>JBAMBP010001431.1:0-239835 GCA_037044515.1 Phortica magna
TACGTATTGCTATCACACGCTACATACGGCATGTGCTGTGTGGCTCTGCCTAATATAGGAATATCTATGAATCCAATGAAATTCAAATTCAAAACGCTCTTCACTCTTTTACTGAAAGTGCATAAATTCTGCAATGACGCCCGCGCAAACCGCCCACCAATCCATGGTATCTAAGCTTGTCAGCTGAATTTGTTTGAACTTAAAGATTCTGAAGATGTTATTTCTTGTCGATTTTTCCAAAACGAACAGAAAAAAAAAGCTTTTTTAGAGAATAAATATTAATTACAGTTAGTTTGTGTCAGTAGTAGCAATTGTGAGGCTTTGTTTGATAAATGTGTGTGTGTGAGTTATTAGAAGTAGAAAAAAGAATTAGAAGATAACAAGAAAAAAAAATTCATGTAAGTAAATTTACAAGCATTAAGTATACAAAAAAAAAAAATTAGAAAAGCTCAAATATAATTGTGAGTTCAAAGAAGCGGTAAGCTTATATACAAAAAACAACCAAAAAATAAATAAAGAAATTAGTAAGAAAAAGTAAACAAGTTAAAAAAAGGCAACAAATGCAAAAAGTGTACTTTTTTCACTCGGTCGTTTATTCTTCAAACAATCAATCGATCCTCAGATAAAATAGGATTGTTCATTTTGTTTGTTTGCTTGTTTGCTTGATTGTTTGTTTGTTTGTTAGCTTGCTTGGCAGTTATTAATCGGGTTTGTTTGTTTGTTTGTTTGTATGCACCTAATGCCTAAAGTAGGATGCACTTAAGTCTCCGTTTCTTGCATCGATCTTTAGCACGCCCGCTCGTCGCTTTCGAATCTTCAGTTTTTCTCGACCTTATTTCGCGCATCAAATCAAAAAACACCTGCATTGGAAATACAAAGAAGAAAAAACAGAGAAATAGAGACACAATGTTGTTGGTTTTGTTGTTGAGGTAGTTGTTGTTGTTGTCGTTGCTGTTGTTTTTGTTTTGGTTGTTATTGGCACTTTTTTATATTCATTATTATGTTTTTTTTTTAATTTATTCGTATATAGGTGAGTAATTGAGCAGGAGAAAGAGTGACTCAAGTTCAAGTCTAAATAGCCTTGTAAATAAAAAATAAGAAATATAAGTACATTTTCCATTTATTGGAAAAAGTTCTTCACTAAAAACAAAAACAAATATTTGCTTCGTTGTCTTGTTTTGAAAAATATCCATGTGTATAAAATAACATCAAATATTTAAGGCAAAAATGTGTAAAATTGCTTTTAAGTTGATTTGATTTGATTGCTTGATTAATTATGCAAAGACAATTGTGACAACTTTGCGATAGTTTAAATGTTTGCCAAAACAATAAAAAATTTACGAACGCATCTGTAATTGGGTGTGTGCACGGTTTGAACTCGAGTGCAAGACGACTGACTGTTTGTTTTAAAGCAAAAGCAACATTTGGCTTGGCTCTGTGCCTTGATGTCGATAATGATACGTCGGCAAGCACGCACGCACACACACACCCACACACACTGCAATCGCACTTCATTAATGTATTATTAGCAGAAATCGTTTACTGCTTGATTGCTCACTCGAAAGACTCTTCTGCTAATGAAGCATTTTTTGTCTCGTACAACAATTCATTAATGTGCGAAATATATTACTAATTGATGATTAAAGCAAAAAGTTATGTTATTGAATGCTTTTCAAAGGCAACAAATGAAAACAATATTGACGAACGAGTATATATACTAAATATATATAAATATAAAATAAAGAAACGAAAAACAAAACAATATTTTATCTATGCATTTATAGAATATGTATGTGCCGTGTGTTTGTGTGCAATTGAAGCTGCGACACTCAAATAAAAAATAATAAAGGAACAAATAACATCGAAAATTATTGCCTTTCTACTGTTATTAATCAATGGGCAAACTTGTTATTACACACAATGATATAAAAAGAAAAAAAAATAATAAAAAATTAAACAGTAAACAACATTTGACAAATGACATAAAAATAAGATATATGTTTGTACGTAAGAGATGAAAACAAAAATTGATATATTCGTGTGAAAGTATGCATTCGAATATTGATCGCTGTCCCTATGAATACTTACAGTTGTGTTTCAAATAATCGGAGTGACGATACTAAATTTGTCTAGTCTGAGTTTTTTGACCCAAGACTGTTTCAACGGAGTGTTAGACACAACCCCCAATGGATTAAATGTTGATTGCAAGAATATTTACATTGTTGTTCTGTCATATAAACGTTTTATCCAGAATTCGGAATGCGAGTGAAATCGAAACTTAGGAAGGAAATATCATAATAATTCCCTCAAAGAATGAAATAGAGAATATAATAAATAAAAAAGTGCAAAGAGGACTTCTCCAATAAGATCCAACAAAAGCTGAGCCTTTCTGTAAGCTTAATGACCCTTGAGGCTGCGAAACTGTGAAAAGTTCAAGTCGATTGTTCAATGAAACAGGACCGGGACAACATGTCAGACATCCACAAAAACTGTCCCGATTTCATTTACGCAAATTGATTGATAGATCATTAAATCAATGAAAAAATGTTTAGCTCTAATACAAGGAAATTCAAATCTAAACAGGATAACAGACTGAAAACCACTACTATGTCAAAAAACAGTACTTTTAAGTCATTTGACCTCCAAATAATCAAGAATACATGATACGTTAGAAAAGAAAGTCAGTATGTTGACAGTGATATTTACGGAAGGAACAAGGAAACGGCAACAAAACCCAATATCTAATATTCTTTTGAGCTTCATGAAAACTTGTGTACCAATAAAGCACACTCCTGTTATTTTCAACACAATTGTATATATTCTGTTCATTTCCAACGTATCGCGCTCCTGCTCTTCTCATGCCTAAATATTTCGATGGTATAAGGAAATCAAAGTATAGTAATGTGCCTCACCTTGTCGACATTCTCGCGCGTCTTGGCGGAGGTCTCGACGTACGGCACCGACCATTGTTGCGCGCGCGACTGGCACTCGCTCAGCGCCACTTTGCGTTTGTCATTCAAATCGCATTTATTGCCCACCAACAGGAACGGTATGCTCTCGTCATTCTTCACGCGTAGAATCTGTTCTCTGTAAGTTATAAAAAAAACAAAATAATTATTGAAAATTGTGTTATGATTTGTTTTAGAAATAGTTTCCTGCACACAGATTTTATGAAAAGGTTGGAACTGCATTATCAACGTTAGTGCATTTTATACACTGTCTTATCACAGTGGTTGAAACATTTACAACAGAGCCTTGCCAACGTTGAACACTTTATTGGCATTTTGTGACATAATTGGTAGCATAAAATGTATCATTCCTGCAATTAAGACCACACCTCACATGTGAAAACCCCTCAAGCCGTTTAGGCCACAACTTATACGACTCATATGTGTACAAACACTTTTTAAGCAAACACTTTCAGCAAACAAAGAAAACCAGTAAGAGTGGTGTAGTCAAGTATACGCGAAAATATAATACCCTGCACTCATGGTAAGCAAAGCCAGGCTACAAATTTGAAAAAAATATTTATTTCTCATTCAAATATTCTTAAAAATTTCAAGATCGATTACTTGATTTATAAGTGTTTCTGAGAACCATTGGTAAGTCGTGCTTAGTTCGATTTTTTTTGTCGCCTGGAATATTTCTATATGCACTTCATGTGGTCTTACTCCGCTCCTTTAAGGTACATTGCTCTGAAGTAAACTTAATGTACCCTAACATAGTATGTACAGGGTATAAAAAAATTAAAAAGCAATTGCACAAAACAAGTTTACGTTCAATATGCATTGAAAAGGAAAGTAAATGTTCATAAATGTTGCTTTGTCAGCAAACTGAGAGACTGAGAATTTTTTGTACAAATATGACCATGCATGATATTGCATGACAATTGTAAACACAAAGATGCCAACAAATGAAAGCGATTCAATGCATACGATGAATGGATTTCAATCGCTCTCCGACTGTAATTAACACAATCGATGCTTACATAATACTTTCATAATAAAACTAAAACATTCACGCCTTTTCCTTTGACCATTAGCATGGACTCGTAGGCAGGCAAACTGACTTTGTTTGCACATTTTTTCGGAAGCAAGGCAGGTATGCCCGGCTGACCAGTCGTCGGTCTGAATTAGCTATGCACAGACATACACACACACATGTACATGGATGTATACATGTGACAAGTGGACATTGCTTGCACCTGTTTTTTGTCTTCGTTTTGTTTTGCTTTTTTCACTTTCGTTTGCCGTTGCTAACATGTTCACGCCTTTTAATGAGTGACGCAGTAACCGAATAATACACAATGGGCCAATAAACGAAAAATTGTCGCCAACGGTAATAAAAATGGTCATTGATAAAATTTACCATAATGAAAATGAAGGCGACAACGAATTTTAGGCCATGGCGACTGAACATGCATACGTGTGCATGTGTGTGTGTCTGTTTTGGACAAACACAGTTTTGCAATTAAAAGCAAAACAAAACGCAAACAACAACAACAACAACAACGAAAGCAGCAAACATTGCGGAAGAGTGAAAGCAGCCGCTAAATTAAAATTCCTTGGCAAGTATGCATACGTGTATCTTTGTGTATATATGTGTATATGTGTTTATGGCAGTGGCAACTCTGTGCGCAAATTGCACTCAAAGCTCGAGTACTACAGCAAAGCCTTGTTTATAAGTGTCTGCAAGAAGATTGTTTGCCTGTCAGGCCAGGCCAGCCTGTTTGACAGCTTGTCTCTTAGCTACCAGTCTGTCTGTCTATCTGTTTCTCTTTTTGTGTGCCTACTTGACATACTGACGACGACTACTGCTGCCGCTGCTGCTGCTGCTGTTAGTAACTTGACAGCAGTAGAGCAGCTTCACTGTAAAATGCATCTTTGTGGCAGTTGCAACGGTAAAAGTATTTATGGCACTCAACGTAACGTCAACCCCATCATAATTTTCATAAATTTTGAGCAGCAAGCAATTCACCTAAATTCCTGCGTTGCCTGGAAGCTTTCATCATCTGTGATTGAGAAGACACAAAGAAAACCTTCGCCACTGCGAAAATAATTATCTCTGATGGCAGCATAATCCTCCTGACCGGCTGTGTCTAATATATCTATTTGTACTTCTTCGCCGTCTAAAACAACCTATGATATAAAAAAAAAAAACATAATTAAAAGTTATAATACATTTTGAATTATTACATATTATGTATTGTAATTGCAATTACCTTTTTCCTATAGCTATCGGCCTTGGTCGGCTCGTAGTCCTCGACAAATTCATCATACATGAACTGCAGTGTCAGTGCCGATTTGCCAACGCCACCGCTGCCGACCATTATCACTTTGTGTAACGCAGGACCTGCTGTTGGTTTTTTACTCATGTTGACGGCTATTTTGTGGGCGTGGCCTGCCTACTCGTTAGCACTTATGTTTACGTCTGTCTTTGTATAAGTAGGATTTCGTATTTCACTAGTCCAATAACAATAATAATATTTATTAACAATTATGAAGATTGTCACGAACACGAACACAATGCTTTTGGTTTTTTGTTGCTTCAATAATTTATTAACTGTAACGATAAAGAAAAAACAATAATAATAATCAATATATTTTGTTATACATATTTACTTAGATACATTTTCTTTCCCCTACTGTGCTACTACTAATGACATTTTCCCGAATGCCTTCAATAATTTAAATTATCTAAAATTGTACAGAATGTTGGCTGAGGATCTTTTTAAAACTTTATACATTATATTCTTTTAGGAGTATGTCACTACTTTGGTGTCTTCTAATAGGGCTAAATAATGGGCACAAGCAAAGTTCCGAAAGATTGGTTTGTAACCATTAGTTTAAATATATTGGAATGGTTTATACAGTCTTCTTATCCCAGACTGTTGAGAATTGGATTGTATCGTTAAGAAAACTGTGATCCATTGCTAAACAGCTGGAAATGTGATACATTAAAAGTGCTTCAGACATCCCATGTTGTATTTTTTTTTAAACATGAATGATTTCGTTCAAGCGCTATATTTTTAACCGCAATTGTTTATACATACATATGTGTATTTGTAAATGCCCGGTTATGTAAAAATTCACTTCTATTTTGATCATCATGGTTGTATCTTTTTTTATACCCTTTACGCAGTGACACCCACAAGGAGACAATATAAATATAAATAATAAATAAAAAAATAATAGAAAAGAACAGACATGGTTGAAAACTACGATGACTGAATTGAGATGAGTCTCAATGATGATTTATATCATTTAAGTAATATTATTATGAATTATGGTTTTCCGGTCTCGGGTTATGTAATTGTCAAGTGCGCACAAATAGAAAGTTGCTAATATGGAACTGGAGTTCGAATAAAAGGTTGTCGGAGAGTTTTCCAAAAACACAAAGAAACATTTATATATTTTTACATAATGATACTTTTTCTGTTCATTCGATATTGGTCTCCCTTCGTGAAAAGCTTGCGACGCCCTTGCTCTTGTACTATGAGGGTATCAAAAAGGTGAATGAACTTTTGTAAGCCTGAACAGTAAAGACAGATTTGTATTGATCGAACAAGTCTTTGCAGTAATGAAATAGAAATCTTTGTGAACGATTAAGACAATTTCAAGATTGCAAAAGCTTGAGACATTAAAGTTTTAGACACTTAACAACATTGAACGCTTTTGAAATTTAAGTAGCATTTTAACATGCAACTAAACAAGATACATTTGTGTAACAAGTACTGAGTGTAGCAATGAATGTGGTTGCATCGCATTGTGCTCATCAATGTTTAATCATGCCCTTGATAGCAACTCACTGAATTCACGTTCATGTTATAAACTGTATCTAATGTGTTTTTGTTATTTGTCTATTTTGCGGTCATCTGTTGTCGTTTGCCGTGGTGTGAGAACGACATGCAAACTTGGTCATAAGAACACAAATGTGTAGAACACTGCAAGGCCCAAATTGGCATAGAAAAATGGCAAAAACCGCATAAAGTGTAAACTGAAATCAAAGTGCCGCAAATGTGACCCAAAAACATAACACGTTTGACGTTTCCATAGAATCGATTAGAACGATTTTCAAATAGTAAGTCACAAATGATCTCATTGTGGCACAGTTTAGGAAAGTAAGAAAAAAGTTTGATCATGTTGTATCGTTTATCAAGTGTCTAAATATATGTTAAACAAAATCAACTGTATGTGAAAATACATATCTACATACAAACATACGTAGATACTGTTCTTAAAGACTCTACTCTACGCAGTTAGCGCCAAAAATCGCTTAATGTGTATGCTGTACCATGACAGCCCAGTAAACAGAAACCCTGAGCGCCACTAAAGCGGAAAAAAATCAACTTAACTCAACGCGACTCCACGCGACTTGACACAACCCAATGTAATGGAGGGCTCTGCTGAAACCAACTAATTTTAACGACACAAACAATAAAGCAAAGCAAAGTAAGAAAAATTAAAACACAAAATTGAATGAGTTACATGACAGTGTGGAGTGTGTGTGCCAGAGGGAGACAGGCTGATATATAGAAGGAATCTGCGCATTTTGGTATTTCTTCATCATCATTATCATTATTTTCTACATCACATCACCTTCAGTTTAACTTAGCGGTAAATGTGAATGAACATTTTTATATTGCCATCTCTTTCTTTTACACTTATGCCTTGCTGTGTGACTGTTTGCTGTTTGTTTATACGTTTGTCTGTCTATCTGTCTGTTTGTGGGAGCTTACACACACACACACACACACACACACACACATGCACATATCCAACGGACGACGAACTGTAACTGCAGCAATTGCCCAGAATATGATGATGTTGTTGTAGCAGAAAAATAAGTAGTAGTAGTAGAAGAAGAAGAAGAATGAGCCATGGCGCAGTAAAAATTTCACTTGTGCGCCAAGTAAAAGAAAGAAAGAAAATAAATACAAAGTGATTGCGCTTAAAGTCATAAAAAACTATTGTACTTCGTTGCCAACGAACAATGACGTTGATGGAGTCTATGATAATGAAGTTGTCGTAGCATAATTGAAACGCAAAGTTTAATCATGGTTGGTTGGCTCGGTACGGAGCAGTGCGGCGCGGTGGTGCAAAAGCAAAAACGACTGCTGAGGGTCAACATAAACAATGACGTCATGGCCCAATGGAAAACCGTGAGTGTCTGCCATTTAATACATTTACATATACAAATATTTATATATATACATATGTAAATACGCATTTAAGGCACAATTAACGTGATGCAAAACATTCCAACAAACATAAAAATACATGGCGAGTTCAATTACAAAGTTCTAATTGCAAAATTGCCATGTTGCTTAAACAAAACTCTGCAAAAAACATGTCCAACATAAAAACTTATCAATATATGCGTTAAAAGGAGCTTTGACATTTGTCTGCCATAACAATTAAAGTAACCAATTTTACTAAAACGAACGAATCTGAATCTGCCACGCCCTACACAGGTTTTGAAGGAATACGTCAAAGCACTCAGGTATGTGCAATTAGCTAAACATTAACGGTTCAAGGTTCAACAGTTCTCTATGTAGAGTATGCGTGCGTGAGTGGGCGGGAATAAAAGAGAGATATAAAGTATCTGTAATACTAAATATCTAAAGTAGAAATTTCATTGCTTTTTCTGTGTTTTATTAAAATTTAATTGTTTCAATTTTCTTGGCTCGCATTTTCATTTGTGTAGCGTATCAAAAGCAATAAAAGCGATCATTTTTTTCTTGGATTGTTTATTCTGTTGGCACGCAACGCCATTTGAAGCCAAAGAAAGCAAAAGAGTAAAAAACTAAGAGCAGCAAATGAACTTTTCCAGCCTCAAAATCGGTTTCCGCAAACAATTTAGCTTGGCTAAAATGCGAAAGATACCTTGCTTTTGTTTAGTTGGTGTTTTGCTATTTTTGTTTCATTTGTTTGCTTAATTGATGGAATTCTTTGTTGTTTTTTCTACAAAACTTTTGCAAAGTACAAATTTTCAATTGATTTCATTTTTAGTTATTCGTTTTTGTTTTTTTCACAATGCAAATCGCATAAAAATCGCGTTTCAATTGGCTAATAAGCAAGGCACGGGGCAAAAGGTAAGCAAAGAATTTCCAGACTGAATTTTTTTCGTGTGTGAAAATTTATGCTTGGCAAAACTTAAATGCGCACAGGAAAAAAAAAACTAAATAAGATACAAAAAATAAACAAACAAAAACAAAATTTATTGAATTATATTTGTTTGCATTTGGTTTTGTTGCCTTTTGATGCGAATGAATATATGGTTTTGTACTTATACATACTACGCCAACAATCTTAAAAGCATTTTCCAATGCAAAAACTTGTCTACTTTTTACTATGGCAGAGGTAAAAGGGTTGCACCGGATCAATGACTGCAGTTGGCACCTTAAAATTTGCGCCATTGTCGCATGCCTGCCACCGTCTACACCACACACACACACACACACACACACGGAGACACATAGAAACACAAAGAAAAACACATTTGCAACAATTTGTGTAAATTGTTGTCATAGCATCATAGCGCGTTATCTTGCATCTGCATACATCTAACCACACACACACACACAGATACACATGTATATAGCTTTGTTTGTTGGTGATTGCAGCTTGGCTTGGAACGCACTCGGTGGCTGAGCATGGAGCAATTAATGTTGTTTGTTTGTTGAGTTAGTAGTCACTGAAGTGGCATCAGTGCAGTGTTGTACAACAGCGTCAACGCTATCATTAACTAACTGCTGTCTGAGACAGCAAGCCGCCACCCACAAAGCAGGGGTAGTCGTTGTAACTCTCTAATTTTCTGTGTTTGCATGCATGTGTGTTTGTTTGTTTGTTTGTGCAATCATTATGCGGTTTACTGAACTTAATCTTTACGGAAGTCACACATAATAACACACACATACACACACACAAACATAGAAAACAGCTAAGAAGACGAAAGCATTCGATGAGAATCACAACAAAATATATGTAAATACATATGTACATATATACAAAAATGTATATAAAATAAAAAGAAGACAATGTAAGCGCAATAAGAGTAAAAAGTGACAGAGGCTCGGGCAGACATGGCGACGGGGGTACGCCGCTGAAGCTAGAAGCGGAAATCCATTTGACAATTGCTGCGAAAAACTGTAGCCATTGTTTATTGTTTGTGTTGTTGTTGTCGTTGTTGTTTTTGATGCTCGCACTGCTGTTGTATACGTGTGTTTTTTGTTTCTCAACACTCGAAACTTGAACAACCTTCGGCGTGAAGTCATCAACGCCATTCATGCTCACTGGCAGCTAGCTTAGTACATACATACACATTACATACATAGATATGCAGATAAATTGAGCAATGAAAACGAGCGCTGTAAGCGTGCCAGAGCCAGAGCGAAATGCTGCGAAGATGCGCAACGGCGTCTTGCTGATCAAAGCAGAGAAGTTGCGCGCGGCAGTGGGAGGTAGAAAATTTTGGCTGTTACCGGCATTATTGGCTCATTATATGATTGTATTATTATTGGCTCAATTTCAAGTTAGCATTAAATCGTGGAGGACTTAAAAACGATTCCCACGCAAAGAAAGAACAGCAAAAGAACCAACAAAAAAGATTTTTATATTTGTAGTAAATTATAACGAAACAACAATAAAAACTACGACAAACAAATTGTTAGTAAAACCATTAATTCGTGTGAAATATGCGAAAACATTTGACGCTTCTTCTATATGAATTTCTACAATCAAATTCTGCTTTGATCTCAACTATTCAGGTGGCTAACGGTTAAACCCAGCTGTGTGTATGTGTGTGTGTGTGTGTGCTAGTTTCCAAGCTGACCAACAACAAATAATTTGCAATGTCATAGAAAATATGATTTTTTTTCATTCTTTCTATTTTTAATACGCTTTAAGTTCGCTTTTTGAAGACTGGTTAGACTAAAAGAAAAGTTCAACAGCAATAAATTTAAGCAAAGAGTTAAACAGATTCAGACGCATGCGCAGTTAGAAACAAGAGAGGGCAGAGTGACGACCAGTAGCTTAAGCATAAACATAAAGCAAAGCCAGAAATCGAAATAATAATAAAGAAATAAAAAATGAAAAAAAAAAAATAAATAATTAAAATGAGCACGAATGAAGCGCACAAACTTTACAAGAATTCAACTGAAAAAAGGAAAATAAAAAGTAACAGTAATAAAAAAATATCTTTAACTAGACTCATGTACATACAGCAGCGGTCATAATAATGGCAACGTTCCAACGAAATCATTACTCTTTGAAAGAAATCACAAAAATGGATGTTCACGCATTTTTAATCTTAAATATTTCGAATTGGTTGGCAAGGCTCAGATATGATTATCTTAGCTGTTGGAATAGATTTAAGCTTAGAGCTTTAAACCAACCTTTCGGCACTTTGCATCCTTACTGGTGTATAGCAGAGTGACTTTCTACATGAAATGCATTCCTTAACTGAATATTTGGCTTAGTCATACGATTAGCCACAAGAAAAACCGTCCAAATAGTGATTACAGACACGTCGCCTGATGTTTATACACTGCACTGCAGAGCAAAAGTATGCAACTCGCAGAAGGAGAGCAGTAAGACCCCCCATAAAGTATATTCTTGATCAGCATGACAAGACAAATCGATTGAGCCTAGTCCGTCCGTATTCAAGAATGGTTCTCAGAAACTGTTAGAGCTACAAATTTCAAATTTTGATGACAGACTCTTTACGTCGGGCTGTAGATCAAGCTTCAATAGTTTTGTGGCACGCTCACTTATTCTCGTCTAACCAGTACCGCCCACTTTTTCAGAAAGCTATATCTCGAAAACCAGAAGCGAAGGAAATAAGAAAATCGGGTGGTAGACTCTGCTGATGGTGTACCATAATTTTTACACTTCCCACCTTCATTAGAATTTTGTTTAGATTTGTGGCGATTTACCGCCTACCGTGTCTATATACCGACTATACCGTATGTAAAGCTTTTTATGAGAATTTTGACTTGGCAGTTGTATAAAGTTCAAAATAGAAAATATTGGACAATTTGCATTCGAGAAAACATGGGGCTTACATGTGTACATCACACATCATTATTAGCAGCACTCCCAATTTTTTGGATCGCAATTGTATATGAGATCTGACTGACTTTAGACTGAGTCACAGGTTGTGTTAGTCTGTCTGTCTTTGTGTGCTGATAAAACCAACAAAAGTTTTATATTTTATTTAAACATAAAAACGACGTACACAACGAGCATATGTGAAAAGGGAAGATGGGCGGTTGGAGCGCGGGTGTACGGGCGGTCGGTCGTGCGGCTTTTATTGAATTTCATTTTGCACATTTTTGTTTATTTTGTTTTTTCTTTACAATTGACTGAACACACAACATTGAACGTAAAAGAAAACATTTCAGCAGAGGAGGAGGAGGCCTTAATAGACAGAGCGAGAGAGAGTAAGAGTGAGAGGATGGGCAATGAACAGTGAGGGTGGTTATCAGGGTGTGGCGAAATAATTGGGTGCTATCATAGTGACACGATAGGGGTTTGTTTGGCACACACACATACACTAAATTAAGTTCAACCGATCAACAGACACATACATACACATGTGTCAATTGTTTTCTTTTGGGCACAAATGTACAACAAAAATAACAACAAAGTGACAATTGAGCAATGTAACGTACAAAGAATAGGTGTAAGCAATAATATTGCAAACATAAAAAAAATAAGTAAATAACTCAAGTGGTTAATGCGGTTTAAAAAAAAAAATAAAAATATCTTACAAAATAAAAAAAATAACAAAGAAACTGAGACTCTTACTATTGAGATAGACTTATTTCATTGTTTATGTTTATTTTTTTTGCAAAATGATATGTGAGCACTCATTAGATAAACTACGTTTCAAACTGCCAATGCCTCACGCTGCATGCCACTTCGCTTGCCCTTTGTACACAATCGGAATAGCTTTTCCAAGTATTCACTTGTCATTGTCACTGCATTGTTGCTGCTATTGGCATGTGATTAAGAAGTGATTAATAAGTCGGTTGGATGCAGAAACACATAACTGCGAGAATGTGCTTTTTTTGAGGGTTTCTTTTTAATATGCGGGAGTTTTTTTCGTATTTTAATTCTTTGCCAGATTTGCCTAACTTCATTTTTATTTATTTATTTTTTTTCTTTTCTTTGCGCTTGCATAGATGAGATCATAGCTCGTTTTACGGCAACCGCGTGACAGTCACGGCATAACTTTGCAAAGTATATTAACTTCTTGTATAGTAATAACAATATTTATGATAACACAAAAACAAACCCCAATTGAAAAAGTGACGTAAAAAAAGTCAACATTTTTGTTTGCTGCAACTTCATATTTGTTGATTTTGCAAAATGAAAAATAAAACTTTGGTCGATTAAACATTCTTAATACGAACTGCCTCGCCCGCTTGCTCAACGGTCTCACGGCGGCATATTGTTAATTAACGCGGCTTGATTTGCCAGAAAATAACAAAATGTGTTGCTAATATAGAAAAACAAAAAAAAAAAAAAAACCCGTCAGTCAGTCAGTTAGTCCGTCGTCTGATATGACTCAGAGTCGCACGCATGACGCAGTATTCAATACGACTCGAGTCATTTGTACTTCATTGGTGGTAGTTCCGGCGGCAGCAACAGCAGCAGCGGCGGCCGCGTCGACAAATACAAGAAACGAGCAAGTAAACGAAATATGGGGCAACACACTATATCAATACAACGCTAAAGGGGGCAGGTGGTTGGACATGTAAACCGGCGTTGTAGTCGACGTCGTCATCGTAGTTCATAAACTGATAAAAAAAAAATATAAAAAAATAACAAAAAAAAACCCACAATATTTTTTTTTTTTTTTGTGAGCGACGCGTGCATATTCGCGAGGCGTTGTCATAGTCGACCGTAGCTTCAGAGTTGGCTGCGGTATCTTATAAATGTATGAAATGCATAAATAAAAAGTACTATGAAATTCAAGAAAAAAAAAACAGAGACAACAAATTTATGTAGAATTTCACTTAAAAATACGAGAGTTGAGAATCACGTTTTTAACGGTAGAAATGCAAAATTAGCGTTTCTTTTTTGTTTTTTTATTCTGTTCACTTTGCGAATGAACAACAATTTCACTTTTTTGATTTTTCACATTGATGCTTCATTCGCTTCAATAAAAACTTTTTCGTTGTTCTTTCATTGCGTTCCGTTTATTTCTTTGTTTTTGTCTTTAAAGCACTTACGTTTAATAAATATCGAGATTTATGGTTTATTTGAACTTAAACACGTTTCCATTTGTCCCGCTTCAACGAACGGTCTATGAAACTATTCTAATTTATGCTCGGAGTTTTTGCAATTTTTTTATTGAAACTGTTTGTTTTCTCTGTTGTTTTCGATAAATTCGATCGTTTTTGATTGCCTACTTTTTCGTTTGTTGCTTCTTCTTTTTCTTTAATGTTTGCGCCTTAATTTCTTGTCACTGCTTTTATTTTTGCAATTTTATAAAACACTTTAACGCTTTTCTTACATTGTTGTTGTCTCGCGACAATCCGAATTCGTTGTTAATCGTTTGGAGTTGAATATTTTAACTAATCACGTCAAAAAAAAATTGACGGCTGCCAGCCTTAAACAAACAGAACGCCACCTAGTGAGGAAAATCACCAACTGCTGTATGTTATATATTATTATTATTATTATTTGGGATTATTCGGGTTATTTGGCGTGCGTGAAACACAAATGAGCCAGAAGCGCTTCTTTGACGCAAAAGTGTCTGCAAAGAAGGGAAGGGAAGAGAGAAAACGAACTACCAAGAAACGGTGGAACATGAAAATCGCCCAGTGAATGCAGCGTGACATGCGGCACATCAATTTCGCGCTTGCTGTGTCATTCCGTGTCATGCAAACATTGTCAAATTCCCTCATCGGCTCTCTCCGCTCTCTCAAGAATGTTTTCTCACTTTTCTCTAAAAAAAATAAGTAACCACCACAATACACTAGAAAATACCAATTTAAAAATGACAACAATACCGTCAATGGTCACCTAGTTTGTAATGCTCGTTGAGTGGTCTGCTTATTGCAACAATAAGCTCTAGTTTCACTAATAATTAAAATAACGGATTCTAGTTTTGACTTGTTTGTTATTTAAAAAACTTTTACCATAATGTGTACTTATATTTTTTATTTATATGGTCTTAATGTTGGCAACCGCCTGGTCACTTTTTTTAATTTCCGAGTTTTAAAAAAACTTGTTTATTTGTGTATAATTGGTTAAAAAATATAATTTGTCATTTAAAAATTAATTATACAATTTAAAATACTGATATAATTATATGACATAAATAAGTCGGTAACTACATAGTTAAAATCGTTGCTGAGGGAATAGTTTATTCAAATCCTTCGTGTATGAGCTGCCTTATACATTTAACAGCTGATGCGGCGATGTCATAACCTGCGACTCGCCGCTCTTTTGTCGAATATTTTCAAATAATACAGTTTCTTTTTTTTTACCGTAGTAAAATGTTGAAACTAAGCCGGACCGAGGTGCAGTTGGCGCGTTTGTTTCTAAGAACACGTGCCGCATCAACACTTGGCAAACCGGCCAGAATCACCGACATAGAAGACAATGAGGAGTTTACCGCGACTCCAGAATACCCAAAGATATACGATCTTAGCTTCAAGGGCCGCAAGCAACAGAAGGAACAAAATTGGCATGAGGAGCTACGCAGTGTACCGACAATTGAGGAGAAAATGATCAAGCTCAATATGCCTCGTTATTATGGTTATAAAGTAGTTGACTTCAATGACAAGCAGTTCCCGTATAATGCTTTGCCTTTGGTGCAGCATTACACGCGGACAGCTTTGGAAAAGCAGCCTGAAAAACAACCAGAAGCACAATCAAAAAATCTAGATAAAGAAGTTATTACTAAGCAGTTGGAAGTCTTCATGGATGCCGCACGTGCTGCTGTGATTGACGGTCTTGAATATGTGCACGATTATGTTAGGTAAGTAAGCATAAAATATTTGTGATAATATATAATGCAATACAAAAATGTTGTAGCAATAGTCAGCGTACACAGGACATGGATGCATGCGAAAGTGAAAGACAAATAACGCAAATGATAGTAGAGCAGATCAATCGTTCAATGGTGCAAGTGCTAGCACCCGATTACCGACACCTGATCGAAATGGATGTGGACTACAAACCGCGACACGAAGCCTTCTGGGCAGTGGGCGGCATTGAACCTCCTAAGAATGTTGTTAAAGCAAAAGAAGGCCAGGAATGGCAGAAAGATAATGTTAACGATCCTGTTGATCGTCTTGTGCAGTACACTGGCGAGCCCTATTTAGCACTTCGCCATCAGAAGCAGTTAAGCACGTGGAAATCTGAAGCCGAGTCAACGAATATTGAATTAGCGAAAGATGTACCACGCTATAACTTCGACGCCCGCACATTGGGATACTCGACGAAACATCAGCATGCAGTGAATACTCCAGGTTACTGGCCCGGCAGTGCCAACGGATTCGGCTTTCTGTCGTACCAATCTCGAGCACACCTTCTATTACGGCCGGCTTCGTATGGAAAAGAAGATATACAGGATGCATTAGACGTGCAAGCCGTACAGTCATCATACGCTTGGCTGCTTGCTCAGGCCTATTACAACGGTTTCAATACATACAATGAGCTGACATATCCGCTCAACACCCAAACGATTATTACTAATGGCCGGGATTGGTCTTTCTATGAGTATCAGCTAAATACAGTGTTGATGAACGGCGCGCACGTGGACAATAATCCTCGCTTGAATTACTGTCGTGGCACGCCCTCGATACGTCTTTATGAAGAAATAACCCCAGAGGGCAAATGTATTGGCCTCAATGACGAAGTACTGCGTCAGTTGATACGTTGTTACACAAATGTGCCCACCATAGAGCGTAGCATAGAGGAGTTGCAGCCGTACGTTGCATCGCCAACGTTACGTTATATTGCCGATTACGAAGACGAAGATAAACGCGAATTTCTTGATCGCACATTTAAACATTTAGCATCAAAACGGTCACGCCATCTGGAACTGCCTGAAATATACTTGTGGGAGAAGATCTATAAGATCGATAACAAGACGCGCCCAATGGAACCCAAACGGCGCTTCTTCGAGCGCGGTGTTAATCCGTGGCGCCGCACGCTTGACCAGCATGACAAGGAGTACATACCACGTGCAGATCGACCGGGCGGCCCTAAGAGCCGTGATCGTTTTAAGAAGACTTACTATCCATAAAGAGGAGACGACATTTTTTATCTTGTGAATTCTATGTAATAAAAAATTCGTCTCGTATTGGCGGAAACGAAAAAGAAAACAAAGACAATTTACTTTGCTATTTGTTTTTTTTTTATTTTTTCTGTTTCTTTTATTGTTTTGCGTTATATAATCTTTTCTTGTTTATAATTTTCGTTTAAAACATTTTCGTTAATTGAATATTGTTGCTGTTTATTTTTATTTATTAACTAATTTAACAATTTTTTCTTTGTAATTTGCTTTAAGTTCCTTTCAGTTTCGTATTTTTTTTTTTGTTTGATATTTAATCCATTTGTCTGCATATTAAGTGCTTTTCTTGATTTTTTCTTGTATTCCGTAAATTTTTTGTTTTTCATTTTCTTGATTTTATTCTTTGTTATTATATTTTTTTTTTGTTTTTACAACCATATTTCTTAACATATCATGTGTATGTGTATTTATTTTTGTTTTTTTAATTGTATTTATGGTTTTTGGCGAATTAGTACATTTTTAGTTTTAATTTAAAATTTGGCAACGTTGTTCGCATGCTTACGGCTTTTATGTATAGTTCTTGATAAAAGAAAAAAATTGTTTGTTGCTTTTGCTGTTTTGAAATATGATTGAATATTCTTACGTGCTCTTTACACGGTCAAAATGCAGTATCAAGCCTTTGTGTACGAGTACATGAAGATGAGCGTACACACTATACTGCAGGCAGATCCACGCTGTTGCTGACCGTTTGCTGGACACTACAACTGTTTGGCTCATTTGTATGCCTTAACTTTGTTAAAATGTAAGTAAGATGGCTAAACAGTATGCCATATCGTGCACAGTCAAACAACTGTTGACAGAACTCGTCGCATTCATGAAGAAAATCATAACAATCTGGATTTTTAATCATGTATATGAGGCGACCAAGCAAATATATATTTTACGAACACTTTGACGAAGACTGATACTCCATTTTGACCGTGTTCAAAGCTCAAGAATGACTTATATGCAAGTTTCATAGTAAAAAAAAATTTCTTCTTTATCTGTTTTTTTTTTATATATATAATTATGTGTGTGTGTGTGTAATTCCGCATTCAGACGGCAGTTGGCAAGCGTGCACTTTTCTATCTTTAGAAGTTGCTAACAAATTCTTGGTGCGCAGAAGCTTGAAACGTCGCTTGGGCCCTAGATCACCTTCCACCTTCGACCGCCCACCGTCCTAAATGCGTTTACAAGTATAATTGTTTGTTTTACTTAATATTCTTCTTTTTTTATTTTTATTCAAAGTGTTAATGTACCATTTTTTTTAGCATATAATTTTTTCGGTACTTTGTTTGTTTTTTCGCATTTTAGAACATTAACATTATTATTATTATTTTTTACTTGATTAATTAACGTCTAATTTATGCTTCCGCTAGTTATAAGTTAATTTAATTAATTAGTTACTGCAATAGTCAATTCATTGTTTGTTTGCATGTTCTCAAATGTTCTTCTTTTGTAAGGAAATTTATTTATGTTATTTCACTCAGTGCGCTTACACACTAATTTAGATATTTGCTTTACACAATTTTTTTTTTTTCAATTGAATTTTTTTTACTTTAAATTTTATTTTATTGATTTTAGTTTTGGTTTTTTGTTTAACATGTGCTGTAATTAATTGTAAAAGGGTTGACTGTCTGTCCGTCTGTCAGTCTGTCGGAGTCGTCAGTGCTCCAGTAAATCTCCAAAGTGGAAAAAAAATAAATTTGTCTCAGAAGATAAAAAAAAAAAAAATTGTTAATGTGTTAGTTTTTCGACTCTTCGCGTTACTTACTATTTTGTTTTTTAGACTTTGTGTAAATTTTCTTATTGTTTTTTTTTTTTAACATTAAAGCGAGTATGTATGTATGTATATATTTTGTAAAATATGTTTTTTTTTGTTTTCATTGTTTAAAGTTTACTTTTTAACCGACTGCCTGAAAACGTGAGCAATGTTGTTGTTATGATAAAACAGTGTGCTAACGTTGGTAAGACCGCGTTGAAATCACGGTTGGACATTGCCTGACTGTCAGCTTCATATAACATATCTAATGAAACAGCAAATTTACGAAACGAAATGTCTTGCCATGCTACCGAATATGTCCGAAGACATACAAACTTAAATTCGTAGTCAAAATCTGTCTGTTTTTGCTATTTCGTAGTCCAGCAATTCAAACCCTTGTGGTAAAAAACCTATGCCAGTGTGGCCGTGTTCACAAATGCAAACTGAAACGCAACACTGGCTTGCGTCCTAAACTCATGTTGCGTACTGACTTCAGTTTTTTAAGCATGTATTTTTGCAGTCGGAATTTGTTTTATATATGTTTTGTTTGTATATGTGTGTTGTTGTTATTGTTGTTGTTCTACTAGTGAAGCGCAAAATTTTGCAAAGTTTGCTTGTAAAGTTTTAGTTTTTATTATTGTAATTAACGTTTTTTTTTGTTTTTTTTTTGTATTTTTTTGTTTTTTCTATTTTTAGTTTGGGTTTTAAGCAATTTAATTTTAATTAGTTGAAATTTTTTGTAAATTTTTTTTTATTATTTTTTTGTTTTAAGAGTTCTTTGCTGGAAACCGAATTGAGTCGAGGTTCTCTTTCAGTAAAACACTTGAACATAGAAATGTTTTCAAATAAAATGTTTGTCTTTGTTTTTGTTTTTGTTTTTTTTTTTTGTAATTTGGTATTGTCAAAATGACATGTTTTCATTACACGTTTTTGTTGTTATGCAATAGTTTTGTTGGCCGATTGTCTTGGGGAAATCTGCGAAAAACGGAAAGCACCGTTGAATTACATATGTATTTATGTATTTGTGGTTGTTTTCCTTTTTTGTTTTTTAAGTTTTTGAGTTTTGTTTAAAAAAATGCTCGAATATTTATTCGTAACGGTATAATGTAATTTTTTATGTAATTAGGTATGTATAAACTGTGTGAATTCCTTGCCTTTTGCTTAAATTGATTCATTATATTTTTTTTTTTATTTTTTGTTTAAGACTTCAGTGAAACCTTTGCAACTGTAAATGTTAAAAAAGTCGTTTTTTTCACACGCTAAAATTATGCAAAAAGTATGCATTAATATATTTAAAAAAAATTAATAATCAAAAATTATAAAAAAAATTACCCTTTTTAGTTTTCGACATTTTTGTTTGCTTTGGTTTAATTTATTTTTTTTTTGTTTATTTGTTTTTGTTTGATACTCTGCGGCAATTATTTAAGTTAACTTTGAAGAAACTACATTTGTTTTTACTGTTTGAATTTATTTGGTTTTTGTTTAGTTTGAAGTTTTAGTTTGACTTTTGTTGAAATAATTTCAAATTTGTTTTTGTTTGCGTTTAATTGGCGTCAAATTGCAGCTAAGTTAAAAAAGTTCGTTTATGTTTTTTGTTGTTACATATTTTCTTAAAAAAGATACGTATTTTGTTTAATGCCTTTTGTTCATTTGTTTGTTTGTTTATCGCAACAAAGTGGCGTATGCGTAATGTTGCTAAACGCCGTTAAATTTTCCAAACGCTTCTTGTTTGTTCTTAAAAGTTTCAATTATTTTTATAGCAGTTTTGCTATAATGCGTTGCAAGCAGTTTGTTATTGAAGCAGTGCAAAAGCTCGAAGCTCGGCATGCAGTGCGTTAATAGTGTTGCACAAGCAGTTGCGCATGAACACTGTTTTATACGCATTGCGCATACGTTGGATTTTGCACGATATTGCGTATTTTTTTTGTTTAATTAAACTATTATTAGTGTACTCTTTTGTAAATTTCGTTTCACTATGTATGTGTGTGTGTTTTTTTTATTTCTAGTCTTTTAACCAATATTAAGTTCGTAAACTATGTTTGACATGCTTAAAATTTAACTTCTCTCTAACATAAAATGATTTTTTCATATGCTTCAAATTGCCGTTTATAGATACAGCAGCGGTAAAAAAATGTTAGAGCCCGAACAAAATCTTACATTTTGGTTTCTTGTGTGTTCCAATCGGTCGTCAAGGGAGAACTGTTCTGTTAACGTCACATTTGGACGAAAGTTTATGTTGTGTTGATATTTGGAAATCGTATAAGTCGTTTCAGTAGATTTAAACTGTAGGCTATTAACCAATCTTTTCAAAATTTTGCGTTTGACCTTTGCTTTGTCCTATTAGAAGATCCCAATCGGAGCTTTCTTGAATAGTACTTCCTACGTAATTTTTGTTCACAGAGTCAAACACTGTTATAAGATAAGCCACCTAAATCATGTTTCCGATTTCTTGACTGATGTTTTCCACAAGTCCACAGTCGTATAAATTCTTAATAATATGCTGAGCCACCATTTAGTACAACTTTGTACAATTTGCATTGTCAAAACATGGGACTTAAACTCCTTTTTTTGACCGCAACTGTACATAAACTAGTGTTATAATTATAAATACAATTCAAGTTTTTCGCCTCTGTTATACTAGTTATTGCATGAAGAGCAAAAATGTTCGGCAAGGCCGAATTTCTTCTATAAGCTAACAATTTTCTTTTTTGGTTAAACATATTTCTCTCTTTTTTTTTATAAAGTTTGGTTGATTTAAGTTAAATTTAGCTTAGTTTTCTTGTCGGCTTTAGCATAATAGATTTCTTTCATTTTTATTTATTAGTACCGTTTTTATTTTAAATGTTTTTTTTTTTTTTAAATTTATTTTAATTTTTTTTTTTAACAATAAGGAAGACCTTTACTTGAAAATTGCAGGACTTAGTTTTAGAATTTGTTTTGCTTATTTTGGTTTTTGTGTTTGTTTGTGTTTTTGATCTCAGCGTTCAAGCGAAAAAAGCACAAAATGCAAATAAAAGAAAAGGAAAAAGTTTCTACCCAGACTGAGTATAATAGATTTGAGTAGATTTGAAAAGTTGACTTCTTTCTGATACTTAGCTCCATGTAGTTACGTGGCTACATGTATATATGTGCATGGGCTTATCGCTTGTCTTACATCGTAAATCATTGCTCACTTTAAGCTTATTGCCCAACAGCAAAGCATCTCAAGGTGCTACCAAAACCAATTCATTATTGTAAGCCTTTATTTTCTATTCATTTGTTTTCTTGTTCAATTATTGTTTTCGTCTTTGGCTATTACGCGTTCCACACGCACTTCATTGCCACTTATGTTCGTCACGCTTAGTTGTTTCTAATATTATGTACTCTTATTTTCGCTTGAGTCATACATAACATGTGCCACATAAATGTTAACACTTGTTTAATGCTCTTTAACGCTAATTTACGTTATGTGTTATGTTACTTAGCCGAACAAAGAAGTATGTAATATTAGGAGGGCTAAAGTGGCAGCAGTTTCGTGTATGTAAAGCAAAAAAATGGCAAAAAAACATAAAATAAATAAATCAAATGGCGTGCGTTTTTTGTTGTATCGCTTTTAAATGCTAAATTTTATGCAATTACCTTTAAGTTTTTTTTTGTTTTAACGTTTTGACTTATGTTTTTGTTGTTGTTTTTTTTTAGTTACTTAAACTGTTTTGCCTAAACTAATTTAAATGTTAATGCCTTCATTAATTTATTTCTTTTTTTTGCTTAATTTTATATGCTGCTGCATGGATTTGTTGTTAACTTTTTCCTGTTCTCTGAATTTTTTTTTAAATTATTATTATTTTTTTTTATATATGTAATTATTTCATTACAATTTTTAATTTTTTTTCAATGCATTCTTTGTGTATAACTAAGTAACTAATGTTTTGTTTTTTTTTTTTTCAAATCGCATTTAACTTTTACGCTAGAATCGGCTATGAATTGCATAATGAATAATTCAATTTAATTATTACATAACTAATTTTCTCTTTATCTTCATCTTCATTTTTATTATTATTATTATTTTCATTTTTGCTTTTGTCAACTCTGCTTAACTATTTTTGTTTTTTTAAATATACAATTGAATTTTTGTTTTTATAAAATAGTTAACTTTATACTTTGTTCGCGTCTACAACAATTTTACAAAACTTCTTAAATTTGGCATTGTCTTTTTAGCTTATTGTTTTTTGTTTGTTTTTGTTTTTTTTTTAAATTTTTTTTTAAGCATGTAAAAAAGAAATATCAATAGAAAATATAATTTCAACTAAATTCATAATTATATTAAAAACAAAAAAAAAAAAAATAGTAAACGTGTTTTTTCACTTTGCTCTTAACGGTTTTGCTGCGTTGACGTCACCGTCGACGCGTGTGCTCGCCAAGCCCCAACTGCTTCCCCATCCTAGACTTCCTGCCACTGAGGCTTTCCACTCACCCTGCACAAATATTTGATTTTCAGTTTCAATACATTCTTCACCATTTGTTTTTTATATATATTATTTATATTTCTTTTTACTTTTACTTTTGTATTTGTGTTTTTTTTTGTACATCTTACAAATTTTGATTTCAAATATTTTGTTTTATCGTTTTTTTTTTGTTTGTATTTTGTTGTTGTTGTTTATTTGTTCTTGTCTGTTTTATTGTGACTGGTTCGCATTTGTTTTTTTTTTAACTTTTCTATCACAGCAAATTATTTTTATATACTACTTTGCTCTATTAAAAAAAAGAAGAATATTTCTTTGATCATTTAAAAAAATCAAAAACAAAAATAATTTATTTTTTCGCTCAAGCTAAAATTTTGCTTTGTAAATTATGCAAATTTTATTCGTTAAAAAAAAAAATACAATAATATGTAAATAAACAAATAAAGTGAAAAAAATTAAACAATTGTTTATAAAATTTTGTTAACTAGGCACATGTTTGTTAATGTTAAAAAAAAACTATTTTGCTTTTTTGCTAATTACAAATACAAATTTACACTCGAAACGCGCGTAAAAACTTAATTTTAAACTAAGCTGAAAGTGAAAAGCTTCGTTTGTGTTTATATTTCTTGTTTTTGCTGTTGTTGTCATTTACAACTGAAAATGTTTAAAGATTTTATTTGTATCCAAGTTGAGTTTTTTATTCCAGTTGAGTGTTTGCGTGCGTTTTCCTTTTACGTTCGTAGTTGTTGTTGTTGTTGTTGTTGTGTTTGTGGCGCTTGCATGCAATTTGCATTGGTAGAAACGCACTTGCACCGCCGTCGCCTTCGTCCATACGAAATGAAGTTACGGAAACTGCAAATAAAGTGCAACCGAGGCGTTTACTATCGAGTAAGAATGAGCCAGCATGAAATACTTACAATAAAGTGTGGCGCAGAGAAGAGTACCGCCAGCGTGGCGATTATAGTAAAAAGCGTGAAAATAATAAGGCACAAACGATCTACGACCATCGCAGCGAATTTCCAGTCACGTGTCACGTCGCCCGTTTCATCCTCTTTTTTCAACTGACCAGCGATAAGTTTGTTGAAAAAAGAAGAACAACAATTAATCAATCAAGTTAAAGAGAGACAGAGAGAGAGAAAGAGAAGTAGAGAGCATAAGCAGTAATAACTCACCTGATCCGTTATCCAACGCAGCTCTTTCAGTATCAGTGCCAATTCATATTCAGCCGAGGAACTCAGACAAGTGTGCGATATGGCCTCATGCATGCGTGCATCACTGACGGGGCCCACGGGACCGACGGGTCCGACACTACTGTCGTCACCTTGTCTGCAATGCAAATGTGTCAAAATGGTATGAAGCGAGTACAACAGGAAAAGAGATACTTATAATAAAAATTAAGCTTTGTCTTAAGACAAAAGAAGAAAATTTATAACAATGTGTCAATCCAATAATGTGGAGTCCAGATGTTCGCTTTGTGCGAATTGTTTCATATTTGCCAATGGGGAACTAGCTTGCAAGTGAAGGGGATAGTATCAAAGTAGAAATAGCTAATAGCTAAAAAGTACTTAGGTAAATTGGGACAACCGACCCCTGCCTATGACATCTCCATGTAAATGTACCAGTTACCATAAAAGCAGGCCAAATAGGTTGAAGTAAAACGAGTGATAGTTGAATTTTGAACTAGTGTATTTCTTAGTTGGGATTGAATTTTTCAAGGAAGCTTTTTTTGTTTGCTTACTAAATTTGAAATCACTTTGTTGTTTTTTGGGCATAATGAAAGTTATTTGATTGAGATAATCTATTGCTTACTAAAGAAAATGAGTGCTGGTGAAGGGGGTTACAATTTAAGTTTCATACTTACCTATACATCGTCCTATAGTATGTGGGTTGGTGTGGTAGCGTAGCGCTTGCGCAACGATGATTGCAGCGGAAATCGTCATCAATATCTAAAACATTCGCAAGCAGCGATTTCGATGATCTGCTTGAAAAAAAAAAGAAAAGAAGAATAATAAAAAGGAAAGAAACAAAAAACGATTAGCAAATTGGATAATGATAAAGATTGCTGTGTGAAATTAGTGGTCCGATGCCTGGTTTACCTTTCCTTGAGTTCAACATTTTGGATCTGTTGCTTTTTGTCGCCGGTGGCCGATGAGCTTGATGATGTCGGTGGCGGTGGGCATTCGTAGCCAACCTGTCCTGGTCTTTGCATGCGCAATATGCAAGGTAACCAATAAAGGAATATTACTCTTATCTGTGAGTGGGCATTGGTAAAGAGAGGAGATGTGACAAAAACAGTGTTGGGTAATGCAGTTAGATAATTTTTTTTTGTTTAGTTCATTTGCATTGTTTTAGTTTATTTTATTTTTTTTATTTTGCACAATTTTTTTAGTTTATTTTTTTGTTTTTAATTCAATTGTATTTAAGGTTGTTTTAATTAGTAGTTTTTTTTTTAAATATTTTTTGTTTTGGTTTTTGAATTGTTGTTTTTTTTTTTTTTGTATTCATTTGTTGTTGCACATACATACACATAAAATGTTGTAGATGTTTTGTACAATTGACACCAATCATTTTTTTATGATAATATAATAAAAGTTCACAGTAAAAATTGCAATTGAAAAATAGCGGTAAAAGTTCGAAATGTTGTTGATTTTTGTTTGTTGTTGTAGTTTTTGTTTTAATATTGTTGTGGTGCGCATTGCGCATTGCGTTAATAAGATAGAGCGAATTAAGAAAGTTTTTACAAATAATAATAAATAAAAAATAAAAAAATGAAACAAGATGCACGCGTAAGCGTGTAAAGGAAAGAGAGCGAGAGAGAAAGAGATAAATATAGAGAGAGAGCACCCAGAAAATTGTTTTTTAAGTTCAAGTACGGCGTTGCCAGAGTTGTTGTAGTAGTTGTTGTCGTTGTTGTTGTAGTTGTTGTGTTGGCATTGTTGAAACATTTGAAAAAAATTGTGTTTTAGTATTTGTTCAAATATATTATATGTGTTTTAATTTTTATTTTTATCATTATTATTTTTTTTTTGTTTTTGTACATAAGAAATTAAAGTTAATGTGTAATTTAAAGAAGAAGAAAACAACAACAAAAAAAAAATAAATAAAAATTTCATCAGGCAAATTTCAATATTTTTATTTTATTATTATTGAATTTAAATTTTATACTTTGCATATGGTTTTTTTTATATATTTTAAAGATAAGACTTTAAGTTTTTGTTTGAAAGAAATGTGCATGCAATTTTCATAAAATATATTCAATATGTAAGTATTGAAAAACGTGTACTTTACTTAAATTATATTTAAGACTTATTTTTAGTTTTGGATTCATTAATAAAATGAACTTTTTTTCGTTTTCTTTCTGCAAAATGTTTGTGTTTTGAACATTTTTTTTGTTTGCTTTGTGTAATTTTCGTTTCTTTTTTTCATACGAAGCTCTGATAAAAAAATTAGTTTTTTTTTTGTAAACGTATTTCATAATAAGTTTAGTTGAAAAAGAAGAATTAAATAAAAAAAAAAACAAAAACAACAGTTTTTTAAATCGAAAATTAAATCAAAAAGTGTTTCTGTTGGTCATAATAAGTTAAATAAAATGTACATAAATATTACCCATTCACTCATTTCATGCGTATCTGGATTTCTATGATGATAATTGAGGATAAGTATGGTTGACACAACTGATGAGGCCACCATAAACATAATGCAATTGAAATAAGTTCCTAGAAGGACACAAAAATATCACAAACTTTTTTAACTTTGCTTTTTTTGTTGGCACTTGTTATTTTTGTTGTTGTTGTTTTTGGCTGAATTTCAAAATAAATTGCTTTTCGGCTAAAACCTGCGACACCTAAGCAATTTGCCATTCACAGTAAAAAGTAACGAAGCTTTTTTTATGTTTTCAATTATTTAATATTTTTTTGTTGTTGTGTCTTATGTTATTATTACGAGTATTTGAAAAATTCATTTATATAAGTAAAAGAAAAAGAGAAGAGTTAAAGAAAAAAAAAACCAAACAAATTTGCATACTTGGCAAAAATATGTAGTTGGAAAAAAATGTGTGTTTATTGTTGTATTTTACAAGTATTTTATATTAACAAATTAATAGAGACAGCGATAGAGAAACAGAAAGAGAAAGATAGAAATAAAAAAAATGTAAAATTCAACAGTGTTGCCAACTGCTGACGCCATTTTGACTGTATTGACACTTAACACAGCCGCTGCCTCTTCTATATACTGTATTGCCCTGACCAACCCAAAACCCACGACAAACACACTGCCCTTCGACACCAAATTTGTATCTCAATTTAATGCATGCTTACAAAACCTCTCATATCAAAAGAACTTGACAGCTTTGCTTTAAGCTGAAACACGCATTCGGGGTACATTTTTCAAACAAGACAGATTCGTGTGTCCAATACGGCAGCATGTACTGTTACTAACAGTGTTGGTAAATATATTTATTTTTGTGCGCAACCAATTATCCGCAATCATCATATTTGGTTAAAAATCGAGATTGACTTTGTTTTTGTTTGCTTTTTTTATGATTATGTACGAGTATGTGTTCATGGACGTTGTTGAAAAAAGACTCGAAAGTTGCAAGTTGTTTTTGATTCTTTGGTTATACCATTTTGTTTTTTTTTTTTTTTTTTAGTTCCATTTGTAATTGTTCCTTTTTTATTTTATTGAAGGGGTGTGTTCACTACGGGTTCAATTAAGACACAAAACTAATCAGTAATATACGAATAGATACAAACTAAGAGAATCACATAAGTTTGTTTATTATAGTTGAACTTCGCTATAATGAATGCACGCATGGGTCCTAAAAATTATTATGTTATATTTAAAACTCGCTTTAAGGAAAACGGAAAGTTTAGTGAGAATTTAGTTTTGTAGAAATTCGTTATAGAGAAGTTCGACTGTTTTTTTTTTTTGTATTTTTTGTGTTACGGGAAAACATGTTACTATTTTGAGAATGCTATTTTGGATTGGATTTGACGTTCACGGTCACTATTCATGCCATTTGATCGGATCAAATTTAAAAGAGTAAGTTATAGTATATTTAACGTATAATTGCTTCACGATTTGACATATTTTTTATAATGTAGAGTGTATTCAGTAGCTTGCGCAATTGTCATATAACTCATTTGGTACAAACGAAGTACATATGTTTATTCCATATTAAAACAAAACAATATATGTTGAGGACTTTTAGAGGTTTTTTATCGAAGCATTAGTTTTACATTTTCGCCTATATATATATAATATTTTTTTTGTGGTATATTAAAGTTTCTTATTTCTTATGTCCGTACAATTTATTAGTAAAAAATAACCACTTAAATGCAGTTGATTCAGCTGATATGAAAATTTTGCAAAAGTTTTGAAGATGTATAACAGTAACGCGAACTACTGAATACCCCAAATAATACACATGTAGCGTGCGAGGCTTCAATCTGTCAGTACAGTACAACAACACATGTACATACTAATTTTATATAACACATCATTATCAGGAGTATGTTCGATAACATAATTAATTAATTATATAGTAATAAATCGAATGTACAAAAATCTAATTGTCTAATTATCTCTGTTATAATTACCTTGAAATGGCAAATTTTATAAACAGTGTTTGAAAATGTTTGCAAATTTGAGTATTTACAATGACTTGGTTATTTTTTTTTTTGTTTGTTTATATGAAACTGTTACATTGACAGTGTTGCGAAATGGCTGAGTTTTTAAAGCACATAAAAAGCAAGAAAGTTTAACAAAAACAAAACAAAACGAAATATATATTTACATATATAAGTAAATAAAAGTAAATTAAAGCGTTTGAAATGTTGTGCAAACTCAAAATGATGGGCTAAGAAAATAATTAAAAAAAAAATAAAATAAAAATTAAAAAAAAAATAAATAATGGCGGCGGTGGTGAAATAATGTTGCGTAAAGTTTTAAAAATTTCATGTTTTTAATTAAAAAATCAAATCAAAATAATATGTCATATAATGCCAATTTACAATAATGCAAAGTAAATGAAGTATAAAATAAAAAAAATAATTTATACTTTATAAAAAAATAAAAATTTGAAGTTGTAAGAGTTAACCTCAACTTCTTCTTCTTCTTACTGCATTAGAGTATTTTACAAATCGCTGTTGTTGTTATTTTTGTAGTAGCTGTAGTTGTTATTGTTGTTGTATAAGAGTACAAAGAGCGAGAGAAAAATTATTATATCATAGGTGTACATGCCCAAAAGAAGTCTTTCTTTGTAATAAAATTTTGTACAAAGTTTCGCGTTGCGAGTCTGTGCAATAAAAGGGCGTGGTTCTTTGCTATTGTTGCTGTTGTCGTTGTTATTGTTGTAATGGTTGTCGTTGTTGAAGTTGTTGAAGTTGAGACAATAAAGTTGCATTCATTTTACATGATCGCAGCTTGTGCTCTATTTCTTACAACATTTTTAGCTTCAACCTGCCAGCGCCTGCCACGCCCATTATTTGCGCTGCGCAGACTCGTTACGCCGCAACGTTTTAGCATCGCATGCATTGCGAGCAATGAACGTGAAAAATTTCAAGAGAGAAAAAAAACAAAAAATACAAGAAGTTCAAAGATTTTCCAGCATTTACAGTTTTTGCTTTTTTATATACTGATTCTTATTTAATTTTTAGCATATTTTTAATTTAATTATTACAATGAATTTATTAATTAAGAAAAGTACAGAATTCTTGTGTCTTTTTGTGTGATTTGAAAAGTACAAAAAAAATTCTCAAAAGGTGACGAAATAAAAGTGTTTGACGCGTTTTTTTTCATACAATTGCTGCCAATTTGAGTGCCTAAATGCAAAAACGGCAAAGAAACTGTTTTTTTTTTTTTTTTTGTAAATTTAATCTAACATTTTGTCTACAAGGCCAAACAACTCTTCAGCACTGCTAAGCTGAGCCAACAAGTTTGGAAATGACGACTTCATTCGATTGCATTCGTTGCAAATTCAGCAGCACAAAAACAAAAAATATATATACATGTATATAGTTTATAGAATTTTGTTTGCTTCTTCTGGCGCGTTATAGCTGTTGCTGTTGCTGTTGTTGTTGTAGATGGCCTTGCTGACTTATCGAGTGCTTTGCTGACATTTTTTTTGCTTTCTTTATGCCTATTTGTGCTAAATATTTTACTTTTACTTTATTTTGTTTGGTTTGTTGTTGTCGTAGTTGTAGTTGTCGTAGTTGTTATTATTATTATCGCCTGCCATTCATTTGCATTCATATTTTGTTCTCAACTCGTATTCGATTTGAATGTGTGTTGCAACTGTGGGCATTTGTGTTCTTGCATGCCAACAAGAACATTTTTTCTTTTACATTATGTGGTAGTGGTCCTTGACAAAGGGTTAACCCTTTACAAGACAAAGACAAAATACATATATCATATATAAATCATATATATAATACCATATATGTATATATATATATAAACATAGAAAGAAAGAGCGAGCGAGCGTGAGTAAGAGATAAAGAGCGCTCGCCTTTAACAGTGACAAAGAGAGAAAGAGAGAGAGTGACAGAGATCGTAAGTTAGAACGAAAGAGCGCGAGCAGTTTAATTCAACTTAACTAAAGTGTTGAAAAACGCATTAAAAAAAAATAAGAACATTGTATGCAAGTGTGCCATAGTCGAACAATACCGACCAATTGTATACCCTGCAAGTTTGAGTGTATGTTGAACATAAATAAAATTGAAATAATATACTTGAAAATAAAATCAATTTGTTTTTAAGTTTTTATTTTTTTGTTTCTTACGTATTGAAAATTTATTAAAATCAACTTTGGCGCAGACGAAATTAATCGTTGTCCGCAAACACTTGCACAAAATTAAAATATAATTATCATGTATGTATGTATGTATGTATGTGACTGCAGGCTTTAAACAGAAGAAGTTAGAAGAAAAACACTTTCAAAAACCATTGATTTGAGTTATTAATGTATGTCAGTAATGTGTTTCTGTGTAAGTGTGTGTGTGTGTGTATGATGTACATTTGCATTAATGTCGTGTGTAGTTGTGTGTGTGTGTAGACATATTTTTTTTAACGTTTTTACTTATGCTTTAAATGTATGCGTTTTCAAAACAAGTCGAACATGATTCATGTGTTGCATGCAACATGTTAAAAAGACGTTAAACAAAAAAACGAAAAATAAAAAAAAAATCACAAATAACATTAAAAAATGAAGGAACAAAAAGAAAAAAAAAACATATTATTTAATAAATAAAATATATTCATTTAATTATTAAAGGTTAATGAAATGTTTGAGTGCCTTTATTTATTTATCAATGACTGTTAATATGTAATAATATTAAAGTCTATTTATTTATTTATGAATAATTATAATTTTTTTTTTGTGTTTGTTTTTTTTTTTTTTTGATATTTTTATACTTATCTGTTTTAACAAAGTTAATCTTTCATAAGTTTGTCATTTGGGTTTTTTATACTTGAGTTTAACTACTCAAAGCTAACGGGAATAAATGTAATTGGTTAACTGCAGTTATGTGAGTATGTGTGTAGTATGTAATTGCAACTAAACAACTAGAATGACATTAAGTGTGATTTGACCATTTCTTGTTTGGCTTTACGGATACAATAATATCATATTATAAGAAAATAATTAACATCGATACATATATGTTTATTTATTGTGTACACAATAGCAACAAGCTAGTTTTGTCGCCGGTGTGTGTTAATTATTAAAATGTGTTGCGGGAAATACGCCTAAGTAGGATACAAAAAAACAAAAGACGCCTATAAGTATGCACCGAAAAATTTATACTTTGACAATTGCTTCAACTTGAACGCGAGGAATGCTCATACATAACTGAATAATACTTGAGAGCATATATTGTGTGTGTTTATGTCTGTCTGGATTTGTGTGTGTGTGTGTGTGTGTGTGTGTATGTAAGTGCATGTTCACATGTCTAACTAGAAAAGGATAAACGATATTAGCAACTACACACGATATTTCTTCTAATTTACCTTTAATTCGTTAGTCAATTTTATGTGCAAACATTAAACAACAACTAACCGAGCAAGCGAATTCATTCGTGCGATGTACGACAATAGCCATGGATTATTTGTGTTGCTGTGTTTGTGTAATTTCATTAAATTTCGTGATACTAAAAATACCATTAAACACATGCGGAGACATAGGCGCGCCAGTATGCGTGTTTATTTAGCTGGGCGAGTTTAGTAAGCAAAGGACGCAAAAGGACACGAACAACTTGCCGCCGGCAATCGAGAACAACTAAACAGCAGCATTATATGATTTTTCCCTATAAGAGAGACCAGTTGAGATGGGCTGAGGCGATGAGATGAAAATACAACGGGACAACATTATGCGATAGCATACAAAAGAACGCACACACACGCACACACACACATGCACGTACATATATGTGCACATTAAAATACAATATTATTATTGAAAGCACAACTGTCACTTTCTGTGTGATGTGCGTGATATCGTTTATCGTTTGTATGTATGAGTGGAAAATAGCATCCTTTGTGAACAAACATTTATTTAGTTATTGATTGAAATGCTTTTCATTTGAATTTTTCATTATAATTGAGCTAAAGTCACATGAAATGCACAATAAAAGGGTCAATAACAGCTAAAGGAACAACTAAATGTGTCAGAAGAAAGGATAAAAGCAAAGGTATACCGTACACATGAATGTGTGTGCGTGCATGTGTATGTGTGTGTGTATGTTAGTCTGTCGTTTGCTTACCTATTACAAAGTCGTTATGACTTCAGTTGCTTTTCTTTATGTGTTTGACAAAATATAACTGAATAAATGCTTGGGTGAAGAGGTGAAGGAGTGCGGAGGTGAACGAGCACGTTTTGTTTGCGCTTATTAAGTAATTTTGCATTTCACTTTGTAGGCCACAGCATGTTGCTTTGTGCGTGTGTGTGTGTGTGTGTGTGTAAAGATATTGAAAAAATAAACTAAAATGAAATTCGACTTGACCAAATATTTTTCACTGCTTCTGCTACTTTAGGTCAGTTTGTTCTTTTCTGTTACATCATTTGCAGCTGTTGTGCGTGCGTGTGTGCGTGTGTGTGTGTGCAAAGTAAAACTTGTCGGAGTGAAAAAAAAAATCTATTTTAGCTGTACGTGCTTATTGACTGTGCAATCTATTGAGCCTCAGCCGTGCCCTGCGCTAACGTTGGTCCAACCATTCAGCCGACCGTTCGTCCGTTCGTCCGTCCATCTGTCTGCCCTGACGATGAACGCACTCAGTACAACTTGCGTCTAAAAATCAGAAATCTAATCGCACCATTGAGCCCATAACCTCGAAGGTGCGATAATGTCGTGATTTCATTTCAGCTTTATTACTTTCCACAACTTTTTGCACGAATTTCGTTGTCTCTTTTTTTTTTTGCTTTTGGCTTAAACTCTTATTTCATTGACAGGCCATGAATGAATAATATTTTACATTACTTTAAACCAAAGAAATTATTTGCCGTTGGCAAACTTTTTAATGATTTTTCAAAATTATTTCTTTGCGCTTTTTTTTTTATACGTCGTGACGAAGTCTTTTTGTGCATAACTTTTCGTTTTGTTTTGGTATGTGTTTTGGTTGGTGCGTGTGTGTGTGTGTGTGTGCGTGTGCGTGTGTTTCCTTATACTTGACTGAGTTCAAGTTATCGGTTCAAGTCATTTTCAAATGGACTTGATCAAACTTTTGTCATTCATTTGAGAGATAAATTAAACAGAAAAAAAGTAATGGAAAAAACAAACTAAAACTATAAAAAAATTACGCTTCAGCTTGGCGGCAATGACAAGTGGAAATGCGCGCAGTTTTTTTTTTTGTTTGCTGTACCAAAAAATAGAGTTTTAAAATTATTATTATAAATGAAGTTGTTGTTATTTTTGCTTCATCTGCTTGGCTTTAAAGTTGTTGCTAAATATATATATATATGTATTTATATTATATATGTAATACATAATTGTTTTTATTTTATTATTTTGGCATTTGAAAGCAAAAAAGAAATAAAACAAAAGGACAACAAAAAAAAAAAGGTGTGGCAAACAGTTTTAGTGTGGAAGAACTTACCAAGCAGCGGTACGGCATCCGAAGTTGCGGGCATTGTTTCAGCCACCATGTTTAGGAAGACTGTGAGCGATAGTAAAATAGTTACTCCTGAAAGTATGCAGCGAATTATTTGCATTAGTATGCTCGGCCATGTACTCTAAGCAATTATGTTAGTATTTGTGTACATATGTGTGGGTATGGGTATGCGTGTGTGTGTGTTAGTGTGCAAAAAGTATTTTTGTTAAAAAATGTGTATTATTTGAAAAGTTTATGAAAAATATATTAAATCTTTTGGTTCCATTTGGTTTGATTGTTGTTGTTGGCGTTTCTATGTCTTCTCTTCCATGGCTGCTTCACCGTTAAATTATCCAGTTATGTTTGCTTTACAGCTTTGCCACTCGTCGCTTGTCAGTTTTTTGGCTCACTTCATTTAATCACAATTGTCGTTGGTCCTTGATTCTTTGCCATGTCCTTTTCACTTATTGTTTTGTGTCATTTTTCTTACGTTTCGTTACGTTTCTCTTCTGTCGCCTCTTAACCATCGTTTACTTTGACGCTTTCGTTGTCGAATCAAAAACTACTACCGTATTTTCTGCGCTGAACCTCAACGTGTCTGTCCGTATTTATTTTTTTTGTTTGTTTCGTTTTTTGTTCAAATTTTCTTCCTTTTTTTTTGCACTTTTTTTTGTTCGTTTGCTTGTTTGTTTGTTTGTGTGTTTCATGCTCATTTTTCAACCGTCGTCAAACGTTTTAGTCAAAGTCGTGATATGTGTTTGTCTGTGTGTGTGCGTGCTTGCTTGCCTTCCTGATTTTTCAGCTTATCAATCATAGTTCATATATAACATGTACTCGTACCTTTGTATATTTTGTCTTCGTGTATACACATGCTTGTGGCTGTGTGTGTGTGTGCGTTTGGCTGTGTGTTCTTTGTTAGGTAAACGGTTCCTGTAAAGTTTTGAATTTACCCTCCTACGCCACACTGTCCTAATCTCTTGCTTCAAATTAAATTGAATATCTTTTTGCATGAATATTGCATTAAATTTTGCTTTGTGCTTGCCTTCTCTTTCACTCAACAGTTAGTTATTTTCAACTTCTGCTGGAGAATAGCCATTCAACGCAAAACAACGCAACGCAACGCATTAAATTGTCAAGGCAAAATGAACTTCAACAGAACAAGGACGCAGTGTAGTCTTCTTAGTCCTCTGTCGTTTTTATTGAGAGAGAGTATACTAACTTTGTCATGAAGTTTGCAAGCCAGAAAAGGAGACAGCCCCAACTATATAAAGTACATATATTCTTCACTAGCACATCGACACGTCCGTCTATCTGTCCCACTGTTTCAGTGCAAACTCCTTCCAGAGTTTTTTACATATCAAAAATTGTTCGTATATGTCCAGGCATTATATATCACAGAATCATCTTGATCGGATCACAGGAACGTTCGGTCAAAAATAAGAGTTTTGTTAGAGACATTTTTTAGTTCTTAAAATAAAACAGACGCAACTTTCAAATGGCGTGTTTTTATTAATGCTTGACTATAATCCAAAGTTGTATAAGAAACGTTCATAAGGGCGTGACACCGCCCTGAGATTTCTCTGTAAGCAGGTTGACTGCATTACTTTCTTTAAGACAACAGAGAAAATAGAAGGTCCTACATACATTATTCTTATAAGAAAAACTATAAGAAGAATTTTCCAAGAACTAGAATTGGAAAAATACTTGCAAGAGTATATAAGTTTCGGCAAAGCCTGGCATTTTTTTTACTTTGTTTCTTGTTTCTTGTTGTATTGTTGATTTTGTCTTTTTTTTTGTTTTAATACGTTTTATGTCAGTAGTCAACGAGGACTAGGAAAATGTCAGCGGCAAACTCACCGCAAACAAAGAAACATTAGCCCCGTGCGTGCTTGCGTGCGTACGCTTGTATCTTGTATCTATAATGCATGAACGCACTTCACACACACACAGACAGAGGCAGAAAAACAAATACTCATAACCATAGATTCCTGCTGCCTTATGAATAACTCTAAAAATGTGCGCAAAACTTGTCGCAGTGCTTGGTGTCAAAGTTAAAAAAGTAGCAACACCAACAACAAGCAAGCAAGCAACAAACAAGTATATTTTTTAACGCTTTATTATATTTTATGCTCATAAAAAAAAAAACTTTTTCTAGCATACAATTTCTGAGTGCTGTCGACATGTTGTCCGCATGTGCTTTAGCACCAGATGTTGCAGGTTGCTCTTGTCGCTCTTGTCGCTCTTTCTGATTTGTTTCATATAATTTATAACATATTTTCTTTGTTGTTTGCTTTTTTGTTGTTTGTCTTGAAGCAACGAAATATGATAGCCAAAATGCCAAAATAGCACATTCACGCTCAATCATGTTGCGCGTGGTTGTTGTTGTTGTTGTTGTGCTTGTGCGCTTTTACACGCAATTTTCGGCTAATAATAAAACGATGAAAAGTTTATGCCGTTGTTGCTGTTGTCGTTGTTGTTGTTGTAAAATAGTGTTGCAATTGTGTTGGCAACTTCGACTTTCGCTTGAAATGACCTTTGGCGTCAACAATGACGACAAAACGGAGTTTGGCCTTCATTCGTTTAGTTCCTTGAGTTGGTTTCATTTCATTTCGTTTCGTTTCATTTCTTTTTGCTGCCTTTTTGCTTTTGTTGCTGCTTTGGTTTTTTGTTTCAATTCGTTTTGTTTTCTGTTCACTACATTACAGTTCAGCACAGCTCAGTTCGGTTCGGTTTTGTGTTGTGTTGTGCCCTGGAGTATTGTAAATAATAAATGCACTGCGCTGCGCTGCTTTGCTCTGCTCTGCTCTGCGCTCAGCTGAGCTGTGTTGCTTGCTTGATGTTTGTTCTCGTTTCTCATATATGTATGAATGTATGTATATTCTTAATAATGTTGCTGCTGCTACTGCAATGCAATACAATAAAAAAAAAGAAAGAAAGAAAAACTGCAACGCGAAGTTTCTGCGCAGCGGAAGTAAAATGTTCGCCTAAGTAAAGGCAATACGACAGCCTCTGCAGCAGCAGCAGCAACAACAACAATAACTGCCATAGCACCAACTAAAAACGATGTAGGACAGACGGGTGGTCGGACGGATAGTTGGTTGGATGGATGGCTGCTTGGATGGATATAAAGACAGACAGACAGACAGACAGGCAGAGAGACAGACAGACAGACAAGCAAACGTATGAACGAACGAATGAACGATGTAAATTAAACTAAAAAGCATTTCACTGATGGCACATGTCCTTGGACCGCCTGTTTACATTATAAGTATTTACAATAGTTTTAGTTGCAGGCTGGCTTAACTGTTCTTTTTTTTTTATTATTTTTTTTTGTGTTTTGTTCTTTGCTTTTTTCTTACTCTTTGTGTTTGCTCTTATTTTGTTTTAATATCTGCATTGTTTCACACCGTCTGCCGTTGCCTACGAACGCGTTACGTCTTCATACACGTTCGCTTTCATTGCTTTTACAGTTGACTTTATTTATATGTATGTGACTTTACTTATACATACAAACATGCATATGTATGTATGTACATATGTCTATAAACACGGTTGGCAACTAAGTTAGCAGACCGACAGAAAATGCTCCTACTGATGACGAGCACGAGCACGTTGATGATGACAATGTTGACGCAAACAACAACAACAACAACAGCAACAGCAACAACGTTGACATTAATGAAAGTGAAACTGTAAAATGGTCGCTGCTTATTTATATTGGTCAAGGCTCCTCATATTTACACTGAATTTGATTGAGAAAAGCCACAAGTACGATACGTCCATAACCTATATTATCTGAGTCGAACGCATTAAATATTTCCGTAAGTGTTTCGTTTGTTTTTCTTTATAGTACCATGAGTACATGAGTGTATTTTTATTTGTATTTGTATTTGTAGTTGTAGTTGTGTAGCGTCAGTGCAGCTTTGCGTTTGTCACTTACCGAGCGAGAGCTTCTCACCAGAATCTGGCGGCAGTGTAAAACCTAACAGTGCCATGGAGGCGATCAGTACGCATGGCACGATCAAATTGAAAAAATAGTACAAAGTTTTGCGTCGTATCAAAATGGCGAAAGTTATGTCAATATAAGGTTCTGGGCAGCAATTATAGTAGATTTCATTTCGTTTGCCGGGCACGCCTGCTCATTATCAACGGCATTTCGGTCGTAGCGAGTGTGTTGGTCATAATAGCGTGTAGCGTGTAGCGAGTAGGAAGTAACGAGTAGCGAGTTGCATATGAAGTTGTTGAATTTCAGTTACGTCGTCGTAATTGAGCGAAAAAGAAATAGAGAGAGAAAGAAAAAGAAAAAGAGCAAAAATAGAACAAATAATAAATAAAAATAATAACAAAAAAAAATGTTTTTTTCATTAAAATTTTGTTGTAATTATGCTATTTTAATTGACTTTAATATGCATTTATATACATTAAAATACATTAAACTTTATTGTTGCAAATTTTATAAAATAAATGTATTATTTTTATTTGTAAGTTTTAAGTTACCTAAAAGATCCCATTCGCCGTTCGTGATGAAACTTGAAATATCGCCGCCAGCCTCGTCTTGTAATTGAAGATCCAACTGCAAGTATAATGTAAGAAAGAAAGCGAGAGTGAGAAAGAGGGAGTGGGAAAGAAGTAGGGCGAACGGGAGAGAGCATGAAAAATAAAGATTTGTTAGAAAATTTAATTAATTTTTAGTTTTATTTTTGGCTTAAATATTCTTTACATAAATGAGGTTACCAACTCTGTGTATCATGTGAAATGTTAATTGTATTTATTTTTATTTGCCATTCATGCTTTTTGAATGTTCACAGTTGACAAAAGTAAGTAAAAACAAAAAAAGTAGTCTAAAAGAAATTAATTTCAAAACTATTCAAGTTGCTTAATTCTTCTTATCGAAATAGAAAAGATATTTTCTTATTTTGATTTTGACGTTTGTTCATTTTCAGTGTATTTTTTTTTTAATGTTTTTTTTGCACAATTTTCGTTGTAAATCAGCTTAGAAAAACCAAAGAAGCAGCAAAGTTTTCTCATTAAAATGTTGCCAAACAAAGTAATGTTGATGCCATCATCACTTCTTCTTCTTCTTCTTGTTATTCTTTAACTTAGGCTTCATCAACGACTGCATTTGTCTTATGTTCACATACGTTCTCATTCCTATTTATACGAATTTTTTGCTCATTCGTTCGTTTCATTCTGTTGGCCAAACAAACGAGTGAAACGTTGCGGGACTGAAACGTTGTGTGCAAACAAGTGTTAATATACTCGCACTCAATGAATTTAACTTAATGTGCATGTGTGTGTGTGTGTGTGTGTATTGCTATAAACTTAATGAAATGTTTTATGTAACAAACGAGTCGATGCCTCTTGCTGTGCCTCCTTATTTTATATTACTTATTTTCTTGCAAATAAAATTCAAATAAAATGTAATTAATTTTTTATCTAATCCGCTTTGTTACATGTGCATACATATACACACATATGTTTGTCTTATTGTCTGTCTGCTTGTGTGTTTGTTTGTCTGTCATTGTGTGTGTGTGCTGCTTTAGAAATTGTTTTTGAATATAAGACAACAAAGAAACAAATATTTATAGTCAAAGATATGTATTTAAGGACTTGACTTTGAAAGTGAACTTGTCATGAGTGCTTAGCAAATTTCAACATGTGTGCGTGTGTGTGCGTGTGTGTTGTGCTTGGCTATGTTAATGTACAAATGTCAGTCATTCAGTCAGTCATTCAGTCAGCCAGTGAGCCAACAACAAATCAATATCAATGTAATATATAAAATTTTGTATGCTTTGCAAATATTGAAAATAGTCCGAACGGTCGCTCGTAAAGAGCTCTTTGGTAAAAGTGCTTTTGTAAGGACCTTTTTATTTACTTTTTTCTACTTTTTCCGCTGAAGTTGTGCAGAAGCGCATAAAAAGCACCTTTTTTTATTTAAAACATTTTTTTTTTTTTTTATGTATTTTACAATTTATTTATTTTCTTAAGTTGCTGATAAATTTACCAGCTTGTTTGCCTCATTAAAAATGTATGAGCTTTAAAACAAAAACAGCCAACCTTTTTTTATGCAAACATACACTAAATGAATATTTGTTCTCTGTTGATTTATCATGTGTCTTAGAACTCTTTGAAGCTTCTTTGTTGGCATTTTCTAAGTTGACTTCAATCGAAATTTAAGAGGGGTATACTGGTCTGGAATTTTGAAAAAATGATTTTTTTAAATATTTTTAAAGTATATGTAACTAACAGGGTTTTTCAAGATTCGAAGTATTTTCGTAGGTTTATCAGTTTTTGTGATACAAAGTACTATTGACGCTTCACACTGAACGAAACCTTAAACGCCATTTTCTTGAAACCACTTTTTCCGGCTTGGTTGACATGATATATCCCTCTATGACAGAAATCATGGATTTTCAAAAATTATTCTTTTTACTATTTTTAAAAATTCGTGAATGTTTATAATAAGTTAAAAAAAACATTTTTCGTTGTTAAATCGTCGCCATTTTTTTCCATAGTCCTGGCTATAACGACGTCTATCCCAAGCATAACTGCATTTGTTCTTCTTCCCGACACTGCAACGAATGTAATAATGTCAACTATAACCCAACTTTTTTTTTGGATTTGGATTTTTTTTTTGAAAAATTATCTTGAATTCTTTTTTTTATTTTTTTTTTTTAACGGGCGCTGAAAAACTACTAAAATCCTAGACCAGAACACTCCTTTGAACAGTCGAAATAAATATGCACAGTTGCGAAGCCTTAATAGAACTGAAATGCCTTAGCCAGACGGCTGTAGTGTGTCGTAGCGACTTCATTTTCGAGCGATCTATGCTGTCATTAAGCCAAGCAAAGCAAAGCCAAGCAAAGCAAATCTTTGGCTTTTTGTTTTTATGTATGATGTTGTACATAAATGTGTTGCGCAGTGTAAATGCAATTCCCAAATTGCTTGTTGCGTTGTGTCTGGACTTGCCGCGCCACAGGACACACATTTTCATTTCGTTTGTTGGTTTGTTGGTTTTGTGCTTTTTTGCCTTTTGTTACTTTGCTTAACTAAATAACTAACGATGTAACTTTTCCCAAGATAATGCCACACCCCTTTTTTCCGACTAAAAGCACTTCTATCTACCTTGCTAACAGTGAATTATACAATAAGTTTGCATTAAAAAGGACATTGGTCTATAAATTTTGTCTGTCTGTCTGTCTGTCTGTCCCACTGTGTGTGTGTGAAGTTTATCAACTGCCACACAGGTTCACTGAGCAAATGGCGGTCAAAACATTTGCACAAACAAACAGATGAGATGATGATAAATAAATGCGCTGCAAAAATTTAAGCTTTCGCTTACAAATCATGCAACATGAGTTCGTCAGATGTTGTGCTCTGACGCACACAACGGAAATTTGGTAAACAATTTGATAAAGTCGCGCTTTGATCACATCAACGATATAAATTTTCGCAAAATCAAATCGAGCATGAAAATTATTATTCTCGTTTTTTTGTCGTCAACATTTTTCCTTCTAATTTTGACAACAACATTTTTTCAGCATCATTAAAAGTACAAAGTTCTTCAACAAATACATATATAAACTCGAAACTAGTTGCTGCATGTTGTTGTGTTATTGTTATTATTGTTGTTTGTTTTTTAAGGCGAAAAGTTTTGTGAAAATGTTGTGCATTTTGATTTACTAAACGTGCACGACACAAATATTTATTTTATTTCGAAAATGTCATGTCCTTTGGCCACTCGCCTTATCGGCTGTCTGTCCGACCGTCCATCCGTCTGTACGTAAGCGGCTTATGTGCTATTGCCGAAATGCGCTTATTAGCAGCTTTGCGACTTTGCTTAATATGAATAAGTACTAATTTATTTGCTGTACTCGTAATTCTATTGAGAAATTACTGCTTTGCACAGAGCCAAACACTTTGCAGCTTAATAGTTGTTGTTTTCATCTGTTTTGTAAAATTATCGTATAATTAATTGAATTTAAAACGACGCGCACTTGATGCACTGCAACAACATGAATTTGAGCGCTAGACTGCATAAGAGTATAAGGCAGCGCAGCATAACATAAGACTATGCTATGTTGATAGCCAACGTAAGTTTGGCAAATGAAGTGCAGTTTGTGCTTGAGCTTGAGCGCTAGACTGCATAAGAGTATATGCAGCGCAGCATTACATAAGATAATGCTATATTGATAGACAAATAAGTTTGGCAAATGAAGTGCAGTTTGTTTTTGATTTTGAGCGTTAGATAGCATGCAAGTATAAGGAGCGCAGCATAACATAAGATTATGCTTTATTGATAGACAACGTAAGTCTGTCAAACGTAAAGCGCATCGAGGTTTCGTATTAATGGCATTGTATTGTTGATATATGTATGAATGTATTTATATTGTTTCGATCTTGAAATACATATTTGGCTTAGTTGGTGACTCATGTGCAACTTTTTGTGTAACGAAATATGCAAGAGACGAAAATCGTTGACGACGATGAAGATGATGATGACGTTGTTGATGAAATTATGAAGAACGATAAATTATGTTATGGCTGCGACCGCAGTAAATGCGTCAACAGCAACAACAACAGCAACAGAAAATGCATTAAAATTGTTGAAAAATGCGCGCAAAAGCAAAAGAAGCAAATAAAAAAAACCCCCAAAGCCAAAAAAAAATCGCGTAAGTCGAAAAAGTCCTTTGAACGGTTTGACATCGTTTTTTTCGCTTTCTTTTTTCCACTTCCTTGTTCGCATGCACATTCGCTTTCTCGCTTGCACTCGCATGTACGCTTGGACTGGCTGCGTATGTGTGTTGGTGTGTGTGTGTGTGTGTGTGTGAGCTCCTTCTTTTTACTGCTGCCACTCAATAAAGTTGTAAGCAAAGTTTTTACATCAACATTAAAAACTTGTGCAATTTTCTGTGCGCGTTTAACTTCATTTCACATTTCACATTTTGCCATTTTCATTTGCGTTATTTCGCTTCTGCTCGCGTTTGGGCGGAGCGGGGTGAGGCGGTGTGAGGTGCGGCGAGCGTTCGATCTTGCCTGGCGGTGGCACGAAGGCGTGGACATGTGACGAATGACGGCTGCCAACATATGTATTTGCTTTGTATTTTATTTGGTGTTTGACTTTGACTTTTATTTATGTTTCGTACTTTTGCCCTCAATAAATTTCCGTCTGTGCGTTCGACTTCGAAGTTGATTGAGTCTTTTATGAATGTTACGACGATGTCCTCAAATTGAGTGACATATTTTACATTTTGTCGCTTGTTTTTTTTTTGCTCGTTTTTTGTTTTTTCGTCTTTGTTTCTTAAACTTTTATTTAATATTGTTTTTATTTTTGCGTTTAATTTTTGTTTTTGGCAATAATTTTTTCAACACATTTGGTTATTGTTTTTGTTCTTGCTGTCACTCGACACCGACGTCGTCGCCTGCTGCGCTGCCACTTTAACGACGCTCAGTTTTATTTACGCCTTCCGTTCCGCTTGTGAAGCCTTTCGAGTTTATATTTGTTGTATAATAATGATACCCTGCACATACAGTGTGTCAGGGTATATTCACTTTGTTTTAGACCCAATGTACGCGACGTATATAAGAAGAAAAAGCAGTAAGATCCTATAAAGTATATGTATATGTCCTTGATCTCGAAGGGAAAGTCGATCTAGTCATGTCTCACCAATAGCTGCCGAGAACTATCAGAGTTGGATATTTTAAATTCGGCAGTCAGACACGTGTGGTCATGCGCTACTTCAAGTTAGTTGGAATTTTTGCCACGCCCAGTTCTAACCAACCGCTGTAAGCTAGTAGCACACCACAATCCTTTTCTCTTCAACATTATTATCCATCAAATAGTCTGAGGCGGGCTCAGCAGTTATACCTCTTAAAAATATACCGTGGAAAACGAGCTCTTAACTTTTAACTCGCTTGAAAAAATGATCACCCAAAGAAGTATCCGAAATAGATCCCATTAAAATGTTCACGTCGATCATAAAAGTATGTGAGAGGCACACACATCCCTCTTGCATCGTTCTTAAATCAAAACAGAATAGCGCACAAAGAAGAAGGCCAAATTACAACAAATATGCTTGAAATTGCAACCGACTTTTATGAGAGTCCGTTTTCCACTCTATGTTTATAATATTCAATGCTTGAAGGCCGCTTGCCACAGTATACCCCTCTCCCTACATTGTTACCCCATATTCCAAAAATGTTGTCAGTTTTTCATGAATTTTTTAACAATATTTAAATCAGCAAACGTGAGTTATACAATTTGTATTTAGATTTGTAGCTTTGCGTTGCCTATCATGTGTGCAGTGTATTACAGTGTCGAGTATACTCGACGCTTTAGCGGGTGTTATTTGCTTTCGCCTTTTGCCATTTGACGTGCAAAAATGTACAAACAAATAATACAAAACAGCTGCGAAATGTAATTAAATGCAATTAATTTATGTCACGTCAAGTGGCAAAACTTTGTCGTATTATTTACCGTTTTTCTAATTGAAATAGTCAAAAGAAAGTAAAAATCCAACAAAAAAAAAAAAAAAATAAAGGAGGTAATAGTATGAAAAGTACGATTCAACATTATTTTCGTAATGAAACAAAAAGTTCTACAAAATGGCCGACAGCCTCGGGTGCTTTTCGTAAAGAGTCCATAAACTTTTTCATTATATTTATTCATTGGTTGTGCACATTTCTTTCTCTTCTGGTCTCTAACTTGACTTGACTTGACTTGACGTTGCAACCGCCTTAGCCGCACCTACTTTGCCCGCCCTTGCTTTGCTTTGCTTTACTTTAGTTTGCCTGTCCTGCGCTTATTTGCCTTATTGCATTTTTGTTATTTTAAAGGTCATTTCGGCCAACTGCATTTTGGTCACAACCGTATCGTCTTCTCATCTTCCGTTTACTTGCAACTTTTGGACGCATCACCCTCGTGCGCCACCGCCTTCTACGGACGACCTGACCGAAGTGTATACGGAACACGCGTTTTGAGTTTAGCACTAAAGCTTGGTTTGTAGGTGTAGCTGTAGCTGTAGCTGTGACTGCGGCTTTGGCTTTGGCCAAGGCTTCCCTTCACGTAGGCCACGTTGAAGGTCATTGTTGTTCTTGTCGTGCTTGTCATGCTTGTTGTCCTTGTTGTCGTTGTTGTCGTTGTTGTCGTTGTTGTCGTTGTTGTCGCTGCTGTCGTTTGTCCATGCTGCTTATGTCCTGAGGCAACTTGTCACTATTATTTACTGTTGCTGCAACACAGCAACAACAACAGCAACAACAACAGCAACACAAATACTAACAAAATGTACAAAATACTTCAACTTGTGCTAAACGTGAAATGTCCTTTTGCAATATTCATCTTGTCTTCTTTTAGCGAAAGTTTTACTAGTGCCTTTTGCCTAAATTATTCACTGAAGAGCATCATCTTCTGCTGCTGCTGCTGCTTCTTCCATTTCAATTTTTAAAAACCAAATATAAATACAATTTTTTGTTGATCCTAGCCAAACAAACAGCTTCTTGTAATGCCATCTCACTTTGCCGCTTTTGTTCGGCACACTGAGCGATTAACTTTTAATGACCATTGAGACATATTTTTTACGTCCAAACAATTATTTTTAATTCATTAAATTGTTTTTGTTTTGCGCTTTTTTTCTGCGCTCAGTTAATGCATGTTCTATGTTGGACGTTCTGGACGTTTTAATTGTTGCCTTGTTCATTTCAATTTCAATTAGCGTGCAATGCGATATATCCGAAATTTCAGGGCCAAAAACTTTTATTAGAATTGCACAACTGAAGTTCATGTGTAAACCATATTTTCAGATCGAAAGCAACGTGTGCAAAATGTTGTGTTGTTTGTTAGTGAAAATAGTGAATTTCGATAATTAAAAGCAATTGAAATTGTATATTTGCTTGTAACAAGAGTAACCGAACGAATGCGAAAAATGAATTGTGTGTTTTGATTTTTATGTCTGTGTGTGTGTGTGTGTTAAAGTAAATACAATTATAACCAGTAAGGGAGCTATTTTCGGCTATGCCGAAACTTATATACTCTTTCAAAGGTTTTCCTTATTATTCTTATTAGAACATCATTTTTTTTAAATTTTGCAATAACAATCTTATACGTAGCCACGCCCATTTTCTTATTTATCTTAAAGAAGGCAATTTAGTCAAACTTCACTACATTTTGCAATCTTGTATCTCGTCTGTTTACAGAGAAGTCCCATTTTTAAGTTTTTTGCTATATGGGCGGTGCCACACCCTTTTGTCCGATTCTTATAAAACTTTGGATTATAGTCAGGCATTCAGAAAAATACGTAATCGCAAAACTTGGTCTGCTTATATTCAAGAACAATAAAGTTTTTCGAACAAAAACCTTCTTTTTGGCTGATCGTTCCTATGGGCGCTATATGCTATAGTATTCCGATCTTGACCATTTTTGCACAATACCTTTTTTTATGTAGTAGAAAACCATGTGCGAAACTTTGGGTTGATAACTCCAAAATCACACCATATTTAAAGCAAAAACCTAATTTTTGACCGATCATTCCTATGGAAGCTATATACTATAGTGGTCCGATCGAAATAATTCTCAGATACACAATGGCTGGACATATCTGAAGCACTTCTGCGCTTAAATTTTTTCGATATGTTCAAAACTCTAGGCGGAGTTTGCACTGAAACAGTCAGACAGACAAACATGGTTATTTGAACCCGTCTCGTCGTGGTGATCGAGAATATATATACTTTATATAGTCGCAGATGTATCCTTCTCTGCATTGCAAACTTCACGACAAAGTTAATATACTCTTTTTGCAAGAGTATAAAAAGCAGCATCGAATTTGTGTTAAAAGAATGAAAATATATGGTTTTACTTTGCTTTATCAAAAATTGCTATTATGTCATCAGCTGTTAGTTGCATTGTATTACAACAGACAATACGAGCGCACACAAGCAAACACACACACACACACACGCAGATACATTTAAATCAACATGGCAGTAATACAAATATGGCATAAGAACTCTGGAGTTGAGTTGAGTTGAGTGGCTGAGATGGCCAAAGTTTGTGCCATATTGTTTAAGAATACTTTAGTGATGAGTCGCATAATGTGTGTTCGATTGGAAGGACGTTCTTGTTATTGTTGCTGCTGCTGCTTCTGCTGCTGAAGAACAATGGCAATGCATTATGTATTGTGTGCTCATTGTCATCATTGAAATAGTGTTCAATTACTTTGATTTGATAAAGACAGCAATAAATTCTTATATAAATGTGCATTTATGTTAAATATGACATGATGGTAAGAGTGATTGACTGTGAGAGGCTGAGCGGTTGAGTGAGGTGAGTGAGGTGAGTGTGTTTAGGGCGACAGTGAGTGATTGAGTGATGGAGCCAAGTGCTGTCAAAATGCATTTTGTCAAATTGCATATTAAATCGCATAAAATTTGCATAACAAAATCCGAGCTGAACTGCGACTGCGACTGCAAGTGAAACTGTATTCAACACAAGCCAACTTGACTTAACTGCATATCAGTTTGAGTGCGATCCAAATTGTTTGCTACTTTCGGTTGGTTTTGTTGTGCGCCCTCGGCTAAAGTTGAAGTGACAGAGCGTCATAGGTCGTCAAGCGTTGCTGGCATAAAGACATGGCATGCGCGCCTACGTGCAGTCAAGGTCTGCCTATGTGTGTATATATTAGGCAAGACATGAAGGCAGCTGGATTTTCTTTACGAAAAAAGTAGCGAAAGTAAAAGAAAAAGAAAAAAGCGCAGTGTCAAACCAGCAGCCTCACCAGCCTCAGCAGCCACAGCAGCCACAGCAGGCTCAGCAGGCTCGGCAACGCCTTCGCTAACAGTTCCTTTAGCGCTTGACAATGTGCGCAAATAAAATATGATATGACATTCTTTGAGCGTTGAATTAATGTTTCAGCTTTTTTAGCTTTAGCCATTGCCACATAGTAACACTATAGCATACTTTTGGGCGCGCTCTGGCTGTCAATGCTTTTCTGACTTGATTTTAACACAACGATGGCAAAAACGAATGAAGGAATGAACGAACGAGTGAATGACTGTGTAAATGACTAAATGACTGCTTGTAAGAGCAGGCAAGCGAGACGAGTGTACAAACACACACACACAAACACACACAAGGACACTCAGTGCCTGAGTAAAGCAAACCGAACCAACAATGGTCGCTTGTTGGGGCTGCGGTGTCGGCCTAGTTGATTGTCCCTCTGTCTGTTTGTCTGTCCATCTGTTAGTGTCTCTATCCAACCGTTTGGTCGTTCTATTGGCACAGTCACATTGTAACACAAGCCACAGTCACTAAAACGTTCTCGATGTTTCAGCATTGTAGTTGTTTGTACATGTGTGTTGCATGTATCTAAAAAGTTTGCCATCGCCTCTTGTTTGACTCAGAATCAGAATCAGAATCGGACTCATACTCAGACTCAGCTTTAGCCTCAGCTAAGTTCAGTTTAGTTCAGCTGTCTTGACTGAGCTTGATTACTGCCTACAACTATTTTACACACACAGCGCCCCATCATCAGCACATCATCATCAGCATCAGCATGAGCATCAGCAGGAGCATCATCATCATCATCATGCCCAACACTTTGGCTGGCGATGATGAGTTTTTAAAGACAAAAAACAAAACATGCTCGCAAAAAGTCAGTGTAAATTATGAGAAATGCCTTTTCGCCGTTGTCGCTTTTTTTGTCATATTTTTTTTATGCTCTCTCTGTCTCACTCACTCACCCGCACTGTGTTCACACTAGTTTTTTACGCCTCCCATTTTTATACTTTTGCAAAAAGAGTATATCAACTTTGTCGTGAAGTTTGCAACGCAGAGAAGAAGCCAGCTCCGACTATATAAAGTATATATATTATTGATCAGCACCACGAGACAAGTTAAAAAAAAATAAAAAAAAAAAATAAACGCAGAAGTTCTTCAGATATGTCCAGTCATTGCATATTTGAGAATTATTTCGATCGAACCACTATAACATATAGCGCCCATAGGAACGATCGGTCAAAAATTAGGTTTTTGCTTCAAATGTGGTGAGATTTTGCAATTATCTACCCAAAATGGTTTTCTACAACATAAATAAAAATATGGTGCAAAAATGGTCAAGAATGGGATACTATAGCATTTACTACCCATAGAAACTATCAGCCAAAAAGAAGGTTTTTGTTGGAAAAACTTTATTGTTCTTGAATATAAACAGACCAAGTTTTGCGATTAGGTATTTTTCTCAATGCCTGACTATAATCCAAAGTTTTATAAGAATCGGACATAAGGGCGTGGCACCGCTCATACAGCGAAAAATTTAAAAATAGGACGTCTCTGTAAGCAGACGAGATACAAGATTGAAAAATGTAGTGAAGTTTGACTACATTGCCTTCTTTAAGACAAATAAGAAAATGGGCGTGGCTACGTATAAGATTCTTATTGGAAAATTAAAAATGATTTTCTAAAAAGAATAATTGGGAAAATATTGGCAAGAGTATATAAGTTTCACCAAAGCCGAAAATAGCTCCCTTAGTGGTTTTTGTTATTTGTAATTTGTTTTTTTTTGCTTTTTTATCTTTTTTATCATATTCTCACATTTCATTTGCCGTATTTGTTAAGAGGCCGTGTAGTTTTTGCTGTTGGTTTGTTTTATGCGCCGCTGCCGAGCATAGAATGCAGTGGAAATGAGCAGGAAATGCGCGAATTCCACTAACCCAGATTATGCTTGTGATTTGAGTGTGGCCAGCGGTAAGTTGCTGCTCGACGCGTTTGTTTTCGTTTGTTTTTTCAGTTGCAGCACAATTTTTGAATGAGTTTTCGCTTTGTTGCTTTTTGTTTTTTGTTTTTGTGTCATTTCAAATGTGAAACTGACGCTTAATTAGCATTTGAGCTAAAGCGGCGTATGAGTGATTTTTTTTTGCTTGCTTTCTTTTTTCATTTCGTATCGTTTTCATTTCGCATTTGGTTTTGTTTTGTTTTGCTAAAAGAAACTCATCTCAATGCTCATTTCGTTGTGCGTGCATGAGTGTGCCTTTGTGCATGTGTGTGTGTGTGTGTGTGTGTTGAGTAATAAATTAAAAACGTAATGCTTAACGAGCTTTGTAAGCGAGCCTTGTGGCATGCACATGTGTCTGTGTGTCTGTGTGTGTGTGTGTGTGTGTGTGTTGAAGCAGTGACGTCGTAGTTTCAGTTAAGCGCTTCAGGCGAACGCAAATCTTCTTAATCAAACCGCACAAATTTGCCTTTAAGCAGGCTCGCCTTAAGCATGATAAACATTTAACGCTTTTGCTTAATTGATTAGTGTGCGGCGCTGACATTGGCCGCACACAACAAACGCTAAGCAGTACGTACAAGCAGCATGTGCCAATGCGTTATACGCATGACCTGCAAGCCTGCAAAAGCAAACAAAGCAAAAGGTATACAATAAATAGAAAAGCAAACAATAAAAACGCAACTCAGCCATAAGTTTTATGTGCAATAAGCGTGAACTAAAGGTCACAGTTACAAATATCGTTTAATACTTCGATACTTTTCGACTTGTAGACATTTCAGTGCCTTAACGATTGCTATGCTCTTCAAATTGCCGAAAGTATTGCGCACAAATTAAGCAGCTCACACACACACACACACACGCACACTTACACACATTAAGCCTCAAAGCAGTTGTCGTGCTCGAAGCGTGCCTGTATGGTCATTTAGTTAATTTATGTGCCGCGGGTAAGCCTGAGCAGTCCTTCTATCTTTTGCCTTGCGCCCACTCTTCATATCCTTTTTACGTTCTGCACACCATTATTCAACTCAACTCAACTCAACTCAATTCGATTGAATTTCTTTGCGCTGCCCCACCCTGCTTAGGCTTATGCACACACACACAACAAACACATGTTTCAGGCATTTCTTTGTACGATTTCTACTTCTACTTTCACTTTCACTTCTACTTCGATTCGATTTGATTTGAGCATTTTGTCTGCTCGCTCGCTCAATTGACCTTTTTCTTTGCCAAACTTATGCCAAAATCACTGACCAAACGCACTTGTGTGCTGCGCAGTAAGCAACATACTTGACGCAAACATTAATTTGCATAGCTTTGGGCATTTTCGCTTAAGACTGAACTGAAAGTACGATAATTTACAATCATACTGCTATTTAATCACGTTAAGCAAATTTACTTACATTGTTTGCACGGCGTATAAATCTGACCAAGACAAATTTCAGATAAGAACTCAAGTGTTTAACACAGAACACAAAAAAAAAAAGAGGGCAAGGACTAAAACAAATGTGGGCTAAGGCGAAGTAAAGTCTGTTTAGGTCAGTCATAACGACTTTGCGGTTAACGTGGCAGACAACAACAACAACAACAATAAAAAAACAAATCTGTTTATACCTTTTATACACACGACAGACAGACAGACAGACAGACAAACAAACAGCGCAAGTCGACGCTACAACACGACACGACACGACAGGACACGAAACGATACGTTGTGTCACGTCACGACTTGAACACGGTTGCGGACTCAGTTGAAGTTGAAGTTAAAGTTGCGTTGGTTTAAAGCGTCTGCACGTACATAAATAACATGTTTGTTGATTGTGTGTGTCTATGTGTGTGTGTGTGTGAGTGTGTGTGTGTGTGTTGTGAGTGCTCAAAGTTTTAGCGTATTAAGTAGAATTTCTGTAAAGTTTGGTTTTTTATTTTTATTACAGTTTCTGTTTCTGTTTCGGTTTTTGTAATTTATTGTACGGATTAAGCTAAGAAAATACTCGTTAGTTGTTACTGAGTGGCTGCCCTAACACACACACCCAAACGCACACCTTTACACACACGCGCATGCACAGGCAAGGCGTAATACATTGCGTATACTTATTATAAAAGCTGTTCGCTGGACTGTTTAGCAAGCGAAGGTTTTTACTGTTTGTTCCGCTATGTGTGTGTGTGTGTGTGTGTATTTTTGCCTGCGGTTTGCCAGTCGATTGTTGTATTTTATGTCGAGTTTACCGTAAGTAAGCCAAGGCCATCACTCAGCTGTTCGAATCTATTTACAGCAGTAAACTTTTTAGTAATACTTTTTTTTTTTTTTTAAATACATTTTTGTAAATTTTTATACAAATAATTGCGAAGCGCTCAAATCGTCAAACAGTCTGTATTGAACTAACGACAAAATAGAATTTTTAACGCACACACACACATGTGTCATGCAAAAGCCATAAAAGTGCATAATATACGGCCGTACAATGCACACAGGTGCAGCTGCGACGAGCTGAGCGCAATTAGTGCGTTTCAATTTTGCATTGTTGCAGTTTTTTTTATTGCATGATGACAATGACAATCATCATGATGATGACGATGATGATGTTTTGGCAACGCGCTTAGCACAAAACACTGATTTGAAATGTTGCACAATTGTGATCTTGACTCAGCACATTTTGATAATTTGCAAATGTGCAAATATATATACATATATATTTCTTTTTTGCTTAAATATCAATTGTAGAACTTTTAAGTTTTAAACAACTGACTGACAGTTACAACAAAACAATCAGACCGAGAAAAATCTCGTTAAAAGCGCACATCAACACACACACACACACATATATATATATATATATATATATAAGTCAAGTCTATTGAGTCGAGTTGAGTTGAGTTGCACAAGTTTCGAAAGCGATAATCCTCAACTGCTTTGCACACGCCGCCTGCCTCGCAATGCCTTTGCAAGCTTTAGCCAGAACTTTAGCCTCGGCAAGCGCTTTAGATACAGCCGGATAGCAACAGCAACAGAGACAGCAACATGCTCATCCTTACGCTAAGCTAAAGCGGCAATCAATCGAACGTACGATGAAAGTCGTTGAGAGTCACAAACAGTTTTGGTTTGGACGTAAAATGAATTAAAGCATTTTGAAAATTCGCTTTGACGTCGAAGGCAAACTAAGCAAGAAGTAAGTAACTGATTGACTCACTGACTGACTGACTCATTGACTGACTGCATGACAGCTTGATGTGCATAAACGTAAACTGATTGGTGGCTTGAATAACTGATAAATAGATAATCGAAAGGCAGGAAGTGAGCAAGACAGTTGAAGAGCGAGCGTGCGATAAAGACATGTACGTTTGCTTGGCAAGCTGACAAGACATGAAAATTTCATTTCTAATTAATAAATGAAAAACACACAAGCCCACCCACACACACACACACATAATTAAACGTTGCTTAAGCAACTTAACGAAAATTAATAAGGGTTGGCAGCATCTGTTGGCCGACTTAAAGAGTGAACTCACATAAAAGCCGCCAGCCAAAAAGAAAGCACTGATGACACATTTTAAATTTGACATGTTACTCAAAAATTCAAGATAATGAGTAGTGAAAGAAGCGCGAGAAGCGAGAAGCATAAAAGGATTTATTGAATAAATGTTGTGCTGCCACTTTGACATGACAATCTTAAATTACAAACGATGAACGAAGTCGCCGAGGCAGAGGCAGTGGCAGAGGCACAGGTCATGCCAAAGTCCATGTTGCTGCCCACGCTGTTACAGCCCACAGCACACACCCGCGCCCTTGTCCGTTGCCAACACTCACACGTTGATGCCTTCAGTTGCGCCAGGCTGAAGGCAACCAAAATGGCGAATTCAATTTAAGTGAGTAACTTGACGTTCGTCACTTCTTTCACCTTTTGGCGATATCATCATCAGCAGCGCAGCAAAGTATGCTACACTATTTTTATGCTTTATCATATTGATTGAAAGCGAAGCAGAGCAGGGCAGCGCAACTCTGTCGGTCTGTCTGTTTGTCTAACTGTCTAACTCGAGGTGTGTGTGTATGTTTGTGTGTATGTGTGTGTTTGTGTTTGTGTTTACTTGTGCCTGCCGCCATTGACTGTCGCGACATACCACTTGTGCATTCGTTTTCAACTTAGCTGTCAAAGCGACAGACTTCATAAGCATTCATAAACTTTTTGTTCCCCTCACTGTCGCCCGCGCCATCGCCCTCTCTCTCTCATGTCGGTGTATCGGTGTATATGTGTGTGTGTCTTTCTGGCTTTCACTCGCCCTTAATGACAGCTGAAAAAGAAGCGCAATGCTCGTGGCAGCAGCGTGCATGACTGACTCGTCTATTCTACAGGGTCAAGTTAACATGGCAACTTTGTTGACGAGTTCAGTGCAGCGTTTTTGAAATTGACAAATTTATCTTCATTTTCAGTCATGTTCAGTACAGTTATAGCGGCAGTTTGCTTGGCTTGGCTTTGCTTTGTTCTTTGTGTATTTTGTTTATTTTTTTTTTATTTCATTTATGTAAATTGAAAAATAGCAAAAGATTGAAGCACTTTTTTTGGGTTTTTGTTTTTGTTATTGTTACTGTTTTTGCAATAAGCCTTATTCAAACACCTCAACTGATTTGATTTGATTTGATTTTGCAACGAGTGTTTTGCAAATCTTTGTTATTTTATTTATTGTTTTATTTATTCTTTTATTCATGCACTCATGACGTCAACAGTGGCCAAAAGGCACGCATTTGTTTCAGCGTTTTCATGCATGTGCGCTCACACATGGCACACACACGCACACACACGCACACACAGACACAAGCCAACTAGAAAAGCAGTTGAAAGCCAAATAAGAACGGAAACTATTAAACAACCAAGCATTACTCAAGTTCTGACTGCACTGTGCATGTGTGTGTGTGTGTGTGTGCGCGTGTGTGTGTGTGGACTGCGCCGCTGACGTCAACAGCGCCGGCGCCGATGAATGTGTCGACAAATGCTGCAACATGAAAATTGTTTTTTAGTTCTTTTATTTGTTTTTGTTTTTTTCTGTTTTTGTTTTTGTTTTTTTTTTTTGTCTAAAGATTGACAAATGTACCGTAAACTGAGTAAGGAAATTTTGTGGTTAAGTGTAAATATTTCTTGAGGACATTTTGAAAAATATTTTTCGCATTTTCTTTGCTTAACGCTTTGGCAATGAGTGTTGAGCCAAAAACTGGCAGCCATGCCTTCAATTGCTTGTGTGCCTTTCTGTTGCGGTTGCAACGTCAATGTTGCGTGCGTGTGTGTGTGTGCGTGCGTGTGTGTATGTAGGCGAAAAAGTTACAAACTAAATTTTTCTAATATTTTACGTGTCAACTTTTCAGTGCCAAAAATTGTTTGCAACACAGAAGATGAAGTGCAACATTGCCACTGCCACTGCCTCAGCATTGCCGCCGTCTCAGCTCAGCTCAGCCTCAGCTCAGCACAGCTCAGTCAGCTTGGCTTTTGGCTACGCCGGTTTGCTTTATTTCCTTTATATTTTTTGGCTTCCATTTTTCTTCTCCTTTTGGATTTTTTGTTGCCAAAGCAACTTTGCATGGTGAAATTCTTCTCTTGCACGCTCTATGCGCTGCTTTCTTTCCTTCCTCGTTTCCTCAAAAAGCAAAAAAATGGAAAAAAACAGACTAGAAGAACTCTAAAAGTTTTGCATCTGCGGCCTTACTCTGGACTCTGTTGGTGTCTGGTGGCTGGTGGCCGGTCTACTCCGACTGCTCCGTCTGCTTCTTTAGCACATTTTGGCCTGGCCAAGCTTACATTTACACGCATATGCACATGCATGTACATGTGTGCGAGTCAAGTCGAGCCAAGTAAAACGGAGCCAAATAAACGAAGCGTTGCGAACTTTTTTTTTTATTTCTAATTAGAATATGGCTTTGTGGCGTGCGAAACTCATTTCATTCTATTCTGCATAACACATACGTTATGCAATATATGTATGCTTCTCTATCTCTGTCTCTCTCGCACTCACTTACTACTGCTACTTACTACATGTTTCTTTATGCCTTTGTGTGGCTGTGTGTGTGTGTGTGTGTTTGTATATTTGGTTTCTAAATCTATTATTCACTACACTAATGTAGAATATACCATAAACTATGGGCGTGTCATGGCGTATGTAAGATAAAGTGCTCAGTTCACTCTTTGGCAATTCGTTTCAAAAGTTGACCTTATTTGTCTTTAATGAAAAGTTTTGGCAAATTATTACCACAAGCCTGTATTGATGCATTGTGGCCTGACTTGCTTCATCAGTTTGCGGCTCATTTGCTAAACAAGTTTATCGGGTTTATCAACAAATATGACACATTGTGTAGGGTTTTCGCATGAAATTTCATTTTGAGTGCTGAGTTACGAATAAGTCTTTATTGCAGAGCTCATTATGGCTCGCTAGTTTTAATTAAAAAGGAGCTTAACCGCACTGTTTGAGCACATCTTTTAAAAGTAAGAAAATAATAATGGAAATATTAAAATACTTTTTATTATAGAAAGCAATTTCATAGCTCGAAAGTTCCTTTTAATATACCCAGTAGTTTACAGAACTTGTACAGAGCTAAGGTTTGCACAAGTTCCAGTGGCAGCAATACTAGTGCTAGCTAAATCTACTCTCCATGTTTCAACTGTAGAGTTTTACTAGGGGATGTCAAGGCAGGAGTCAATAGTCACATTTCGACAACTTTCGACTTGTTGCCATACTAGTCCTGTCGTACCAGTTTGGGGCAAATAGAAAAAAAATATGGGAATCTTAATGGACAGAGGAATTGTTTTTTTTTATTATTATTATTACCAATTTAGTTAATTTTGCATATAAAAGTGCATTTAAAAACGTTATAATGTATAATTAATATTAACTAATTAATAATAATCATATTATTAATAATAATTGAATTGATAAACAATAATTTAATAAACATTTAAATTCTGGTTGCGCTGGGGATTGAACCTGATATCTTCGGTTTCATAGTCCAACACACCAACCTCTGTGGTAGAGCAGGGGACAAAGGAACGTTTGATATTTAACAAATTTTAATTACTCGAAATATTTCCAATTTAGCTGTTGCTTTTATACATTTCCTCTGTCTAGATCAAATACTAGTCCCAAATTCACTAGTTGATAACTAGTTTCCAAATAACGAAAATGGGTTTTGTTTTCTAGACTGTCGTGATAAAGCGCCACCTTTGGCTAGTTCTTCTACTAATTTCAAATTCGACAATTGGGTACAAGTTTGCTAAGGAAATATTCTATTTACTTTAAGACTATCCCTAAATTCGACAGTTTAAAATTAGTCCTAAACTATCGAAAATGGGACAATTCACACAATAAGCCTAACAGTCTGCAAAGTTAATGTTAACCACCTATTCTTCAAACGATATCAACTTGCTTACTTCTTAAGAGGTTATAAACTTGCTTAAGAGATTTTCCACCATTTGAGCGCTGGACAGCAGTATGTGATATTTGGCCTCATGTAACACACTACTGTTCATTATTGATTGTTGATTAAGACAACTTTTTTTGCGTTGGTATTTTAAAAATGAGTTAAAATAAGAGAAATAAAAATTATTAAACCTATTAAATAATTAATGTATTCTTGTATGAAACACCAAAGTTTTAAGTATTTGTTAACATTGCGTAAAATTCAAGTATCATTTAAAACATTACAAAAAAGACGATAAATTAAAAATAAAAAAATACAAATATTTCAATGCTAACGATGACAGCACAAAATATGCGATGAACGCAACAGTTTTCTCTCTGCTCTGCATTGTTTTATTTGCATTTTTTTCCATATATGTTTCTTTTTTATTTGATGGTTTTCGCTCTTGTTTTGTCACAGAAAAAAGTCGAATGACATAAATTAGCATTTGTCATTGGACAGACATGTGACGTTGGCAATGACAGTCGCAGTCGCAATACTGTTGGCATTCGCTTTGCGCATGTTGGCGCATTTGGGCGCATAAATTATAATATCAAAATTGTACGCTTTTGTCAAGCATAAATATTCAATGTGCTCTTGACCATGTGCCCTTGTGAATTTGAGCCGCTACGCAGCACAGCATGTTATAACAATCAATCGATCAATCAATCAATCAATCAATCAATCGATCAATCAATTAATCAACAATATGACGAAAAAAAAAGAGGAAGCAGAAACATGTTATGATTATAAAGCTTACAAGCAATTAATTTCCTCTTAGAGCATGTTTTAAATAATTCATTGCATACTTTTTGGGTTTTATTTTTTCTCATTTCTTTGCTGTTGTTTTGTTGGCACATTTAATGTTTGCATTAATAAATTAATTCAATATTTTATCATTTGCATTTGACATGAAAATGTTATGAGCACAAAACACATGAAGTAAAAGCGTAAAAACACAAAACAAAAACAATTAGTTATAAATAACATGTTTTAATGAAGATAATCGCCGCCATCAAATGAAAATTAATTGAGGCAAAATGTGTGCCATTGCGTTGCGTTGCGTTGCGTTGACAGGTAAGCTAATTAAATAGCACCTGAGTGGCTGTGTGGCTGTGTGGACTGTGTGACTGTGTGGACTGTGGCGCCATTGCGACGCAAAGCTTTGTTACGTTTTGGCGCTTGGCGTGTTTGGATTTGTGACAATCTGTATGACAATATGGCCAAAAATGCAATACAAATTGAAATGATTTTAATTATTGTTAACTGTCACGCAGTCAAATTAAAGAATCATTATCGGCCGGCGGTCGGCGTGCGCTGCAAATGACAGCGAGCATAAAGTAAACAGGCGTTGGCTGAGGCAGCGGCAGCAAATTACATGACAACAACGCTAACATGTTGGCCATAGACACGCCTCTGCATGCCTACGTCGACAACAATATCAACACCGATACCAACACCAACAGCAACGCCTACACACACACATGTGTGGGCACATGATAGGCAGCACGATGTCTGTGCAAGACAACGTACATGAACGTTTATTTATGACCACTTTTGGGGCACTTGCATGGCGTATACGTAATTTCATAAATATTACAACTGCCAGTGAATAAACGAGAGTGCGCAAATGTCGACATATGTATGTGTGTGTCTGTGTCTGTGTGTGTGTGTGTGTGTGTGTGCATTGTTACTTACCTGAAAGCCATCATAGGTCCATGAGCCGAATTTCATTTCGCAGCGTTGATCGTCGAATGGAAACCATGTAATGTCGATTTTACAAGTTGACTTGAATATGCCGGGCGGCACGTAGAGGCAGGAACCATTGTTGCGTACCACCACATTGGTCGCGTATGTGCCATCGAAGCCTTCATCGGCGCTGTGCAAAAAATTAAAAGAAAAACAAAAATTATTTAAGTAAAAAAGCGATAAATCGGCGGCAGAAGAAGAGTTTTTATAACGTGGCTTAATTTAAATGTTGAATATATTAAAAGTGCTTTCAAGTTGTTAGCCTTAATGAGCAATAGTAACGGCGCGCTTTTCATGTTGTTTGTGTATTAAATAAAAGGTTTTTTGTGTTGTTTTAAATTTTTAATTTCAAGTTGTCAAACGGCAAGAAGCGAAAATAACAATTAAAAATAACTAAATAAATAAAAGTGTCTATTTACGCATTTTTAATTGTGTTAACGTTGCAAAAGCTTTATTGTGTAAACTGAGCTTCACTGAAGAACAACAACAGCAACAACAACAACAGCAACAGCAATGAGCGCAACAAAACAAGTTGCACAATTAACAAACGAAAAACGCAAGTGGCAATACAAACTGAAGGTTATTTGTCTGTGTGCACTCCAAATTGCCATGTCAACGCTCAGCTTTCATGCTCGAATGCACACCACCCACACCCACACCCACACCCACACCGCCCCACTAACTATGACAGTTGCATTTGGCGGCGCCATTTTGCAGCTAACGATGACAATGCAGTTCGTCACAATGCGAAGATTTCTCTTGACATGTTGTGGTCATTATTAAAAAAATATGTATATTATAACGAAAAGCAAACAAACAGACTCACACACACACACACACACACACACACACACACACAGAGACAGACACAGACACAATGAAGCACAAAAGGGTATAGACAGCGGCGCAAAGAACAAGAGCACAAGCGAACGAGCGACTATTGTGAAGAACGTATCAAGTTGCGAGGAATAAAAGACGCTGATGATGCTTGTGGTCATGATAAACATGAGCATGCTTGTCCTGATAATGATCATGATGATGATGATGATGATGAGTGAGTGTGGCATAATGAAAGGTGCTGCCGTGCAGTTGAGCAGTTGAGCTGCTCATATAAATGCCACAAAAATGCGAAACAACAACAAAACAGTTGCAATAATAATAATAATAATAATGACAAAACAAATGCAAACAATATGGGCGTGCACACACACATACTCATTTACTTAGACATATGTATGTTTATGTACACTGAGAAAAGTAGCAAAGTAAACAATAAACTGACACAAATAAAATGTTAGCCGTCATTGTTTTGTTCTAAGCTGCGCTCCTCTGAGTCGAACCGAGCCGAGCTCTGTTGCTGAGCTGCTGAGGTTTCACATAATGCCAACTACCCAACGGGCAGCAATATAAAGCATGCTAAATCGACATGCGAGTGGCAGGTGTTTCTTGTTAACAAAAAGTTGAAAGAGAGAGACAGAGAGAGAGAGATTTGTGTCTGAGTAACAGACGAGCAAAATTTAGTTTGTTGAGCAAGAGGCAGATTGCTTAAAGGATGGTTCGAACCAACGCTTAAATAAGATGTGAAATAAAAAGAAATCGCAAGGACAGTTGCATGCAAAAGAAGCCATTCGGAAGGCAGTTGGAAGGCATTCAATTTCCCGCTGGGTAACTAACTTGCTTTGCACACACACACACACACACATGCATCTACTTTCACTGCAGCGTTACTAGTGAGTGGAAATGCGCTTAGCTGACGAAGAAATGTCACTGCCTGCAGCCATTGACACATTCACTTGACGACTGCACGACGTCAACGTCGACGCCAACGTTCCTGCACGAAAATAAATGACACAACAAATATGCTAAATAAAAGCGGCTTGACATAAGTCGTGGCGGGCTGAGGGAGTCAGGTGAGTTGAGTCGCTTTAAAATTGTGGCAGCGCAAAATAAAAGAATTCCGCTTCCGGTCGCGATTCACGATTCACGCGCGCTACTTTCATTTGTAATGAGGAATGAAGTCAAGGCTCAACACAAACCATTATCAATATTTTTTTTTTCCGCCAACGTTTTCATTTTTCATTTTTTACTTTGCCGCTTTTTGCTGCTGCTTTCGCTTTCGGTTGAAGGTGACGATGACGATGACGATTACGATGACGCTGACAGTATGCAAAGCAGCACATGCAAGTGTGTGTACGTACAGATGTACATATATATGAAGCAATGAGCAATGAGTGGCGGCAAGAAAAATGATAATAAATATTAAATTTGTTTAAAGCAAATGTAATTTATTGCATGTCCCGCATTGCCAGCACAATTAATCATTAATCAGTCTTCGGTCTCACTCACTCACACACACTGTCTGTCAGCCCACTTATAGTGTGTGTGTGTGTGTGTGAAGCTTCAAGAGAAGACTTGAAACACGCTTTTGATTTATGAGATAAAAATGCAAATATTTACATATGCAAGTAGTTACAGCTGAGTGTTGCACATGTGTGTGCGTGTGTGTGTGTGTGTGTGTGTTATTTAATATTTGTAACGCTTTTTTGGTCGTTTGAACACATAAAAGTTACTTTGCTGGCATTTCATTGTACTCGAGTCTATGACACTTGTTTAAAGTTGCGCTCAAGCCGCTTTGACAATGATTGTTTGACGCAATTAAACGATTTGAACAGCGTTGACGATGACGTTGACTTTGTGAAGCTTCAAGCTTCAAGCAGCTCCTTTATATTATTCTTAACGAGAAGTACTTTTCATCTTCAATGTTTGATAAGCAATGATGAGCAGCAAATGAATGAATTTATGAATGAATGAATGAATGAATAAATGAGTGGCTTGCAAGCCAGCCAGCCAGCCGACGATGGCAAATGAATGACGACTGCGGCTGAAAATAAGTGTTGCAAGTGCTTAACGGTGCATTTGCCTGAAGGCGGGGGGACGGGGCAAAGAGAAAAACAAAAACCAACAAACAAAAGAAGAAAGCAAAAAGGAAACATATGTATGTATGTATGTGTGTGTGTGTGTGTGTTTCATCATGTTGTCTGCTACTCAAACTGCATGTGCACACAAAAAAGCAGTTGCAAGTAAATCGGAGGAGGGGGAGAGACCGCCGGACGGACAGATAATCGAGCGCTGCTCAGCGTAGGCGCGTTAAGACATGACGAGTACGAACTAACGAACGAACGAACGAAAGGGCTACGTTGTCCTTACGTGCCTCAGCGCATGTATGTGTGTGTGTGTGCGTGTGTGTGCGTTGCTTAAACAATATGCGTAATTAATGCTTGTGTTGAGTGTGTTGGCTTAACTTTTCAATAAAATGTTAATGGCGTGGAATGTGTGTGCACATGTGTGTGTGTGTGTGTGTGTATTTGTGCATGTGCCTGTCTGCCTGCCTGCCAGTGCTGCCACGTATTTAATAATTATTTGGATTTTAGCGCGCCTCAACTGCGATATAATTATATACAAATTTATGCCATCGGAACGTGTGCCTCTAGTCTTCTTACTCTACCTCTCACTCTCCCTCTCGCTCACACGCTATCTTTGTCTAACAGTTGAAGTTGGCATGTCATTTGCATGCATGAAAGCGTTGTCAATGCATGCGTGTGTGTGTGTGTGTGTGTGTGTTGGCTTGTTTACAGTTTGTTGTTATATGCTTTTTTTTTTTTTTTTTGTTCGTTTTTGTTTTTGTTTTTAATGCTGCGGTTGAGCATTTCAGCAGCAATGTTCAAATAATTCTCATTTCGCATATTTACATAATTTTATGCATGTGTGTGTGTGTGTGTGTGTGAGTGTGTGTGTTTTGTGTTTTGTATTTGCCCATTACGATATTTTTTGAAAAACAAAAGATAATTATTTGTAATTGTTCGCGCTTGTCTGCTTTAAATAGCAGATAATGATTTACAAACAGATGCGCATGCAGTTTCATGTGGGCGTAACTGTTTGCGTGGGCGTGTGCGTTGCTGTCTGCGTGTGTGCCTTGCCAACCCGTGTGTTTTTGTGGCCGCATTTATGGTTTAGTTTTCGCTTTGATCGTTGAATTATTAATCGGCATAATTCAAATGAAAAACAAAAAAAAAAGAAAAAGAAACCAACATGTATTTTAAAAACTAAACAGTGGAAATATTATGTAATCGCCAATAGCTTGAATTTCATTGAGTCAAATCGTTTGGCTTTTTCAATATGTCACGCCTCGCCAACTCAGCGAAATCAGAGCCAGTGGGCGGGTGCCATTATTGGGTCCGTGTGCTGCTAGATGGGAAATGCATAGGTTTGCCATGTAGCAGAAATGAGGGGTGACCATTTACTTGTCGTCATCTGGACTCTATTTTGGGACGAGCTACTGCTATCACATCACTACTACTATGACTATCAGGCAACAGTAGCATGACACCTGGCCAAAGGTTGATTTGGTACAGCGGTGAGCGAGAAGCACCAGATCATTTCGGCTACCTTTGATATGGTCTCTCATAGGATGAGGCTCTTAATGGCGCTACGCTGTGGCTGTGGCTTAAAATAATACGTGAATAATAATAAAATAATAAAATAGAGGCAGCTAGATCACGACGCTGACCTTTGACCTGTGCATAGATCTAAGCCCATACGACACATGCTTCGATTGGTATGTACATGCCACGAAAAAGAAACTCTGGAGCGTTCCAGTTCCTCCTGTCTTCCAACCCACGAGCACGAGTACACAATTTCACATTCGGTTGGCAGCTCATTTTGCCTCTTTGCTTTGATTGCCCCTCACGCATTGACGCATTCAATCACAGCTCACGCAGTTCCTCAAACACTTTCGCTCTGTCATTTCTGTCGTAAGCAGTTGTAAATTTCCACTCAGTCGCTCACTTATTTTTCATTCTTCACAATTTTCAATGCTGTTCCTTGTTGTTGTTGTTGCTGTTGTTGTTGTTATGTTTGCTGTCTATCAGTGGCGCCCTCTGGCCTTATCAAACATCGAAATGCGCAAAAGGTGTTGAATTCGCTTGTCATAAATTCGGCAGACAATATTTCCGCTTTGCTTCGCTTTAACCTTTTATCTCGCATACAATAACGAAATATATGCGTGTCTGTGTGTGACCCCTCGCCCGCTGTGTGTGCGTGTGTGCACAGTCGCGTATAAATAATCTAATGCACACATAAAAAATTCACTTAAAAAAAGCGGGCTATTCGGCAGCAACGAAACTCTTATACACTGCAAGCAACTTTTGTGGAACACACATGTCTCTCTACTTTTATATATTTCGGTTGGGGCTTCAAGTGTTGTTGCAACAATTCTGCAGCCAAACGTGCAATTTCTGTTTGCCAAATAAGCAAAAAATTGAGCAACAACAAGTTTGTCAAGTGCGTTGTGCACAACAACAAATTCAAGTTTTCAATTAAATATCAAAAAGCAGAAATGGATGAAAAAACCGGCCAACGTTGTTTCAAAAAGTTATTTCGCACACTTGCTTAGACGCGGTCCAATTGGCCAAGCGTCCGTCTGGCATGAGATAGACGGACAGACAAGTTTGTAGCATTTATTATACGCTCATATACTTTATGGGTTCTTGTTTTTTATTAGAAAATCTCTAATTCGTTCTTACTTTGCATAAAGACGGCACAAAAAGTTATATAAATATATATTTTTGTGTTAACCGCGGCGGCATGTGGCAGCCAAGTGAGCGGCACCGTGCAAAGTATTGCGAAAAAAGGGTTTAAAAATTCAATTTTGTTATTATCAAAGCGCTTTGCAAGTAAATAAAAATGATGATGGCATGCGCCGAAAAGCATGCTTCATATTTTATAGCTTTATATGCGCTCGCCTTGTTTGCATTAAGCTCACTCACTCACTCACTAGCTTACTTCTTCGCACATTCGCTGCCTTACTCACTCGTAATCTGTCTGTTTGTCTCTTTGTTTGTTTGTGTGTTTGTTTTGTTGTTTATTTGTTGGTTCGTCTTTTTGTACTCTTGCGAAAATAGCATGTGCACTTTGTCATGAAGCTTGCTTGTCATGAAGCATGAGCCATCCATCGCACAGATGCACAACTAACCATGCCCTTCACAATTGTCATACAATAATCTTTATCTTTATCACGTTCGGTCACCTGAAGTCGCTCTCACGACACTTAACTTCACTGCTCTACGCTGCCTACTTGAATAAGCGAATCTGGCAGGAATTAGCGCCTTATTGCTGCAATGGACAGTCGGACTTCATGGCATTTAAAGTCTCGGAACAAACATGGCTGTATGTTGGGGCATGATTGGCTTTGAGCAAAGGAGGTTCTTCCATCGGGTCAGAGATTTGTTAGAGTAATTTAAATTAAGTCTCATTTTGTTTATTTTATACCTTTTTATAATATTATTTTCAATATTTTTTATGTTAGCAGATATTTTTTTTTATATAATATATGTTTGTATCAAATAATAGATTAATAATAATAGATTTTTATATAAAATATCTGTGCGGTCGTCTGTCTGTCTATTTCCATGCGAACTGCTCTTTCAATTTTGTAGCCAACACAATAATGGAAGCGCCATAAGTATTTTAATACCACAATACTTAAAAGAGTTCATTATTATGAGGAATCACTATTGTATATAAATGTCATAGGAACTATCGGTCAAAAATAAAGTTCTCGCTAGAAAAACTTGTTTGTTCTTAATATATATTATATATCACTGGTTTTGACTAGTGCTGGATGCTATAATATATTGCAAAGCTTTGAAACAATCTGACATAAGGGCGTGGCACCGCACATATAGCATAAAATATAGTAATTCGATTTCTCTCAAAGCTCACAAAAAAGAAGTTTGTAAAATGTAATGTAGCATGATTGCAATGGTTTACTTTAAGACATATTAGAAAGAGGACCATTTGCTTTGTAAGAACTTGTGTGTTTTCTATTGGAACAACTATTAGAGGGGTTTTCCAAAAAGAATAATTGGCACAGCGCATATAAGTGTCGCCATAACCGAGAATAGCTGCCACGCTCTTGTAGTTGCTACTGTTGTTCGACGCTCTCAGCTTATCTGCATATGAAATGCGCGCCTTGGTGGCTCTCATGCTGACCCCAGTCTTGTCTGTCGCTTAAACTTTAATTCCCAAGCTAATATTCTTACTGATTGTGACGTGACTTTCGTTTCGTCTGTCCGGCGGACGGTTTCTAGCCAACAACTCATATTTTTTACCTCTGATATTTATACGCTTATCTGAGATATTTGTTGTTTTATTTGTTGGTTTCATGCTTTTGGTTTTCTTTGCATTTTGCGTACTCAACTCGAGCTGGTCGTTTTTGCTGCCCGTGCACATTTTTGTCTCCTTTCTTCTTTATGTGCATTTGATTTGATAATCTCTTTTGCTCTGTTTTCTTTTAGCAATTTTGTCAGCAAAAACAAAATTTCACAAATTGGCAAAAATAGAGGAGAGAAATGAGAGATGAGAAATGACAATAAAAAAATTGCACAAATTGTTGCGTGTCACGATGAGAAATTGGCAACTCTGTCGGCATCTTCAAGCATATTTGACTTTATTGTCGTTTCTTTGATTGCATTTTATGCTTTTGCTGCTCGCATTATTACATTTGCTTGTTGCTGTTGTTGTTGTTGTTGTTTGGTTTCCTGTCTGTTTAGTTTGCTTGCAGTGCCAATTTGTGCACGTGCAAGGGTTGTGCTCAACTTCCGGCTGAAAGTCGACTTCCGCTCTTTTATATATTTTGCGCTTTGTACATTAAAATGTTTAATTTTATTACAACAGCGGCAAATTTAAACTAATTTCCGTGTGTGTATGTGAGTGTGTGTGCTTTGAAGTACGTTGTGTGCTTACCTGTTGTACATGAGCACATCCGGTTTCCATAGTCGATGCGGCGGAATTCTCAGATCGCGCACGCCGCCAAATTCGCTCGAATTCCAACGTAGATTCATGTCATTCCATTCCTGCGAAAAGAATAACGAAAAAAGTTGTACAAAGCAAATCGATTAAGCACAAGATTCAATCAAAAGTTATTTAAGTTCTTCTTTTTCCTTTTTTTTCAAAGGAATTTTGTGCGCTTATCATTTGTTGGTCTGTCCTGTTTGTCCTTTGCAACTTTCTTAATTACAGATCTTATATTTATTGCATATGTGTGTGTGTGTGCGTGTTTGTCTTTGAAAGTTTGCTTATACTTTATCGCTGTCACAATCATCAATCATTCGAGTGAACTTCATCTCATTTCGGCACAATTGAACTTCTTCTACTTTGTCGCGCTCAGCGTGCGAACTAGTGTCGTAATTATATGACTGACTGTCTTGCCAGCGATTATAATTGAAATATTAAATACAAGACACACACACACACACACACAGACACAGACAAACACATAGTCGCAAAGTGCGCGCATTCGTTCAATTTTAATGATTAATCAAATCAATTCGCGCGCACAAATTAATGAATTAATTATTCGCTGAACTTGAAGTCACTCGAAATGTATTTGAATGAATGCCAACGGCCGAACTGAGGCACGATTTAATGGACGGCCGTTTGGACAGACGGTTAGCCAAACAAAAATATGCATAAACAAACAAACAAATGCTTTGCTCTTCTCACTGCCAATCTTATGCTTCCGCTTCATCGCTTTGCCCTTGCCCCCCGCAGCTGCCATGAGTATGCGCGAAATTTATTATTAATTTATAATAATATTTTAACAAGTTTTTCTGCTTTTCTTCTTCAACTTTGGCTCTTGTTAAATTTTACTCAAAACGAAATCAATCAAACCACAAACACCATCATCATTTAATATAAAAAAAAAAACAAAAAAAACACTCAAGTGAATTTTTCTTACTTTCTTTATTGTTATTGTTACTGTCGTTGTTGTTGTTGCTGTTGTTGTTGTTGTATTGGTCGCGGTTATTGATAAGCCGCTTAAATATTTCATAAATAACTTGCGCGCGTTGTCGTTGTCATCATTGAGTAAAAATCTCAAACATTTCGAAAAGGACAAAAACAAATACTTAAAAAAATATATAACCAAAAAATAAATATAAATATTAAAATAAATGTTGAAAATAAAAGAGAAACGAGAAATGAGAAGAAATAATAATAAATTCGTGGCTGTCGTATATTTCTGAAACGTAAACGTATACAAAGCCATACTTTTTTGTCTTGTTTTTCGCAGTTTCGGTTTTTTTGGTTTTGCATCGGTTTACGCGCTCATTGAAAATCATTTATACGCAATGTTGTACTTTCTGTTTAAAGTTGTTGTTGTTTCCCTTCTTCTTCTTTTTTTTTTTATTGGTAACATTTTCTTCTTTTGGCGTTTTTTTTTTTTGCTGCTTCGTACTCGATTCGCTTCGTTGCGATTCGCTTTGATTTGGTTTTGTTTGTTTTCACATTTTGCTGAGCTTTTGTCAATTTTAATGAAAAAAGCAAACAAAATATTGTCAACAGGCAAAATACGCCACTGACACGCCCCGGCACGCCCACGTTGCTGTAGTTTTTGGTATGCCGTTATAATTTTGCCTTAAACTGCAGTTTTCTCTCATATCTCTTTATGTCGCTTCACTCGGCTTGTTTGCCTGGCTTGGTTTTCTTGGCAAAATTGTAGTTGCTGCTGCTGCTGTTGTTGTTGCTTTCTTTTAGCGGAAATTAAAAAGTTTTTATGCTTCAGCATTTTGCACAAAATAAAAAGCAAAAAAAAAATATAAAAATATTTTTGTCATTTAAAGTATTTCAACTTTGTTCGTTGCGCGCTAAATTTCAATCACATTGCTTTGCATTTCATGCACTTCCCTTATGTACGTACGTAAGTAGCATGTGCTGCAGCAGCTGCTGTAATGCAATCTTGTATCTTGTTTACGCTCATGTCTCATTTGAGCTTCATTATCGCCTCTGATTTCCGCTCGGCACCTTTTACCAACGCCTCATCGCTCTTAATTTCATCTCGTTGCTTTTTTAATCTCTTCTATTTATCACTAATACATTTTGCAAATACTCAAAGTATTAAATGAATTCTATGACGGCGACTGGCGACTGGCGAAGCGCTTCTTCTTCGTTCCGTCGCATTCATGCACATTTCATTACGCCATACTTTTTCCGTTGCATACTTCTGTGATGTATGTGTGTGAGAGTTGTTTTTGTTTTTGTCGCTTTTCGTCTGCATTAGTGCACAAATCGTGTTCTGGAACGTTTTGTCATCTTTTCGTCAGTTTTGCCTTTTCAATTTGGCCGCATTGCCAAAAAATATGTTCTTACATATAATCCCATCTCGTCTCATCTTGTCTTGCCTGAACTGGTCTGGCATACTGTTAGTCTGCTCAATGCTGTGCCTCAGCTGCTCCTCAACATACTTGACGCTTTTCGTACTTCGTAAAATACTTTTCATTATTTCGTTTTGCTTTTGTCACTGGCTTACTTTACTTGCCATTGTACGCCAGCCACGCCTTGATTTAAATGCCGCTATCTAGTAATTATTCCCTACTTTGGCCTCAACTTTGCGCCTCTCTCCCGCGCTCACCCTCTTACCCGCTCACTCTTAAATGCTTTCAGTACTTGTATAATTTGCTGTTTGTGTCGTTTCAGAATTACAAACTCGTTTTTCTTGATTTTTTTTTTTTTTTGTTTAATTCTTCGGCATTTCTTTTGTTTTATATTATTTTATTTTATCATGTTGTTTGTTTTTTTTGGTTTTCTTTTCGTTTTTGTCAATTAAAGCCGACTACTTAAAAAGGCTTTCAGTGTCTTAGACAAAGTCCAATTGTGAAACTTTTCGCTTTTTGTTCAAATTGTCCGAAATTAATATAATTTTACAACATTTGTAGAACTTTCGCATTTGGTAAATTGCGGTTCTAATACTTGACCCACACTAATACTTGTGCGGTAAATCACAGACACGCATGCACACACACACAAACACACACATATCTGTACATGAAAGTCTTTGTGTTATTCTTGTTGTGGTTGTTGTTTGACAAAGTTCAATTTAATTGAATTAACTGTACTCGAAACGCTTCAAACAAAAGCCGCCATCACCACAGAGTTTCTGTTGATGACATTTTAATTAACGTAAGATCGCGACATTTCTTTTTTTCACAATTTATTTTACACACACACACACACACACACATACACATATACACGCAACCAATACAAACAGGTCAACATCGTCTTGCCTGTTTTATAATATTTATGTAATTGAAAACGTTAATGAGCTTACTGACTATTTGTCTGTCTGTCGGTCTGTCTGTCGGTCTGTTGACAACCGGAGGAAGACCGCGTACAGTTGGAAACATTCTGTTTGTTGTTTTTTTTTTTCTGTGTTTACTTTGTGGAGCGTGCAGATAAATCGTTTGCTTGCAGGTGAGAAGAAATTGTCAACATTTAATTACTTTAAAATATCGTATTTCTTCTTATAAATGCTGCCAGTTTAGTTGTTCATGTATCATTTTCATTGATTAGAAACTGGGAAAATCCTCCTACGTAATAAATGAATGGTCACCCTATCATGAACGTTTAGCACTTCATGTTACAACATATCAATTACACACGCTTATGTAACCATGCGTCGCATATGACACATAAAGTAGTTTAGCGTTCAAAATTATGTGTTGTGCGGGTGCTAGGTAACATCGGCTTTTTTGTGACAAATGCGTGAATAGCGTCGCTAGTAAATGTGTGCACGCTGAATTGATGTATGCACTGTGTAGTGATATGGAACATAGGAGAACATTGTGGGGCGTATATGAAAGTTAAATTATTAGTGATGAGTGGCATTAAATTAAACCCTTTTACCGATTTGGCCAACATTCGTGTGGAATATTTTATGTTTTTTTTTGAAGAAAATTTGCATTGTTATTAATCAAAGTAACATAAAATATGCATTGCAATGATGTGGGATTGTGGAAGTTTGGCTACTTGATTGATACGATAACATTGCAGGCACGTAGTGTGTAACAAGTGTGCGCGTCTGTCTGTTGGTCGGTCTGTCGCACTGTCTGTCTATCTCACTGTGCATGTTGTATGTGTGTGTATGGCATGCAAATAGATCAAATGCAAATTGTCAACGCACACAAAGGGTTTGTTGGCTGTGTCGGCGGCGGTGCGGTGTGCGTGGCATGACTGATGCGTGGCCGCACCCGCGTAAATCGCATTTGCGCGTTTTAAATGCAGAACACGCAGAAACGCGCTAAATAAAATCTAATTTCTCGCTCACGGTGCTTCAACTGAGAAGTAAAGCAAAACGTTGAACACAAAACTAAAAGAAGAAGCAACCAATGCAAAGAAAAATAACGAACACGACAAAAAGAAAGATGAAGAAGTGAGAGAAAAGCAAAAAAAAAAATAAAGAAAAGTGAGCCGCATGGCGTGGCGGAGTGCCGAGAAATAAATCCTTTTTGAATCCGTGTTAAAAGCTGCTTAAATTAGAAAATGAAATTAAAATCAGCCATTGCGACAACGTCACGCCTTCATTGCCCGCGCCCACGCACCAACGCCGCACGCTTCGTCGCTCGCTTATTCACAGTTATGCCATGCTACACCCATTCTCTTTCTCATTCACGCGCTCGCCGTCGCCGACGCCGTTGTCGTCTTCTTCTTCGTTGATGAAGAGTCGTTACCGGCTGACTAAGTTAAGCAGCAGCCAGCGACGAAGATGAAGACGAGGACGTAGAAGAAGCAGAAGCAGATGAAGGCAGCGACAATGATGAAGTCGACGATGACGATGAAAAAGAACAAAGAACAAAGAAACGCGAATATTGCGAGTGACGTTGATGAGAACTGACGACGACGTCGTCGCTGTCGAGGCTTCGGCCGCTGTTGCTGCCGTTGATGTGAGCAGTACAATGCTGGCGTTGCCTGGCAGGCACCTCTAGTACTGCCATCGCCACAGCCACCGCCTCAGCCCCGGCCTCCATTACCATCAGCACCGTCTTGGCTTGGCAGACAGGCCTCAACTTGGCTGAGCATGAAAAGTAAAAATCAGACAAGTCGGCAATAGCTGAAAATCGTCCAAAATTAATTTTCTTATCTGCACGCAAAGCGCGCAATTCATTTTTGCCATCTTTTACCATCTACGCCAACTTTAGCGTCTTTGGTCTTCTCTCTGTTGGCATTTCATATTTTTTTTTCACACCCCTAACCCTGCCACACCCACACACCCAGCGTTGTCAGGCAATCAAGATGACAGGCAAGCAGGCAGCCAGCAACTCACGCAGTTCAGTCAGCATATGCTCCTCAGTGAATGCTTTATCATTACTTTCGACAGCACGCCCTTTCTCACTCACTCAGGCACACACACACACACACACTCATACACTTAGTCAAGCATTCACTCAATTTTTGACGCTTGCCAGTTCTTTTTATTCGTGCATTTTTTTCGTACAGCAAAATGCTCGATTAGCTCCTCTATCTCTCCTGCTCGCTCTTCGTATGTTTCATCACTTCTTTATACTCTTCCCGTAGTGAAAAGTATTACAACTTTGTCATGAAGTTTGCAACACACAGAAGAAGACACCTCCGACCATATGAAGTATAGACATACAAATTCTTGATCAGCTTGTCTGTACGATTCGATCCGTCTGTCTGATGGACAATCTCCTCACACAGTTTTAAAGCTAGTGAGCTGAAGTATTAAGATTTATTTTACCATTAGTCGGAACTTACATGTTCGGACCGAAGGACCTTCCAAAAAGAAGAAGACGAAGAAAATTTATTTAATTGAAGATGTTCCAAGAAAACCTTTTTGAAATTCGATAGATAGTTTTCAAGCATCATGGTTTTGGGATACCTCCCAAAGCGGGGTTTTGACAATTTTTATATGATATACTTTTTTATTTCTTTACGAATTGATTCAAAATTTCACTTTTGTGTTAAGAAAATAGGCGTGGCATCGCTCACTTATAAAAGAAACTTAAATGAGAAATGAGCTTAAAAACGAAATACTGGCTTATAATCTATCTACTTATTAAGATAGAGTATAAAAAGAGTTCACAAAAAAAGGACAATGGCTCAAGAAAAAGGCGTGAAGTGTATTTACTCTCCGGCAAGACCAAGAGTAACTTTCTTACTGCTTTTTTTGGCTTTGCTTTGAGTTGCCGGTTTGTTCATGTTAATGTTAATATTGTTCTTGATGCTGTTGTTGTTGTCGTTGTTGTTGTTGTTGCTGCTGGTGTTTGTTGTCTCTGCTCATTTTGTATGGTTAAGCGAACAGATTTGTCGACGCGTTCACTGTTGGTGGGGAGGGGGAAAACATGAAACGTAGCATGTCTTGTACTTGATCAATGTGTGTCTGGCGCGATAAAGGCTTTTTCCGCATAGAGATTTGTGTTGATTGTTATTTTTGTCAAAACATAAAAAACCTTTTTGCCACAATTGCGCAATTTGAGTCATTAAGCTTCTTTTTTTGTTTTGATTTTCGCATGTTGCACTTTGTTTGTATTGTTTTCATCTCGAGCTAACGATGTGCCACACTCACACTCCCTCTCTCTTTCTCACTCGCTCGCCCTCTTTGCAATTCAAACGCCTTCACTTGTTTTAGTTCCTTTTTATAGGTCGCAGTCACGTGCCGCACGCTCAATTATGCGCAATTCAGTTGCGAACATTGGTGAAGATATATAACTGCAAGAAAAAGCAAATACTACAAAAATTCTATTTGCCTCGAAGTACACCAATTTGTCACTGACTTATCAACTCGCCCTCGCACACACACACACACACCAACACATACACATACACACAAACGCTTTGCAATTGTCGTGTTCTTTCATGCCGTTCCGTTATTATTTATGCATAAAAATCCAACTTGACGTCTCATGACTCACTTAGACAAATGAAATATTTTGCATTGCCTTTGGTTTTATGCTATTCAAAAAATAAAGTTTTTATTTTACTTCGTTTCAAAAAGTTGAATTAAAATGTTTGCTTGCATATTTCAAATGAATCCTTCATCCAACACACACACACACACGCACACACACACATGCATAGAGTAGATCCTTCTGCCTTTTCAGCAGCAGCGTCAGACAGCAAACGAAACAGAGCCATAAAGCAGAGCATGTCTCTCGACACAAACGGCATGAGCTGAGATTAAGGGAATGACAGTCAGTCATTACTTTCTTTGCCAAACTTCTGTCAATGTTGCTTTACTACCCGCTACATATGTACATACATCTAAACGAGTATGTATGCATGTATGCAGATAAGTTTTGAGTGTGTTTGTAGTTTTGTATCTCTGATTGTTTGTTTGTGTTTTTACTTGTTTGTTTGTTTGTTTGTCTGTTTGTTTAGTTTTGCTTCGTTTTGTTCTGTTTGTTTATTCATACAATAGTTGTGTTCTTTACATAGTTTTGACTTTAACTTTAAGTGTTTTTGTTATTGTTGTTGTTGTTGTTGTTATTGTATTACTTTTGCCAAAGGACTTACCAATTTAAGCCAAATATTTGTGATAAGCAACTGATTTTTCTCATCCTGCAAAGAGAAGAGCCAAAAAGGCAAAATATTTGTAAGTATTAAATAACAATTTGATTGTAATAAGTTAACATAAATAAATGATATTCATACACACACACACACACACACACAGTAATAGATACACACATGCCTGTCATGGCACGCGCCAACTAAAGGAATGCCTTGGCATCATTCAAATACTTATATTTGCCTTGGCCGTCGTAGGCAACTCATTTTGTCGTCTCATTTAGTTTCATTTTGTTTTTTTTTTATATAACTTTTATAATGTTAAATTAATACCCGCAGCGGTTTTGGCCATCAATCCGACCCGAACCGACCGACCAACCGACATGTTTGCACATTGAAATATTTTCATTTTTCGGTTTAAGTTTCATTCAAAATTTGCAAAGGCAAAGGCGAAGGCAAAGTTACAAATTTCTCTGCATGATTGCCCAATAAAATGTGAAAATAATTTTGATACCAAACAACTATTACAAAAAAACAAAATTTATATATTCTACATACATATATGTTACAGTAAAAAAATTAAAAAAATAAAAAATAAAAACAAAAACAAAGTAAAAGAAAAATAATAAATTTAAGCTGCTCAATTTACGATATTTTTGGTCACTAAAAATGTTCACAATTCTTGTCTCACATTTCTTTTACAAGTCCTGTTTTAGATTTGTTTCATGTGCCATATTTCCCTCTCTCTCTCTCTCTCTCTCTCTTTCTCACGCTCTTATCTGTTGCTGCTTGTTCTTGCTCTACTACTATTTTTCCCCCATTTCTTATCTGCTTGTGCTTTGTCGTGTGCTCCACAAAATTCTAATAAAAATAGTGAATTCTGTCGAAATTCGTTCGAGTTGAACTAATGGAATTAGTTTTATTTTTATTTTTCAAGTTACAAAGGCGCCACCCCCTCGCCCCTCGTGGGTGCACAGTTAGGCAGCGATTGGTAAGAGTGGACGGTAGCGGGACAGGTGTATATATAATATGCACATACACACATACATGTGTGCCATATCAATGGCAAGGCGCTTAAACAGAAGCGTAATAAGAAAGCGAATGAGAGAGAGGGGACGTATACGCAACGTTAATAAGCAATCGCTGAAGGACGTTGTAAATTGAGTACATAAAGTTCAATAAAAACTGTTTGGGTAAATGTTTAGGCAATGCAAGTTCAAATGTCAGGGCTGACCGTGAAACTTGAGTTGGCTCGTTAGTTAAGCTAAACCAAACGCTTTGAAAAGTTCATTAAATATTTCGCAGCGTGCAAAGTTTATAGATTGCTGTTGTTGTTGTTGTTGTTGTTGGTATGGGCGAGCACCAGTCTGGAGTACGAAGCACCCACTGGACTTATGTCGATACGTTCTTTTGTATTGAAAGGAAAGTTCATGTCTATTAAGAAATAATCATTGAATGACGTACATTTTTTCAACCTTTTCTCCTGCCAATATTTTACACTGAATTGTTGATTATTGGTTTTTTTTTTTGTGATTTTCGGTTTGTTTTTTTGCTGTCAATTAATTTTTTGTTTTATTGATGAGTTAGCAAAAAAAAAGGGAACGCTATAAAAATAAATGTCATAGTTTGTCGTTGTAAATTTTAAGGCCTTAAACACACACACACACACACGCACGGACATGCACAAACATTGAAAAGGTATAGATTTCAACGAAAATATTTGTCAGCTATTTGAATTGTGCGATTTTTTGCGGTTGCAATTTGTTTGCCACATGCCATTACTGCAGCATCCTAGCACGCTCCTATCATTAGATCTGTCCGTGTGTCTGTGTGTGTGTGCAAGGCTGCAGTAATATGCTTCTACGCGTTTTTTAATTTAGTGCACAATTGCGCAATCAATTTGCGGTGCTTCGTCCAATACAAATGGGAAATTGTAAAATTATATAATATCAAATTACAGACCTAAAAAAAAGAGAAGCGCACAAAATGAAGTTAGTTCGTTTGCAATAATTTACTGATACACTTTATGTTTATTCTCGCAACTGTTACAAAAAAATGTTAATGTTAACAGAATCGAAAAATGTTAGTTTAGCAGCTCATATTGCTAAAATTAACTGCGCCTAAGTTAGCTTGCGTCAGTTATAACATATGAAACACATTATTATTATTGATTTGTCATTTGTGCTGTGCAAGCGCTACGTAACGTAGAAGTTGTGTTATTTTTGGCATGTTAGAATGTACAGCCAAGTAAAGTGTTAACAGTGTAAATTGACATAATGACTTTTTGTTAGCTTAATTATTGTATTTTGTTAATTTTTAAACTGATCAACTTAATTGAGACACAATTTATGAGTTTAATTGATGTGCACAGATTTGAAGCGAACGGATTTGATATTGAATAAATGTATGCCTTTATTGAGAGTAGGGTATAAATAGCTTAATGAACAAGCCACACATGCACACATACAGTAGCACACTTACAAAGCGCTTTGTGCCGACGCGCCAAGCAAAACAAAATTAAATTAAACGAAATGCAAATTTTTGCAACTCAAACCAAAAACAAAAAAAAAACAAAAAAACCCAAAATGCAAATATAAATGAAAAAAGCAAAAAAAAAAACAAACAAAACAAAAAAGCGCAAAGCAATCAGAATGAAATGAATTAAATTAAATAAATAGTAAAGTATCAACTTGAATTTTCATTTTTACGTGCGAACGGTCTGCGGCCATACATCTCTCCTTTGCGCCCCAGCATGAATTACATGCTCCCACTCGCTCTCGCTCGCACGCTCCGTCAGTGTTTCGCTGTCACAACAACTACAACAACTACAGCAAGAATTGTTTGCACAAATATTTCACTTGTCCATTTCATTACTTTTAATTTCGTTTCGGTTTGCATTAGCGTACGCCGACCCCCGCAATTCCCCAGCCGAAGTGTAACGCTTTTGGAACAGTTTTCAAATGTTTTCGCTTTCCCTTTCGCTTGCACATCACATCACTACGCTTCACTTCGCTTCGCTTGGCTTGGCCTGGCTCGGTTCGGCTCAGTTTCGTTTCATTCCATTTCGCTTCGCTTTGTCTTTGCTTTGCTTTGCTTTGGTTTCCGCTTTGCGCTTTATTCGATTTAATTAGTTTGCCAGCAGTTGCGGTTTTTTCGGCTTTTTTGTATGAAAAAAAAAAAGTAAATAAGACAAAAAAAAAAACAAAAAAAACAATAAAATATAAATAAAGAAGAAGCATACGTGAAAATTATGTAATTTGTTTCATTATTGCAAATTTTCACAGTGGTTTTAATTATGGTTACTTGCTGCCTTGGCTTTCATTGTCTAAACAGCAGTGATGTTTTTGTTTTTTGTTTTTGAGAGCAGGCAAAATGTTGTCTGTCTGCATGCGATCGACAGCTGTTGTAGCTCAAATTTATGTTACATGGCGTCGGCAACAATGCATTTCACAACCGCACAAATGTCACACACACACATAGAAGTACAAGGAGTGATCAACATATGTTTATATTTGTGCCTTTCTTCAACTTGTTTTGTCGTTGTTGCTGCTGTTCAGACGCTGCTCAAAAGCAACTTAAGTGTTACACACACGAGTATACAAAGAGAGCTCAGATACATATGTGCGTGTCTGTCGCAGTCGTTGCCTTTTTTCATTCAAATGCTTGCTTTGAATTTCATTTCAATTGTTATTGTGGTTGATTTTTTGTCGTCCGTTTTCTACACATTTCTTGACTCTCCGTTTTTTTATAAATTCTATTTTTGCGTTTTTTGTTTGCCAATTGATGCTGCTTGTGGGGCAACATTGCGCGCCATGGTGCGGTAAGACGTTCTCAATGAAGCGCTCCAGATGTTTCCAGTTGATTTTTCCATCGAACAAAAGTCTTAAAGCAATTTCAGTGCAAAGAAAACACAAAATTGAAATATTAAATTGCATACGCACAAAAGTAGGCAACAATTTTTTTTTTAATATATGCTACATTACTAATTGCATGTGCGACAAGTTGCTGCACTTCGGCAACGTGGGAATGAACATTGAACTCGTGTAAAAGTCAAGATGAAGGTAAAAGTCATACAAAAGTTGCACGCACACAGACACACACATAGATGCATGTATAATCATACAAATAAACTCTTTAAGTTGCTTTGAATGAGGTAGCAACAGAACAGCAACAGCAACAGCGACAACATTAGCAACAACAAAATTAGCGTGGAATGCATGTCATGGTTAGGGCAAAGGTTACATGTATGCCAAAGAACACCCAACTGTATCACTGCTGCATAAGCGCATGTGTGTGTGTGTGTGTGCCGTGTGTAGGCGTTTTTGTTTCTGCGCAAACATTAGTGAAATTCTTTAGAATGTCATGCAAATAATGCATGAGTGTCATACACTCACACGCACAGCTGCATGCAAAAAATATCACACACACACACACACACAGGGACAGAGTTGCGTGCGTGCGTGCATGCATGCCTGCACATAGTTACAGTTTGATGTTGTGCGCATTTTTTCGTTTCGTTTCGTTTTCGTTTCATTTTCGTTTTTGTCATCGTTGTTGTTGCTGTTGCTGTTGTTGTTGTTGTTGTTGTTGACACTGTCGTTGTCACACACGCAAATGTGCCTCCGGAGGGGCCAAAGTGCGCTGTGCCACTGCAAGGCCAAGGGTAAAAACTACACAAACGACAAAAACTTTGCTTTTGGCGCGGCTTTTGCATGCTTTGCGTTGACTTTTCTTATTATTGCTGTTGTTGTTGTTGTTGCTTTCATTATTGTACTATGCATGCACAAAACATTGTGTGGCAACGAGGCAAAATGTGCATTTTTTATATAAAAATCTCTTGTCTTTTTTATACCCTGCACACATCGCAACTCAGGGTATATTAAGTTTGTCTCAGCCCAAAAGTAGGCAACGGAAAGAAGGCCGGGTAAGGCATGTCCGTACAATAGTTCTTAAAAACTATAAGAGTCAGAGACTTGATAACTGCTGAGCAGGCGCATGTTGTTCGGAAGCAGAAGAATTTAAGTTGAATTTGTGCCACGCCCAATCCAATATAGAACGTGCACCACAGGCATTAGAAAAATGAGAATTAGTTGATAGACTCAGTGAGCTTAACCTTTTTTTCCATCTCCACAAATAATCCTTTATTAAAAATGTCTAAAACTTGTTATATATAATGATAATAACTGAAAACCATAGAATACCCCTCACCCCTAGATTTAAAACCGAATTTTATTATCACTTTGAAATTTTTTGCTCTTCTCTTGAAATCTTGAAACATATTCGATTATGCCATGTCGGATGTACAACCTTTTTTTGTAGATTCAAGGCGTGGCACCGCTCTCCATGTGCGCAGCGTATTATACAGTCGACTATACATGAGAATATTACTCTTAGTGTTTTTTTATTATTTTTTATTTTTTTTTTTTTTGAATTTTGCATTAAGTTTGCTTGCCGTCGTGGTTTATTTAAATGAGTTTCTCGTTTTTTGTTTTCTAATCTACTTTGACGCTTTTCACAATTCAAATTCCAATTAAAATTCGCTGCCAGCTTATCATCAATCATACGCCGCGTAGGCCACGCAGACAAAAGCTTAGACAACGACCTGCGCATCAGTCACGATTTCAGGTTTGCTTAAGGTCACTTTGATGTTTTTTTATATAATCACATTTTCGCCTTAATAAGTCTTATTATTAAATGAAGTTAATCAAAAAAAAATATATATATATATGAGCATTAAAATTTCATCAAGTCGCCTGTAATGATTTAAGACATAAAACCATGGACGAATTTATGAAGGTACTTAAGTTCTTATGTATTGGAAATCGGCCTCATTAACACATGATCCGTGATTGAGGCACATTTGGCCGGCAGTTTCTGTTTCTGCCTCAGTATTACATTCTTGCACAATCGCTGCATAATTGGGCCGATTTTGTATAGAAATGTTTAAGATCTTGAGACATTTCTATTTCCATTTAAGGTGTATCTTTAAAGGTAACAAGATCTGTTTCTTCTTTTTCACGAATTTCTTCATAATTTGCAATATGAAGGACATTCAAATTTCGGCTCAGTCAAATTTCGCTTTCTTTGGGTTTGTTGTTTTTATTTTTTTGGTTTGTTCATTATTTTTTATTTAATGTGTATTCATTTTGTATCGACTTTTATTATGAGGACTTTTTCTGGCTTGGCGATTTTGTGTGAAAATATTCTTTTGTTTCATTTCTTGTAGACAAAATGCACAAATAACGGCAAATGTTTATGTAACGAGCTTATTAACATTTAAATGAAAAATCATTTCACTGGAAATGCGTTCCGTATACATGATGGGTAAACGGTGACCGGTGCCGTGGGTGGGGTGGGGCATGGTTGGTGAGAAGACAAACGATTGTAAAGGACAATGAGCAAAGCAAACTGTGAGCACAAAAAAACAAAAACAAAGCGAAAAAATGAACCCAAAACGAATTAAGGAAAAGTGCGTGCGATTGGTGGCGAACGCTGGAAGGAGTATAACGGTAAAGTGAAGTGGCAATGTGTTGAAGCGTGTGGAGTTGGAGTGCGGAGTGCGGAGTGGGGAGAGGGGCAGCGTTTGGCGCTTGATGTGTTAAAGGTCCTTTGGGCTTATTTAGTTTCAGTTTATGTCTGCAACTGCTTTATGCTGCTTTTATTATGCCATGTGTCTGTGTGTGTGTGTATGTGTGTGTGTGTGTGTGTGTGTATTTTTTGAGTATGCTCGATTGTGTTGTTGCTGCTGATGTTGATGTTGATGTTATTGGATTAAAACTAAACGAGCTCATTTTGTGGTTAAACGGCCATTTGTATGTGGCAAAAACAGAAAATCAGCAAAAATCATTGACAAATCAAAGTCTGTCAAATGTTTTGTGTTTTTTCTGTTGCGGTATTTGTATAACACATGATATATGAAGGCATTAAAGTAAATCCTGTGTATATTAAATATAACGCAAAAAAGCAAAACAATAATAAAAATAATAAATAAATAAAATTGAAGCCAAATTGAAATTTATTTCGTCACAAAGAAGAGATTTCTTGCACTATGAAACACGCCTTTGATAAATGACACGATGATGACAATGCCAGGAATCACAAATATAACAACAACAACAACAAGTTGGCTACTGACAAGCGATGCTTAACGAACCACGTGCATACTCACAACTACTTAGCTTATGTCGTCTCATTTTCGCTGATTTCGCTTGTACGCATATTGATTTGCCAATATTACTCATACGTCATGTTGCTGCTAAGTGCGTTTGCAAATGTATAAATAAATAAATAAAGAACGACAACGACAACGACAACGAAGACGGCGAGCAACAGCAACAGCAAAGCAGAAGCAGAAGAAAAAAAGTGTAGCATAAGCGTAGGAGCACAAATACGATAAAAATGATGAAGGTGTGCCTAATATGACTTTTCAGTCGACAAATGCTTTATTGCATACTTATCGTCTGCCGCCATTTGTGCCGCTGATGGCGACGGCAGCAGTGGGCGGTGGGCGGCTGAGGGCGTGTGACAATAAATGCGAAGGGTGACGTTAAGCAAGCGCTGGAAAATTCCTGCTCGATTACAACTACTTTCTACGTTGATTTGGTTTGCTTGCTTGCTTGCTTGGTTGCTTGGTTGTCTGTCTGTCTGTCTGTCTGTCCTATGTATGAGTGTGTGTGTGCGTTTTGGGCATGTGTCCTGCGCTTGAGCTGTTCAAAGCCATAACACTTCGTTCGTTGGCAACTTTCAGTATTTTAATTTTGTCACTGACATGTCTGCCACTTGTGTCACTTGCGCCGCTTTAAGCCACTTTTGTCAGTTTTTATCTTGTCCCTCATACTTGTCGACCCGACCGACGTTCTCGACCGACGTACTCGACCGAAGTCAGGCGTTGAAACTGTGGCGCGTATCAGCTGTACGCGTTCGCTTTTTATGTCGGTTTTTGTCATTTCAATGTCATTTTCAGGCGCAAAATGGTTGCGCCACTTAACTGAATTGACAATAAGTCACATGCGTCTGTCCGAGCAAGCAAACAAACGAACAAACACACACAGATACAAGCACACATACAGACACATAAGTAAAGTGTTTTTTGCTTAAAGTAATAATTTAAGTTTGTTTGTTAATAAACTAAAATTTATAATAATACCAGAAATCTTTAAATTTCAATGCTTGATTAACGCATGTCACACGCGGCTTCATGTAACATAAGTCACAGTTGCCAAATGAATTAGTACACGCACACATACATATACATAAGCAAAGTGTTTTTTGCTTAACATAATAATTCTTTTGTTAATAAACTAAAATTTAAAATAATACCAATAATCTTTAAGTTTCAATGCTTGATTGTCGCATGTGACATGCGTCTGTATGAGACATAAGTCACTGTGGCCATGTCAAGCAACTCTTTTTAATAAAATAGCTGCAAAGTCAACATGTACTTGTAAACAAACAAGTGCGGTCATCATCATCATCATCAGACATGCAATAAGTATTAAGTCAGATATCTTTGATATCATTTCTTTCATCTTTTCATGAAAAATAACTGAAAACAGTTTTTCCATTGAAAAGCGACAAAGTGTTGACAAACCAGCAAAAGTAGCATTGAAACTTGCTTATTGGACAACAAGACGTCTGTCTGTCTGTCTGTCTGTCTGTGGGGGCGCATGAGTTGCTTGGCATTTCTGCGTTGCTTTGATCTGTTTTGCTTCTGAAAAGTTATGAAAGTAGCAAAACTTTCATAATGTCAAGTTTCACCTTTAGTACTTTATTATTTTGGTTTTATTTGTTGTTGTTGTTGTTGTTGTTAATTTTTGCAACTCTATGTAATTCTTAGTAATTTGTGTTCTTCTGTTAGCTAATGCGCAATTTGCGGTTTCATTTTTTTATTAGCCAATTTGTTGTCATTTGCGGCATGAGACGAACAGACGGACGAAGAGACGAAGGAACGCATAAATGTTACAATTGATGACAACTGTGTTAATGATGATGTTGGTAATGATGATGTTTGCTGGCACTGCTTAAATACATGTTACACACACACACACACACACAGGCACATACGGAGACACACCTACACAGCCTTGTACCCTTTTGTCGGCTTTCGTATTGCTGTTTTTTTGTTGTTGCTCAAAATCCCTGCTAGATGAAGTCTATAATACCATAAAATACGAATGTAATGCTTGTATCCGTTTCCTGCTTTCATTCGCACTCTGCTTGGCTTTAGCATTGAAACCATTTTACCTTCTTCTGTGGCCGTTGCTGTTGCTGTTGCTGTTGTTTTTTCTACATGCCTTAACAACGAAAGACAGTTAAGCAACATAAGACGAGCTCTCAAAAGATTTCTCACATTTTGTTTGTACTCATTTTTATTATTTGTTTTTTTTTTGTGTTTTTTGTGTTTTGCTGTCTTCTGTTTGCTTGCGTATCTGTAACTGCCTTAGTATGTATTTTGATAGCTCTGTGTGTGTGTGTGTGTGTGTAAATGTGCGTGCACTTTTTTTCTAAAGCCTTCTTGTTGAAACTTTCTTCTACTTTTCCAACGCTTTGTTTTCTTGTCAGTCCATTTTTGTTTGTATCTTCTTTTTTTTGCTGCTTATTTTTCGTTATGTTTATTTTTTTTTTTTCTTTATATTTTGTCGTCCTATTTGATCATTTCAACTTGCAACGTAAACAATTTCGATGCGCATCACGTCTTGAATCTTATGAATTGTTGCAAAAATAAAAAAAAAACAAGCAAGCAAGAAATCTCTGTGCGTCTGTGGTAATAATGCTGAGACAGTCAGGCCAATATACGCACACAAATACGCATGTATGAGTACATTATTATTGTATATGTATAATGTATGTATAATGTATACAACATACATATATTTATGTATATTTTCATATGCGCCATTACCGAAATTTTGATCTTCCTTTCTTGTGCCAACGTTACTTATTTCCTTCGTCATTTAGGCATGTGAATGAACATTTTTAGGCTTGAACATTTTTACACGCCCTCAAGAACGAAACTTTCAAAGCGTCATGTCACCATTACCAACAACAATGTCACTTGCCATGTGTGCCTGTGCCTGTGTGCGTGTGTCTGCTTTAAAATGCGTAAATAATAAAGTTCAAACAGCTGCCATCTTTTTTTTTTTTTTGCTTTATGCCTTTTTAAGGCTCAACTCAACTCAACGCATTCGTTTGCTACTTTTTGAATTATTCAATCATGCTTTTTGCACATTAAAGCTCGATTCAACGCTCGACCAGTGTTGACTGATTTTATTTGCTGCTGCTGACTACAGCAGTACTGCTAATGCGGCGCGACGACACAATTTAGATTATTCTAGTCGAACAATAAATAAAAAATAAACAAATAGAAATCAACTTGCAACGCAAATGACGTCATTACGCATTTGAAGCCATTAAAGGCGAGGTCCAATTTTATTATATTTTATTTTGTATTATTTATTTATTTACTTTGCTGTTTAGCAATTGTTCGCAATGAGGCGTGTGTATTTTGTTGCTGCTCGTTGGCGCGTAATATCAACAATCATGTGAATGATGATGAATTTGTTGCATAAACTTGATGTGCTTGTCAGCGTTTGTTGGCTGCCGTTAAAGTTGTCTAAGACGTCATTGCATATCATCGAGTTTCATCGATTCATTGATCAGCAAATCAAAATTCAACGTGAATTAGCGAAGCGCGAAGCGAAACTCAAACTCGAACTAAGTAAAATCATCATTGAATATTCATAAATGTGCGCGTGCATGTGACATAAGTAAGAGCGAGAGCGTGGAGTACATGTACTGCGACTGAGCCTTGAGTAACGTGCAAGATGTACGAGGCATACAAAGCTCCTTCTGCGGTCGGAATAGTTTAACATAAATTCAACGAAAGCAATGAAAGCGTGCTCAGTGTCGGCCGCAGCATCGGCATCGGCATCAGCCGCAGCAGCAGCTTCAGCCTTAGAGTCAGTGAAATAATAATGAATGCATATCCAAAGTCAATTGAATTAATTTGTGTGTGGAAAAGTGTGCGAAAGTGCCGAGTATCATGATGATGATGATAATGACGTTGACGATGCCACTGATGCCAGTGAAGCCGTTGCGGCTGCCAATGAAGAAGGCGTTAGCAATGAAGCTGCAGAGACAAACGCAACGATTCTTTCGCCCTTTGCTGAGCTGTCATCAAGTGTTGGCGTTCCTTGTCAAACGGCGGCAGCGACGGTTGTGTTACTAAGCGTTGCACGCCGCTGGGCGGGAGAGGTGCTGGCGCAGGTGGCGGTTTCGTACAATGAAAAGTATGCAAATGAAAGCACGCAAATAAAATAGGCCGCTAAGCTGCAGAAATTAAAACAAAAAAAAAAAAACAACTAAGAAAAATAATAAAAAAAAAAGAAAAACAAAGCAAATTGATGGAAAAAAACACAAAGCAAAACTTTTAGTGAAAGCGCGAGACCTAAAAAAATAAAATAAAATAAAAAAAATAACACAAAACACACACAAACACACACACACACACACACACACACACGCATAATGTTGGCAAGCGCCGAGGCGGCAAAGTGCGAAATGTTGAGCACGTAAAAAGTGTTATTCGTGAGTGAAGTGAAGTTGTTGTTGGCGACAAAACAAAAAAAAGGAAACCAGAAAAGGAGCTATTTTCGGCTTAGCCGAAACTTGTATACTCTTGCAAGTAAGCTCATAATTATTCTTATTGGACAATCCTTTTAAAAAAAACCTGGTTTGTCTTAAAAGCCGTTGCACTTTCTGTTAAAATCTTCTTACTCGTCTGCTTACATCGAAATACCATTTTCAAGTTCCACTTTATGTGAACGTGCCACGCCTTTATGTCCGATTTTTAAAAGAAATTTTATAGTATAGTTTAACATTAATAAAATCATCTACTTATAAAGGTTTGTCTGTTTATCTTGAAGAACAAAAATGTTGTTCTACAAAAACTTTATTTTTGAACTATCATGCCCAGGCGAGGTTCATGTTGTAGTCGCCCGATCTTGCGCAATCTCTCGGACATTGAAACAGACAGACATAAATGGCTATATCAACTGGTCTTGTCATGATCAGGAAACTACTTCATTTAGGCGATGTTTTGTTCTCTGCGTTGCAAACTTCATGACGAAGTGAATATGCTCTTGCAAGAGTACAAAGAAAAGGAAAAGAAAGTGCGCGATTATGAGCGGAAAGATGCGACAATGCTGTTTTATGCACGCATTAAGTGGTAAAGGAAACTGACAGAGCGATGGCAGAGGAAGAACGAGTAATAAAAAAAGACCCAAATAGAAAAGAGACAGCACGTGACAGACAGACAGACCGACAGACCGACAGACAAACGGACAAATGGACAGAGGCGTGGTTAAGATCGTAGTGTTGGTGATGGTTTTAGGGCGAAGCAGGCTGCTTTTACTTAAATTAGCTGTGGCCAGACACAGTTTGGTTGAGTAACCGGTCTAAAATGCAAAGTGTGGCAACGTATTAAACCGGCTACGGGTGCGGGTGCCGGTCGTGCTGATGCTGGTGGCAGTGGCGCTATAACAAAAGACAAACTCACACAACGAAGCCCGAAAACCGACGACGTCGACGTCGACGCATTTAAAAAACAAAGAGAAGAGCTTTCAATTAAAACTGAAATGAAAACCACAGACAAAAATGGAAGTCGAAAAAAAAATGAATGAAATAAAGTGTTTAAACAAAACCAACGTTGCAATTCGTTGCAACAATGGCGAATGAGTGAAGAACGGCCTGAATTTTGCAGGCACAATGATATGCCACAACAACAACAGCAACAGCAACAACAACAACAACAACAACGCCTGCATTTTATAATAATTATATGAGGTGTTCATAAACAGCAACTTTAGTTTATTACTTAAATGAGAACGTTCTGTCATCATTATTAAAAGAGCGGACTTTGCGTTGGCAAAGCAGCTTAGATTGGCAAGCAATTCAAGCAGTTGATTGACCGACTGAATGACTGCATGACTGTCTGAGTATCTAAAGAGCGCCTGAGGAATATTTTATGTGTTATGTGTGTTTTGATATATTGTTTAAAATTATTTGGAAGGCGTGCCTAACACAATTTGTGAAGCAGTGCTGTTGTTACCTATTCAAGGCAGTGCTGTTGTTACTTCTGTAAGGCAGTGCTGTTGTTACCCCTGTAAAGCAGCCCTGCAGTGATACAAAATATGATAAAGCAGCGCCCAATGCCCCATGGAAAAACTTTAGTGTGTTGGTCTCTGAGGGAAAACAAGTAGAGTAGAAAGGAGTTTTAAAGAGGTATATTTTTGGGAAGCCTGGTAATAAAGTTTCAATTTAGAAAACTGCTATTTGAAGAGAAATGATAGGGAGAGGAAAAATTGGTGGGACGTCATTTTGTAGTGCTCCATTTATGGCTTCTACTATCTGATTCGTTCCCTTCAGGTGTTCGAGGTAAGGCCTCTTTAAAAAGTGGGTGGTTCTGGTTGATAGGAAATTTGAAGTAGCGCATGACCTCACGAGTCTTTCGAAATGTAAGTCTCTAGCGCTTGTAGTCGCCGAGAACCATTGGTGAGCACGAAAAGACATAAAAGCCTAGATAGATTTCCTTATATCTCTTGATCCAAAATACATATATATACTTTGTGAGGTCTTTCTCTTCTCCTGCTGTGCGTTTCATACATTTGGGCTGAAACAAGCTTAATGTATTCTGTGTACAGAGCATGAAAACTTGCACCGCCATTAATTGAAGATAATTTTCATTTAATTAGAAATTTTCTTAAGATTTACGCAAATCTGAACTTAAATGTAAATTCAATTTGATTACAACATTCTTTGATAAGACTTTCTTTTACGCTTTGTTCATTTGCTTGTGGTTGAGCATGTGTGTATGTGTGTTGTGTGTGTGTGTGTGTGTGTGTGTGTGTGTAAGGGTAATAAGATGAAAGGCATGCAAGCATGATGGCGGCTGTAAGTGATGCTGCAAGTGTGTGTGTGTGTGTGTGTGTGTTTGCTCAACGAGTGACACAGCGATTTGTAAATAAAATTTCAAAAGGTAAAATCACTCAATGTTTTGCAAATGCGGGCATTAAGTGAAGTGCAGACTGAAGTACAGTTGATGAAGGCGCTGAAAAATGTCAACGCAAGAGTGTCGTAGTTGCAAACAGCAACGGAAGTTGTGCTGATGCGCCGTGCCGTGCCGTGTCGTGCCGTGTCGTGTCGTGCCGCAGAGTGCAGTGCCATGTGTCGTGCTGAACTGCACTTGACAGTAATGTACGCCTTGGGAGTTATTCTTGCTGTTGTTGTTGTTGTTGCATTTTGTATCTGCCACATTTGGCTACATTTTACACACACACACACTCACACACACACACACATGCAGAGACACACACGCACACATTCAGTCACCCATTGCTGACGCTGTTAGGCAAGTGCCTTCACCTACTCATCTTTATGTGCCGCTTAAACGCCCGAACCCCCACCGCCCGCCACCCCAGCGCCCTTTGACTGTCTGCTGATTTGCTGCGCTCTGCTGTGCTGTGCTGTGGCTTTTTTGTGCAACTTCAACTAAATTACAAACATAAATCACATGATAAGTGACACTTACGCTTTTTACGCTCGCCACTTTTCACTGTGGCTGTGGCCACAACACAGATGAGCAGATGAGCGGCAGCGTGGATGAGCAAGAGGAAGAGCACGGCATTGAGCATATGAATGCGGATACGGATGCAATGAGTAAAGATGAAATTCACTGAGTGTGAATTGCGAGTAATAGCAACAAAAAAGCTAAATAAAAAGCTACTTGAAGCGTTTGGGCATGAGTGTGGCGCTATACGTGACTGCAAGTTCGCTGCCAGACGGACGGACAGACAGCGAGTCTAACAGTCTAACCTCAGCCAGCGCCCATTACTATTGCCGCTGCCATTGCCAGCATTCGTTCATACACAATCTTAGCTCTTCTCTTCTCTTCTTTTTGCTTTGTTGTCTCACTCGTTCGCCCTCTCTTTCTTTCACATATAACGCATGAATGTGTGCGTTTAAGCACTTGCATTCCTTTTGAGTTTCTATAAGTTTCATTGTCTGCTTACGCGCATGTGTGTGCGTGTGTGTGTGTGTGTGTGTGTGTGTTTATTCTTTATACAATTTAGCCTTATTTTAGCGCCACGACAACTTTGTTAAATTTCACATTGCGCTGAGATGTCAGCTTGTTGTTAGCACTCATTGTTACTATAATGGCCTCAACCTCAACGCACCCCCCGCCGCACCCGCACCCGCTCATTCAGCTCTCTTATGCGTTCACCTTTAACACTTCGCTTTTGCATTACTGCATGCCAACAACTTGTCAAGTGTGTCTCGGTTGTCTGACTGTCTGTCTGTCTGTCTGTCTCTTTCTTGCACTCTGTCACGCTTGTTGTGCTTGCGTGTGTGTGTGACTTTTTTATTGCAACTTGAATGTGCTCGTTACTGTTTGTTGTTACTTAAATAGTTAATCTTTGTTGTTATTGTTATGTTTGTTGTTGCATAAGAGCGTTTTATTGTACATTATAATAATACATAATAATAATAATGACGTAAGTTGTGATTTTATTCACAATAACGATTGTTGATTTCTTTAATTTTAATTGCTGTCAAGCGATTTTGGTTTGCTTCAAATTATCATTAAACAAAAAACAGACAATTATATTGAATTAATATGCAATTGAAATTATTTTTTAATAAACGACAAATGAATTTTGTGCATGAAAGTTCATGTTGCTGTTGTTGTTGCTGTTGCCGCTGTTGTTGGCTTGATTGCAATTATCAGTTGCTGTAGTTATGCGCTTCGCTTAATTGTCAATTATGGCGTTTCAGTTCGTTGTCAATGCACAAATTGAGCATCTCATAACCAAATTTCGCACATTGCGTATGCAATTTGTTTAAATATTTGCGCGCACACACATTAGCATTAATGTTTGCATGTGTGTGTGCGTAAATATTGTTATGGTCATTGGAAAGTCGCCCTATTTGCGCTTCTGGCTGAGTACATATGGCTTTGGCACTTAACAGTACGAACAGCAAAACACAAAAATGTTAACTTTAACAGTATGATTACAGTATGTAGAGTAGCAGCAACGACTGTTCGTTATGAACAATATGTTGCAATAGAACTTCGTTAAACAACTTCTGTGGCTTTTGTTGTAGGGAATGTGTAGGGAACTGTACTTACTTCTCAGTACTTTGTGCAGCGAGTATGTAAGGGGACTATCATATCGTTCGCTTTCTTTTCGAAAGTTGTCTGTAAGGGAACTATGATGGTAAAAGCGACTACACATATAGCAAACTCCATTTGAATCGTAAGGCTTAGCAAGCCCTATTCTGCTTACATATAAGGCATGTAGCAGCAAGCTTGCAGGCCTTAAAAGTCCTATTGGGTGTTTGCTCATGTCGGATATTGTATGAAGTTGACACTAAATATGACAAAACAATAACAATTATGCATGTTTCTTGTTTGTCGCATGTCTGTCTGTTTGTCCGTCTGTTTGTTTGTCCACCTGTCCGCCCGGCCGCCTTTGTGTCGCTGTCACACATACTTACATGGCGCCAAAACAGCAACAGCGTTGCCTTTAATCATGTCCATGAACATACAAATAGCCATGCATATATACGTAAGTATATATATAAGTATATATGTATGTAAGGACACTTTGCAAGCCAAACACAGAATTACAAAATTTGTGGTTTTTTTCAACTCCTTAAACCACAAACAAGTAAATCCTTTTTTTGTTGTTATGATTTATACTGTTTTTGTTGTTTGTTGTTGTTGTTGTTGTTTTTTCTTGCTGATTGTTAAATTTTGTAACTTTTCGTGTTTGGGGCAATTTTGTCATTTCTTTGCCACAAAATGTGCGCTCATAAAATAAAAAAGGAGGAAGAAGAAAATAAGAAAAGCTTTCAAACAATTCATTTTACTAATTTGAACAATTTGCATGCTTCTTTAACCACTGACAAAAGCGACTAGAAGAAAAAAGGAGGCAGAATAAAAAAGAAGGCCAAAACTTTTTGCAAAATTTCATATTTGTTTGAGCAGAAACCAAACAAAAAGGATATCAATGACACACACACACACACGCACGCACACACACACACACACACACACACATACAAATACAGTTATGCTAAGTGAGCGAGTTAAGATTGAAAGCCTTTATGCGCTAGAGCGTATGTGAGTGAATGAGCGAAAGAGGGAGTGAGTGAGTGAGTGAGTGAGAGCAAAAGTCGTCGTAGTTTTAAGCAAAATGCGCAGCAGGCGCCATTTTTATTGCTCATTAGCTACGCCATTTAACGAGCAGCGTGTTGCCGCCAAAAGTAAGCAAATAAGCGCCCACACACACACACACACACACACACACACACACACAGAGACATTCGCACATAGTTGTCTGCTTTATTGACGAAGTAGCCAAAAGATAGAAGAATAACCGAAAATAGTTTCTTCATAGCGTCAACGCTGAAATAAAAATGAAATAAAATTCGCCATCTTAAAGCGAATCAAGCGCCTCAAAGGAGACAAGACAAGGCAAGCAAGGCAAAGCGAACTGTCAGCAATATTTGTAATGAACATGACTCGTGGCAGTAGCGCCATAAAGGAGTCTACATGTATGTATTTTTTAACTGTACGACAAGTTAAACGTGTCTCTCTCTCTCTCTCTCTATCTCCCTTACAGCAGTTCATGACTGCCGGCAAGGCAGCCTATTTATCAAATTGAAGTCACAAGCAAGCAATAAATAAATGACTTTACTAAAATAACATATAAGTTAAGACATTTTCATAAGATTCCCAGAAGGAAATTGAAGGGTTTCCCTTCTCAAACCCTCCAAAATCAGCTGGCCCTTGCCGCCTAGCTTCTAAAAATGCGGAAGGAAAGATACTGAAAGTTAGGCATTTAAAAAAGGGGTTTTAGAAGGGTTCGGTCGAAAATAGAATTTTTCAAATCAAACTTGATCCTGCCATGCTTGTTTCAAGACACTTTTAAAGGCAACCGGTTCACTCTAGGTTCTAAAACAAGGCATTTTGGAAAGCCGTTTTTGTCAAGGTATACCATTTTTATCTACTGGGTTATCTTCAATACACATACAGTTATAAGATAAAAGACAATATATGAGTTACATAATTGGCAATTTGCGCACTTACCACATCAATGATCTGCATGAGCGTCAGACCGAAGCTCAATTGCAGTGGATCGGATTCGTTGACCACGGGCCGTTCGAGGCTGTTGTAGTTGTCGAGCAATGCATGCAGCAGACGCTTCTCATGCGGTCCGGCAGCGCACACTGCAATGAGATAATAATCAAAAAAAAAAAAAAAAAATTAAAAAAAAGAGAAGAGAAAATACGAAAATTGATGTTAGTGCAAATTTAACAAAGAGACATTTTTCAATTATGTTCGTGTTTATTTTGCTTTTGTATTTGTTGCACAGCAATTATCAACTTGCCATGCTTGTCATATGGCAACAAAAACAAAAATGCGAAACAGACAAAAAGTGCAAAGTGTGCTTATGCAGTCGTGTCGTCTCTTTTCGGCGCGTGCCCTGTTGCGCTCTACACAATAACGATGCCCATAACGACAACGACAACGACCACGTGCATGAGCATCAGCACGAGCAGAGAAGCGCGTTTACCGTTACAATATTTTAGTCACAATTTGTCTTGTTTGCTGTGCAACTTTATTTTTGAACTTTCGTTTCGTTTCGTTTCACTTTGTTGTTGCTGTGCTTGCTGTTGCGCTCACTGGCGCGGTCGCTGTCGCTGATGCTGTCGCAGCCGCTGCCTCTGCCTCTGTCAGCGTTATAAGTCTGATGTTCATTGTTCTCTTTTGAGGCGAAAACGTTATTGAACAGACGACGTCGTCGTTGGCGTTGGCGTCGTCGTCGTCGTTGTCGTTGTCGATACAACGAGTCATGCCATAACGACCTCAATAAGTACAAAAGCTTTTCATGCACATTATGTGTTAGTCTGTGCACTCGCGTGCTTATGTGTGTGTGTGTGTGTGTACGTGTGTTTTTCCAATTAAATTTGTTCGACCAATGAGTGGCTTTGAGCTGACATCGATATCAGACTCAACAACAACAACAACAGCCAAGCGAACAATGTCAAAAAGCAACAATGAAAACCGAATCCTTATCGATACATTGAATACAAGACTTGCGAGCACAATGCGACTGTTTTGTATCTGTGACTGCGCCAACAGCTTAGCTCCGATTTAAGCATTATCCTCTCGAGCGAAACGAAGCGGTTTCGCTTCACCTTCTTCTTCTAACCAAATGCTCACGCACACGCACATGCCCACGCACACACGTAACCACAAGCACAATCACAATCACAGTTACAATCTCACGCACACACACATAAGCTTATCACCGAAAGCCAAATGCGCCACAGTATCCTTTTGGCAAAACAGCAGGAGATTATTATTATTTATTTTTTTTTTCCACCGTTCTGTGACATGCTGCTTTTGATTCTGCTTTTGCTTCTGCTTTTGATGTTGCCAAAATTTGTGTGTTTGTTTTCCTACAGTTTTTTATGATTTCGAACTGTTTCGCTTGATGTCACAACATATACATATATATATATAAATGTGTGTGTGTGTGTGTGTAAGTGTGCAATAGCAAAAATTGCAATAAGAACTCTTAGACGTTTAATGTACTCATTTATTGACTCTCAAAATTGGTCTTGTTAAATTTTAGTAAGCAAAGACTTTATATACTTGATGGTCGTTAACACTACGCACACACACACACACACACACGCACAGAGACATGACTGTGGCGATCGCAGTCCAACTGCTGTTGGGAACACATCAATCATGTTCATAAAGCTCTGCGTTTATTGCAAGAATCGTTAAATAAGACAACAGCAGCGAAAGAATGAAGCAAAGACCGCTTAATTTGCCGCAGATTAAATACGGTTTATGCTATGCGCATCAATAAACTAAAACATCCTCATCATCTTTTACGCATAAATGATTTGATTTATTTGAGTTTCGCACATATTTTCGCGGCGCTTCAAATTAGCCAAAGCTGAAGACATTTGATTTCGATATTTTGCATTACGAATAAATTTTTGACGATCGTTAAAAGAATTTTGTCAAGACTAAAGTCTTAAATACAATTAAAGAAACAATCACAGCTCTTTGATTTGAGTTAAAAGGTAATTATTAACAGATTTAAATAAATTGTTCGTCTTTACAGTGAAGATCAGCTCTGTTAGTCACTGTAAAAATAAAATTCTGTTAAATGGCTGTAAACAGGATTTTAACAGTGTGTTGCTTGTTTGGTCATGTTAACTCGCTGCTACTTTGCATTCTAATTTATATTATTGCTTGCGATCGTAACTTCTTATGTTACGTTAAAGTTCAACATAACATAAGTGACTACAATTGGTAGGCAAGATGGAATGGAACGACTTTGTTGCTTTTACTTCAGATTAATGATTTGATGCCGCAAATAAGAAGACTCTCTGCACAATTTCAACATGATATTTTGTAAACAGTGAAAGGACCTTTTATATAAACACTGAACTCGGCTTGTTATGCTGCTCAAAAATATATATAGTCGCGCATGCAAATTAGCGCTTACTGTTGAACTTTTACGAATGCTAGACTGCTGCATGGGCTGTGCAGCGCTTTGTAATATAAGAGTTTTAAAACTTCATTAAAATTTTTAATTTATTTGTTTAATTTATTTTTTTTTGCTTGATAAATTAGCAGTGAAAAACTTAAATGAAACAATTAGTTTGTGTGCGCTGCAAATATGACAAGTTATCAGCATCAAAGTCAAAGTTTTTTTTGTTTGTAAATTTTTGTCGAGAATAATTCATGGCATATGAGTTTGAGGCCAAATTTGTAATGAATGCGGTGTAAAAGTTTGTGGCCATGAACATGCTGCAACTTGGCTGTGCTGTACTGTGCTGTGCTAATGCAATGGCAAAATGTGTTGCACATACAGTGTCTCACCGTCAGTCGTTTGTCTGTCCCTGGCCGTAGCAGCAACATCAGTCAGAATTTGTTACCGAAGGCCGCAACACAAAATGCAGAAGATTTTCAACAAAATAAATTAAAATGAATGAATGCGAGCGAATTAGTGGCGGGGTGGGCGTGCGGGCAAGGGGGCAGGAAAATGTTAGAGACAAGCTAGTCATAATGAATGAACATCGAAGTGTATATATATATGTGTGTGTGTGTGTGTGTGTGTGTTTGATGGTTGAAAAGTTGAAGTGAGTGCGGCAAAAAGGTAAACATTTGCAGACTTTTAATGAGTGCTAATTATTCCAGCCTTGAGCAGTGCGTGTGTGCGAGCGAGTGAGCGTGTGTGTGTGTGTAAGTGATTGAGAGTGTGAGCGAGAAAGATTTAATGAAAATGAAAAAGAGACACAAAAGCATCACTTTCAGCAAAATCAACTCACTGTAGTCTTTTGCTTTGCTGCTTTGCCATGTCGACGAGTCACACACACACACACAGACAGACAGACAGAGAGACAGACAGCTGGCCATATTACTCGTGCAACGCATCGACATTCGACACTCTCGGTGCGCAACGTTGCAGATTTATTTCGCATCAAAATTCAAAACATGCTGGCGTTCATGCTGTCGATAATGATGATGATGATGATGCTGCTAATGCTGTTGTTGCTGAAGGTGATAATGATGTGCTGTCAAAGTTGCTGCCGACAACGAACAACCATTTTGCCACCGTTGCCGCCTGTGAAGTGTAAATTGAAGCCGTGGCGACCACGAACCGCAACGAACGCGTTTCAAACTCAGCTGAAAATAGTTGAGTAGGCTCGTCGATATGATGGCCGCCTGTCCATCATAATCAGCAATGGCCAACATTAGCAAAATAATGGCAAAACAAAAACAAAAACAAACGCTGTTTTATTTTTGCACAAATAACAAAAAAAAAAACAAAAAAGGCGAATTGCGAAAAAAAGTCGGAAAATTGCGCATTCGAAAGCGATAAGTCGTGGCCAACAGTGCGGTCGACGGACGGTATGACGGACGTCGGTTGTGTGCAAAGGCGCTCTTCGACTTAAATGCCACTTAATTATGACGGCTCTTAGTGGCAAGAAGCAACAACAGCAACAACAATAGCAATAGCAACGAATGCGGTAACAGCTGCGAGTGCAAATGAATGTTTAGTTAACTTGAATGCGGCAGAGATGTAAAGACAAATGACAATAAGCCGCAACGTTCTTAATGCCTAAGGACCTGCACCAGCCGCCAGTCAGTGTTGCCAATATGCCGCACACACCGTGCCACCTAATCATCATCATCATCAGCACAATCATCATCATCATCATCGTCATCGTCATCAGGCAAGCAACACACGTCGTAAAGCGCTCTTTTGTGCGATGATGATGAATGCGGGCTCATGTTCGCGTTTGCTTTCGTGTCTATTTCAGGCATTTGTAGCAAATTGCAATTAATCGCTCAATTAAGTTTTACTGCTTATCATAGACGGGTCATTATCGTTTTGTTATTGTACGCTGTGCTTGTATGTGTGTGTGTGTGTGTGCTTGTGTGTGTGATAAGTGTCGGTCGTGGGTGAAGGTTGTTTGCCAATTGGCGGTTGCCGCTTGTCACATGTGTGTTTCACACTGTGCTTATGTATGTGTGTGCCTCTGTGTGTGTGTCTGTGTGTGTGTGTGTGTGCGTGCATCTTAAATGAAATTAAATTAATACAGAGCATTTAATTGTCGTTCGTTTGTGCTAAACATGTTACATGTTGACAGCTGAAACATTGCAGTTTTGCACAGATTGTTGTTGTTGCCATTAACATTTATACACACACTCACACACACACATATATATATGCGTAGGAATGTGTTCAATTTGTGACCACCCAGTCGGACCTTTAAGGCCTGCAAACTTGCTGCTACATGTTAATTTTAATTAATTTCTGTTAATTAACATTTCTCTTTCGTGTCTCTGTTATTTAACACTTCAACGGCTACTGCTAACAGTCTCGCTTCTTTAGCACTTTAAAATCATGTGGCTCTGCCATCTAGCTGCTAAAGGTGCTGAAGCAAATGTGCTTAACGTTCGTACCTAAAAAAGGGTGTTTTAAAAGGGTTTGCTTGAATTACAAATTTTTCAGTTCAAACTTGTTGACGTCAAAGTCCTTCAATGCTTGTTTCAAAACACCTTAAAGATAATCTGTTCCCATTGAGCTGCTAAAGAAGGCGTTTTGGAAAGCCTTATTCGTTAAGCGGATTCCATTATGCCTTCTGGGCATGTTTAATCACGCAAAAACGACAAACGTCTGTCCAACGCTCAGCGCTGAAATGCCAGTTGGAAATGCGAAAATTCTTTTACAGAAAACCAAAAAGAAAACTTTGCAAAATGTCGAATTTTTATGCGCGGTTAATTGCAAATTCAAATACAAATTCAAATACAAATAGAAATTCAAACAAAATCATTTCGGCTTTCGGTAATGCAATAAGTGAACTCGACCGAGTGAATTCCGGGGCGCGCTTTAGGACTTTAGTGGCTTTCGAGTGCGGTTATGGCAAATGACTGAGCCGCTCAATAAAATTTAATGCGCCTTCTGAGATGTGACAGACGCGTTTTCTTGCCATTTGACTATTTGTCTGTCCGTCGTTCGGTCTGTCCGTCGGTCGGCTGTCCTTCGAACCAAGTTTTATCGAAATTTTTGCCAATGGAATGTGCGTTCTATTTGGTTTACAATGTCTATCGTTTTCGAAAATTACTACAAAACAAAGCGAAATACAAGAAAATTACCAAAAACCAACCAAAAAAAAAAGCAGAAAAATATATAAATAAACGACAAGGACGATTGCGCAAGTTTTCTGTTTAATGTCCAATCAAAAAACAAAGGGGAAAATGCCTGCGCTGCGAATCTGTAACCGAATCCAAGTTTGTATCTGCGCTAAGAGCGACGACGGCGACGGCGACGGCGACGGTGATGGCGAATGTTTAAATTTCATTGCGTTTGTGTAAACCGCAGAGTGATCATAAATTACACAAGCAAACAAATACACACATACACACATAGATACAAAGACGGACACACACACACCCGCCCACACGCACGTACGCACGCCAGCACATAAAGCGCGCATTTGTTGTTACTGCTGTTGTTGTTGCTGCTGTTGTTGTTGTTGTTGGTGTTGTTCTTGATGTCATTCCGTTAGCCGCGAGCGTGAAAAAGCTAAAAATCGCATTGGCTTGCCGCATGGCAGGACATTAGCCACCAAGTTAATTTCAAAGCGGGTATAAATAATTCATTCGGTTATAGCACACAATTCTGCACACTTCACAACGAATGGCGCGGCAGTGTAACAAGACCGAACCGCCAAAGAAAATCATTTCATACATCAACGGTGTCCGGAAATGAAAAGAAAAGTTTCACTAAAAGTCACATTAAAAAAATCTTGTCAGATTGTTTTGTGACATTAGAGCATGGGTAGAGCGGGTGTAGAGCACGGGGGAAGTGAGTAATGAGCAGCGTACGCGCCCTATTTAAACTGAGTGCAGAACGAAGATAGAGAAGAGAAGAGCGGTTGTAGAACGGGTGTAGAGTGAGAGTCGAGTGGGTGTAGAGCGGTTGTAGAGTGGTTGTAGAGCGGGTGTAGAGTACAGGAGAAGTGAGTAACGAGCAGCCTACAACGGTTGTAGTGCGAGTGTAGAATGAGGATATAGTGCGGAAGTAGAAAGTGAGTGTAGAGCGAATGTAGAGTGGTTGTAGAGCGGCTGTAGAGCGGTTGTAGAGCGGTTGTAGAGCGGTTGTAGAGCGGTTGTAGAGCGGTTGTAGAGTATATGTAGAGCGGCTGTAGAGCGGGTGTAGAGCGGGTTTAGAGTGAGAGTAGAGTGGTTGTAGAGCGGTTGTAAAGCGGGTGTAGAGCGGTTGTAGAGTGAGAGTAGAGTGGTTGTAGTGCAGGTATAGAGCGGCTGTAGAGTAGTTGTAGAGCGAGTGTACAGAGAATTGCGTAGAGAGAGTATCGTGGGATCGTTGCTTTCTTAGAGTCATACGTCTAAGTTGATTATTACTGTAATCCATTTAAATATACTTCTGACCATGTTGAACAAATTACTTGGCTTAAAGTGTGTAAAATAGTCGTTAAGGCCGAATGCTTGACACTGACACATGCTAACTTTTTTCGCCTCTACTTCTTCTTCTTTTGCTTATTTAGTAATAATATAAGAGTCTGTTGGGCGTTATTCGATGCGACATTTCGAAGAAGCTGAAATTGTTTCAGTAGTTGTAGTTATGCGACGACGGCGACGGCGACAGGGACGACGACAGCCACGACGACAGCCACGACGACAGTGACGACAACGTTGGCGGCTTCTTCGTCTGGAAATTTGGATTCCATTTTAGATATTCATCTTAATTGCATTTTAAGCTGCTGAGCGTGCCGGGCTTGTGTCGATTGAATGGCAAAAGCCAAAACCATGCGATGTGCCGCACCACAACGACGCTGGTTGGGTGCGCGGTGGGCTGCGTTAGGCGTTGAGCGGTGGGCGGCCGGCAATGTCATATGCTAATTTTGGAAAATTGCCCAATATTTGTAAAACAAACGAGCGAACGAACAAATGAGAAAATAAGAAAATGCTGGGCGTGCTTAAATTGAAATATTGGATTAATCATAATCAGCGAATGTCAGCAGCCCTTGCGGTTGATTAGGCCGACGCGCCACCGAAGGCGGCAAAGGTTCAGCGATAGAGGGCGCTGCGATGTTGTGAATGCAAGCGAGATTCGATTAAAGTTTCGGCCATAAAAGTGAATCTTTTTTTGCTTCATTATTTATTTATTTATTTGTAATTTTGTGTGTTGTCTTGAATGCGTCACCTGATACGCAAGCCGCCGCCATGAAAGAGACAGCAAGTTGTTGATTAGCACGTGTGTTGGAGTGCTAGAGCGAGACACATATATTTACAGTGCTTGTTGTGATTTATGCGTATTATTCGACAAAAGCAAACAAGAAGAACATAAAAAAGCAGAAATTTAATCAAACTTTTTTGCAGTTTTATTGTTGTATTGTATCTTCTTTTTGTTTGGCAAATGTAGAACGAAACGAATACTTTGCCAACAAAAAGACAAAAATGCTAAACCCAAAAACAGAAACAGAAACAGTAACAGAAGCAGAAACAGGTGCAAAGTGCCACAGGAACAAGGACAAATGATGAGAACGGCGGCGAAGCGGAAGTGCGCGACGAAGAAGGGCTAAAAAATTAAAATGCGCAAAGAAGTTGGTAAACTGTTGGTTAGGAAAGTAACAGCAACAACAACAACAACAACAACAGCAACAATGTAAAAAGGTGTGTAAAGTTTAAGATGAAAAGCTGCCAGTGTTGGCAAGCGGGCGCGGCGCGGCGCCGGGGGCAACCAGAAGTGTGTAATTGGCGCGCCGAGGCGTGAGTTCGTGTGTGCGTGCGTGCGTGCGTGCGTATGTGTGCCGGTGAGGGGCAGGCGGGGGGCCGGCTGGCTGATGCGTTGCGTTGCGGTCGTGCGGGCCTTGCGAGCGCGGCAGGCAAGTGCGGCCTGTTACTTCCGCTATTTCCGCTTCCTGTTTGCCAGCGCAACATCCGTTAGCATTTCAACGACATCCGGCGAAGTCGACGCCATGTTGCAGGCGTCAACTTTTTTTATTTTTCGGACTTTTTGCCCTTTCTTTTTTTTTTTTTTTTCGTCCTGTTACAATTTTTTGTCACCTTAATTTTATTTCATTTTGCTTTGCTTCGTTTTATTTCGTTTATTCAAAAAAGAAGCAAAAAAAAACAAAAATGGCAACGGTTGCCTTATCAGCATGCGCGACCAAATTATAACGGTTGTAAAGACCTTTCGCTCGCTCGCAACGCTCGCACGAAAACGCCAAAAAAAAAAAAAAGAAATACTACAAAAAAAATGGCAGCTTAAATTGCAACTACAAACATGGCGTCTAACAACTTCCGGCAACAGAAATGAGACAAGACGAAGATGAAGACGAGGACGTTTGCGACAAGTGTAAAGGAGCAAATTAAAAATACTACAAAAAAAAAATAGAATTTAAGAAAAGGGCACACGCGCTGAGTTAGCATGAAAATGGGCGGCAGCGGTGGGTGGTGCGGTAGCAGACGTTGAAATTAATGTTAACGAGCAAAGTTAAAATGGTTAAATTGTTGCCCTTGGTTTAACTCAGCTCAACGCGACTCAACGCGGCTCAACGCAACTCTTCTCCTCTCTCCGCCCTTTGCCTATTGGCGCCTCACAACTTAACTTAACTCGACTTTACTTTACTCGACTCGACTCGACTTGGCTCGGCTCAGTTGAGTTGAGTTCAGTCGAGTCGAGTTGAGTTGAGTTCAGTTCAGCTTAGTTATGTTGTTCGTTCAGCTGGCTTGAGGCAACAGCCTTGAAGGTATTGTGCGAATCGGCGTCCTTGTTTTCTTTTATTCTGTGCTGCTGCTCATGCCTTTGGTGAGCATTTTTACACCTGCAATACGGCAGCAGCAGCGGCAGCAGCAATTGTTATCGCGTCCCTTGTCGCATGCCTTTTGGGAATTTGCTATGAGTTCAGGTTTTGTGTTCATTTCGGTTTGAGAAGGTTAACATACACTTTTCTTTTTCTCTTATGCTTATCTAAGCGTACAATAAAAGTTTTGTCCTTATCGCAATACAAGAACGGACGACTACAATAACAATGGCAATAACAACAACAACAGCAGCAACAACAACGGCATTAAGCGTTACAAAGATACAACAAATGCGTTGACATTCAACTTAACAATTTCATTTTGTCACGTTCAATTTTGTATGAGCTTCACGCGGCAACATACAACAACAATAAGACACAACAACAACAACAGCAATGCTCATGATAATGATGATGATGATGACAGTGACGATAACTCCACTTGGAATTTTAATAATTGCCTTTGACGCGCAGACATCGTACAAGTAAAAGCTCTTTTGACTATTAAAAAAAACAACAACAACAGCAACAACAACAAAACAACAAAAAATTCAATAAACTAACAACAATTTGAAGTCATCAACATTAAATGCTCTTAGGCCGTTAACATTCGTGCCTAAGCACTTCTTTACCCGCTCAGTCTCTCTCTCTCTCTCTTACTCTGACTCTACCTCAACTATCTGCGTTTCATTAACATTTACATATATACATATGCATGTGTATGTGTGTGTGTGTGGGTGTGTGAGTGTGTGTGCTCATACACGTTTGTCATTTTGAACATCTTCAGAATTCGCTTCGTCTTCGGGACAGTTCACTTTGTCGAGCCCGTGCTCATTCGTATGCGTGCTTGAGCCGTCGCAGCCGTCGCAGCCGTCAACGCCGCCGCTGTCGCCAGAGTGCTCCCTTGGGTGCGAAGTCCGCTTTCTGCACAATTCAACTCAACTCAATTCAACACAACTTAACTCGTCCCAGCTCAGCGTTCATCAAATTTCAAGAACTGCTCAGACCTTTTGTATACTTCAGTTTCAGTTTCAGCATCATCCTCATCATCATCATCATCCTCAGCACCTTCATTATGTTTATGTATTGGTGCGCTTCATTAAGAATTAAGATAAACGTGTAGTTTGCCGCTTGGGCGTGGCTGCCACTGAAGTGCTTAACTTGTGATTGTACAATGAATTAGCAAAAAGCACAAATATATATTTTTATATTTAAAATATGCTTTTAATTTCAACTTTTTTTAACTCAAATATACTTTAAAAAAAATAGCGAAAATAATAAAACGAACATTTGCAACACTTTTCAGACAATTTTTGCAATAAACTTATTAAAAAAAAAGAAATTATTAAAAAAATATGCACAACAATGGCGAACGTTGATAACAAAGAGTTGTCATTTGCGTTGTTGTGAAACGTTCTTGACGCTGTCAACGCTAACAATTTGTGTCACTTGCAAAATGTTTATTATACAAAATGACAATAACAACAGCAACAACGACAATAACAACAAAAACAGCAAAAGATACGCAGAGCAACGTTTTGTCATTTTGAAAAGTTCATGAATGTAGTTGTATTAAGATGCCGACGCTGGCATGAAACTGAAACACAGAGGGCGTTGCAGTAATGAGAAGAGCGACAACACTAAAGCAAAAAAGGCGGAGGAACGTAAGCGACTTTCGCTAATGACATTATGTTAAATAAGCTTGCAACTCCCACACACACACACACACACACACACACACACATGGGGACATGCATCTTGTGCGTTGTATAATGACAAGCGTCACACGATGTTGCACAAAATGATGCAATCTTTTGTTGTCGACACTGTTGCCTTTGCTTGTTGAGATTAATTTCAATTTTGTGTATTCCTCATTGACTGAAGAACATCAAAAAATTCTAGCCAGCAACAACAACAACAAAAAGTTGTTGACTTGAATTTCGGTTGAAAACTTTTGTTTGCTGCAATGCACTTCAACAACATGAAAACACAAAATTTCTGTCATATTTATAATATTTAACATTCTTTCATCGTTGTCGTTGTTGTTGTTGTTTTTGGTGTCTATCAAGTATTTCAAACTATTAAAATAAAGCCGCTTAATAAGCTTAAAGTCTTTTGTTAGACAACATTTCGACACTTCGTTGCAAATTCTTCTACAACGAAATACAAAGCGAAAATCCAAAATTGTGCCGCTTACACTCAAACTCAAACTCTTTCACTAAGCACTCAAAACTCGCTCAACAAAACCCCAAAAAACACAACAGCAACGGCAGAAGGAAAGCACAAAAAATTAAGTATAAGAAACTCTTGTGTTGTTAGCTTGTTCACCGTCACCGTCTGTGCGGATGAACTGTTCAACGAAATCAACGAAAGTTTCTTTAATGAAGTTCGAATAGTTGAGTGAGCAAAAAAGCACAAAAAAAATAAATTATAAACTAAATAAAAACTTTCATTTTGATTGCTTTAAGAAATTCTATTTATTAACACTTGAGGCAAAAAGTGTAGTCAGCGTAATGTAAGATTGGCGTGTTTGTATCTCCATACATTTTAGTTCATTTTTGCTTGAAAGTTGTGCATGCTTAGGAAAAACTGTTCAGCCATGTGTCATATGTTACAAAGTGCCACATGGCACATAGGAGTATGCGCAAGCTTTCACTTGATTTTAGCGTCGCGTTCACTTGTGACAATTGCTAGACTGCTGTATGTGCCATGTGCCGCTTTGAAACATAAGCGTATTAAAACTTAAATGCGCATTTTTACTTATTGTATAAAGTATTTTTAATTGATACTTTTTGCTTTATTTTGTGTTGCTTTGTTAATAATTATGCCATTACATAAAGCGACATAAAGTGAGCAATTAATTGTTGCAAAAAGGACTATTAAGAAATTGTCCTGCCATGGCAAACAATTGTGTTAAGTGCGGCGGTGCGAATACAAAATGCTTTTCTTTCATTAATGTCTCTTTTGGCTTTTGTTTTTTATTTTTTTATTTTCGGTTTTGTTTTTTGTTTTCTTATCTTTTGTGGTAAAAGAAGCTTTTCATTTTCACAATTAATTAAGCGTTTATAATGTGCAACTGCATTTTATTTCATGTCTGTTTGACAACAAGAATGAACATGCATAATTGAAGTTGTTATTGTTCTTATTGTTGTTGTTGTTGTTGCTGTTGTTGTTGTTGCCGCTGCTGCTTATCGTTTCAATTATGCATTCAGCACAATCCACTTACTCACCCACTCATTTACTCATTCACTCTTTCATTCACTCACTTACTCACTCACTCAACATAACAATTATTTTATAAGTCTTTTCCACATAGTCTTCCATACAGCTTGGGCATGCTCATTGTAGACATACATACATACATACACTTGTTCTCACGTTCTTTTCTCCTTTCTTTTTCTTTTTCATTATACGCTTGCAAGAGTATATTCATTTTGTCAGGAAGCTTGTGAGGTTTTTTATGCCCGTCTTTCCGTCTCTCTGTCTGTCTAAGACTATCAAAAAAATAAAATTGCAAAATGGTTTCTTATACCTGCAGTCAGTTGTTGTTTCAAGATCAGCTTGATCGAATCACTATTGCTTATAGCACGCATAGACATGATCATTCACAAAGAAGGTTTTCGTTAGAACAGTTTTTAGTTCTTGAAGATAAACATACCCAAATTTGCAATTACGAGTAATGCTTGACTTAGTTACAAAGTTTTATTAGAACGGAACATTAAGGCGTGGCACCGACCATGTAGAGTAAAATTTAAAATAGGAGTTCTCTGTAAGCAGTCGAGATAGAAGATTGTGGCATGATGTATAGTAAGATTAAATCGCTTTTTTTACAACAATTTAGAAAATGGACGTGGCAATGTCCCTTCTCTTTAAAAACTCTTAAGTTTCTTATTAGTAAAGCTGTAAGAATGGTTGTCCAATAAGAATACTTGGAACAATGCTGGCAAGAGCATATAAGTTTCAGCAAAGCCGAAAATAGCTCCTTTACTGATTTTTTTTGGTCTTTTTCTGTGGTAACTTCATTTTTGTTTCCGTTTTGCATATTCATGCAATTGTTAAGCTAAGATTGTGGAAACACACACGTATGCATGCAAATATATACATATGCAAAGATACATACACTGTGTACATACGAGGTGTGTTCAAAAAGTAAAGGATCTGTACAAATTTCCTACATTTAAAATTGATAGTTGGCGTACTGAAAGAAAAATGTTCTCAAGAAGATGCCAGTGACGAACCACGCTCTGGAGATGTGCCAAAAGAGATACCACAGAGGAGATAAAATACTGCAACGCTAGAAGAACTCAAGGCTAAACCAAAAGGGGATTATCAGAAGTGCTTTGAGGATTGGAAGAAACATTGGCACAAATTTACTTTATTATATTATATTATATTATATTATATAAAGAGGCAACATTAATGTTGATGAATAATGTGTTTTGATGGGTTCACTCAGTAGAGGGATTTTGATTAGGATAGTTCATCAGATCATTGATGCCTAAAGAAAAAGTTTAAAAGTTAAGGTAAGAATATGAAGTCCCCTTACTTTCTGAGCACACCTCGCATACACTTTTCGACAGAACTTGAAACTCGGCAAAGTCGTCGGCTTTTGTCGTTATTGTTGTGATTGTCGGATTGTTGTTGTCATAGTCGTAGAATAAGAATAAGAAGAAGCGGCAGCGGCAGTGACAGTAATAAAGAGAATAAGAAACGGCGCACAAAGTAGAAAAGCAGCTGACATCGAATAAGAAGAAGATGATGATGATGATGATGATGATGATGTTGGAGAATGGCGGCACTCGACGCAACTTGGTTAAACTTGACTCAGGCTAACAGTGCCACTTCATATATAATTCTTTAGCTGAAAAACTTATAAACTTTATTTCTTTGCGAACAAAACAGCATGGAAGAATCAGGCAAAGGCAACTCTTACTTACAACAACAACAACAGCAACAACAAAAGCCGACTAAGGCTGAGCAACGAAGAATGAAGTGAAAACTAAATGAAAGAAAGCAAAAATAGTCGTTTTTTTTTTCTTTATAATTTTTATGTGTTTTATGTGTTCTGTTTTGTTTTGTTTTCTTCGTTTTTGCTGCTTCTGCTTTGTGTTTGTGTTTTTTTTTTTCAGTTGCAGCACAAAAGACTGCTGAGTGACGGTATTGCAAGTTCATTGTTGTCCTCTAGAGTCTATTTTGTGGCAAGGCGGTACTTAAATAACTTTCCCACACACACACACACACACACACACACACACAGACACATACATGCATATGGAATACGCTGTGGACGTTGCTGTTTAGTATGCTATTTATGCATACATATATGCTTTTGAATTGAGTGAATTTATGCTTGATTTTTGTTGTTGTGTTGTTGTTGTGTTGTTGTTGTTGCTGTTGTTGTTGTCTTCATTACCACTTTTCAATCATAAGCACACGTGCAATGTCGTCGTCGCCGTCGCCGTCGCCCCAGAGTCGACAGGCGTTGAACCGACCATGCATTTTCGGCTTTCGTTGTCTTTTGCACCGCCAACGGCCGCTAGATGGCGTCGTAGGCAATATCGTATGCCCGACATGGAGTTGCTCGTTGGCGCCGTTGGCTCCTCTGACGATGACGTTGTCTGCTGCTATAATTTTTTATGCACTTTTTTATAACATTTCCCTTCCCTTTTCCCTTTTTTTCTGTGTCAGTAAGCGAGAAGTCATTTTATATTTCGGTTATTTCGCTTGAATTAAAATGAATGTTTTTCGCTTTCTTCCCTTTTTTTTTTATATTTTTTGTGTCTTTCGGCTTTTTTTTAGCTACTCTGTCTTGCTGTCTGTTGCGTACGCCATTTTTTAAATGTGTTTTTTTTTAATAATAATTTTTTTTTGATTTTTTTTTTTGTGCCTTTAAACATTTTCGCGCTGTCATTTTGTTATGCGCTTCGCATAGTGAAAAATGCATATTTCCGACGACTATGCAACTTGCTGAGAGCGCTTTGCTTTTACATAGCCACGCCCACATATAGCCGGTAGAGGAAAACATTTCATCTCTGGCACAAAGTGGTCGAGTAGAGAAGCCATTGTGATTTACATATGATGAAAGGGAAATTAAGTCTAGTCTGTTTGAAGACTGAGCGCCCTCTAACGGTCGTTATAAATTGAAGTTGCAGCGTGTGAGAAAGTCGTGCACTCCCGACTGCAACTTCTTACTGCTGTTTTTTGTATTTTTGGCGACATTTTAGTTTTTAGTAAATTTTTTTCGGTTTGTCTTTTATTTCTGTCCATTTTTATTTCCCTTTTTTTTTGTAGTTAATGCGCGCATCTATTTTCATTTCCGCTTTTCTGCTTTTGGCATATACTCGTGCTTTTGCAGTTGCTGTGTGTGTGTGTTTGTGTGTGTGTAAATGTTCTTTATGTTTTGCGCAAGAATTTTGGCATATTTCATGTTGCATTGTCCAAGTCCAAAAACGGGGATTTTGTGCCAAAAAAAAAATTGTTTTTAATATTTTTCGCATTTATGTACGCCATTTTCTTTGCCCACCAACGTCTGGCGACGCCACTAAGCCAACAAAGGGTCAGAGCCATGTTGGTTTTGTCTTTCTTTTGGGGGTCAACAGAACGCAACTTAAGTCGAGTTAGTCGTGCATATTATTTTCTTATATGCATGACATGTAATTCATATTCATTTGCTTGTTAATGTTGTTGCTGCTGTTGTTGTTGTTGTTGTTGCTAGGCGAACAACTCATGTGCCATGTGTTTTTGGTGAGCTTTCAACCGAAATTTTGAGGGTTTTAACAGCTGAGCTGAAAATTTGTATGCTTCTTTTAATGGCTTTGCTTTTTTTCCATGAATGACAGAATTTCAAAATGAGTTTCAATGCAGCTTTGCATATATTTGCAGCTTAAATATTAAAAGTCATTAAAATATGCTAACTCACACACACACGCACACACACACACACACACACAGACACACATACATGGATTTTGAAAATGCCGATATGTTTACAGACTTTGCACTTCATTGATGCCGGAATGGTGCCAAAGGTGCGACCAGCATGGCTTCAAAAACAACACACACACATACACACACACATACACACACACACAGACGGAGAAACAAACACATGGACAGAGCCGCAACGACACATGCAATTACATGTGCGCAATTTGCATTCACAGCCGTCGCCGTGTAAACGTTGCCTTTACAACCTTCTACACATCCTTTGCATCCTGTACAGCATTTGCACGTTCGCTCGTTCGTTCGCTCATTCGTTCGTTCGTTCGTTCGTCGTTCATTTATTCGTTCTTTCATTCATTCGTTCGTTCGTTTGCTCATTTCCAATGCAAACCGCATTCGCGTATTTTCAAGTCGCAAAGTGCAAAAGCGCAATTAATTTCAGTTGCTCCCAAACCAATGCACACACACACTCGCATAAATTTCTTACACACACACACACACTTCAGGCTTATAACATAATGTCTGTTGGCTTGCTCAGATTTGCGCGGCTTGGTCGGAAAATTTATTCTTGCATTTTTGTCATGTTACCAAAGCAAAGCAAAGTAGAAGGGCGCCACGCCCTCGCCCTCGCGCTCAACTCGGCCTTCGTGCTTTGCCGCTTCCTTGGCGCTTTTCATTATTTCTTACACTTCACCTTTTTGCATTTTGCCTGAGCAAATTCGTTATTCGAACAAGCTTAAATGCGCAACTCGACTGCACACGCCTTCATTATGACAGCGCAGTGCACATGTTGGAGGGCGCGGGAGTGAAAGAGAGAGTTGTGTTGATGGCTTGACTGGGCAGGCAGAGGAACACAATTGAAGCTCGACTTAGGCCGCTTTTCACTGCCATATGCCAAAAACAACAGCGGCACTTGTATTATCATAAGGGCGTTGACGAAGGCGTGATTCACACACATGGATTATATATAAGTTCAACCAAAATGGCCTCAAAAACAAGCGCAAATAATGTTCATCATTATTTTGTAAGCGGTCAACATTTCACATTCTACATGCTCTTCATAAAATTAAAACTCTTCAATGTGTAACAAGAAACAGCAACAAATAAATTCTAAAGCTGTCAAGACAAGCGCAAAATGAGAAACAAACAAATTGATGGCGCAAATGGTTGTGTTAAATTCGGCGCTTTCATTGTTTCTTCTTATTCTTCTTCTTTTTCCTCTTCAGCTTACTGCCACTCCTCCTTCTCCGCCTTACTCCTTCTAGCATTTCTTCTAGCATTTTTTCGCATAAAGATTGTCGCTGTGTTTGCATCAAGTTGCTTGTGCTTAATTCATATGTTGCCCACTACACACGAGCGCCCCCAAAGTATGCTACAGATTTTTTTTTTCCTACTGTTCTTCATCTTTTACCATTTTTTCTGCTTTTTTGTTTATTATTGCATATGTGGCCTGCATTTGTATGGTTTGCTGGCAACAAGCTGGCATGCGGACTTATCCACCAACACACACACACACACACGCATATGTATACATATGAAGCAACTCACTCACGAATAAATGAAGCGAGAAACCGAACGTCGTTCCGCTTTCCAGAGCATTTTCAACTTTAGCCAGACATCATCGTCGTCATCATCGTTGTTGTTGTTAGCTTCTGGCACAACTGCCAAAGCAATTTCAATATTCATTTTCTTTACCGACTTTCACAACTCAATGTGTGCAATACTAAGTAATTTTCTGTTGCTTAAGCCTGAGTTATGTAATTTTATACGCTTATATGATTTTACATGCCACCTACAAACACAACCACACACACACATACAACATATATGGCCAATAAAAACAAAAGCAACAACAACAACAATAACAATTGGAACAAACATCGCTCTGCTTGGCTTCATGGCTTCATGGCTGCTGCTGCTTCTTCTTCGTCATCTTCATCATCTTTAGCTTGTTTATTTTGCTTTGCTCATGCTTCTTATATTAGCAAACAACTGGTAATTGTAGAAATCACAGTCACCGACCGACACACCATGCAGCACACAACTTGCCTGCATGTGGCAACACATCAACCTGCATGGCTTCTGGCTTCTGGCTGCCAAAGCCACCGCCAAAGAACTAATATGATTCAAAAATGAAAGCAAAGCGGTGGACAGGGGGCGGTATGAACGTAGCGGCAAAATAAATCTTGTCTGCAACAACAACAACAACAGCAGCAACATTTTTTGGCTAATGTCGGTTGCAAAGGCGGCAGGCAACATGCAACTTTCGCTTTGCTGCGGCAAGCGTCATCATTGCCGCGGCCACTGTGGGCTTTCGCTACGCTCGGCGAAACCATTTTCAGCATTTTGATTAATTTAATGGATTCATGTGTGCATGTGTGCATGTGTGTGTGTGTGTGTGTGTGTGTGTGTGTGTGGCCAGACTATAGCGTAAGCAAAGCAAAGTGTGGCTTATTGAAGTGAAAAATTTAAATAGATTGTATTTCTTTTAATATTGCTTCCTCTTCCACTTCCTCTTGCACTTTTACTGTTATTAGTTTATTGACGCATATTTGTGCTTTTCTGCAATACTTGATTTGTATGAGTAAATGGCAAACTTTAATGAAATCAAATAAAATGGCATAAAGGCGTGCTCAGCGCAGTGAAATAAATGTTATTGAGCAACATAAGCTATTCTCGCTACAATGATGCCAAACGTTTGTCGACGCCTTCACTACACTACACTACACGACACTATACTTTACTAACCTTCCAACTCAGCACAGCACAACAGCCAACCACACCACACCATAACACTTTGGCAATCATTAATGAACGATATAATGCATACACAGCGCAAAATGCCAAAGCAAATAAATCGTTGCATACGCTTAGGAGTCGCAAGAAAAATACACACACACACAACGCATAAAAGAATGATGAGTTGTTGGTCGTCTATCGGCTGTATTGAATAGCTAAGCCACAAAATAGCAAACATCAACAATTTACCTTCGGCAGCTGGCTGCTGGCAACGACGGCGACGGGGGCGGGGGTGGTGTCGATGTCGTCGATGGCAATGGCAATGACGTCGAAGGCGGCAGTTGGCGATAAAAATGTTTATTGTTATTCTTGTTAATGTGTTGTTAGTGTTAGTGTTAGTGTTAGTGTTGTGTGTTGTGTGTTGCCTTAAATCAGTGGACACGTAAATCAAAATGTTGCACAACGGCTAAGTTAATGCTTTAAATACGACTGCTGAGCAAAGACTTAAGTCAAAGATTTTTTGTAGCGCATGAATTAAAGAACATGCTTTCAAACTTTTGTCTCCCCAGCTGCAAGTGTCCGAGTTTTGCACCTGAGCTGCAATTGCACAAGCACACACACACACACACACACACACACAGACAGACAAGACTGGCCAGTTGTGCCGGAAATAAGTTAAGTGAATCTAAGCAGCAACGGCAGCGGCAACTTCACGCCATGCAAAACTAAAGATTATCTCTGAAATGAAAATATGTGTAAGCAAATTTCATGTGCACCCACAAATTTCAGTTGGCCCCCCTGCTGCCCCTTGCACACATGCAACCAAAGCACTTATAGCGAGACAGAGCGAAGTTTGTTAAGCAAAAATTATGGTTTTCGGTTTATTTTTATATACTTTTTGGTTTATTTTGTTTGGTCTTGTTTGGCTTGGCTTGGTTTGGTTTTGTTGCCCTAAGATTTATAGGCAGAAAACGCTTAAAAGCAGAAGCCACAAGCGAAGTGCAGCGCAGTGCAACTTGTACGGCCAACTTGGTTATACAATGGCGTTTGCCATGAAGCGCTTTTGAGTTGTGCAAATTTGTCTTTAAACGTAATCTTTTGCAGGCATGCAAGCGAGGCTAAGACATGTTCAATTGTTGCAGCAACCCAAGGGAGAAATCGAAAATGAAAATAGGCAAAGGGCAAAGGGAAAAGGGCAAAGTGAAGTAATTTACTGCCAAATGATTTATAAGTTACTTCGTGTGCATGTGTGTGTGTGTGTGTGTGTGTTAGATACATGCGACCTTAGCTGATCAGCGTTGAACTTTTATTGAAAAGTATGTAAATGAACCAAAGCAACGATGATTATGAGATCAATCAAAAAGTGTCAGGGCGCATGGCAACGGGCATAGGCACAAGGACGAGCGTTGAAAATTGCTGTGCACGTGTATTGAACAAGTATCTAAAGCATACTTTCAGGCATTACAAAGCAGCAAAAGAAACGAAAGAATAACAAAATTGATTTATGCAAGAAGGCTTTAAAAATGGCATATTATGTCTTGGAGTCGATGCGCAGACAGACAGACAGACGGTTGGACGGACAGTTGGACAGACAGACAGCCATACGGAGCGTTGCGAAATGACAGAAGACTAATGTAATGCTTAATGGGACTGCCGCCGTTGCCAAAGCAATAATCCCATTTGTAAATATTCATCAAGAAATCAAACACAACTGAAGAGGCGTCGTAGGGTGGTTGGGTGGCTGGGGGGCGAACAACAAAACAATTTCCAAATTATTATTACAAATGTCATAAATAACATAAAATGCAATATAAATAATATGCGAGCCTACTTGGCATGGATTTTTTCGCATTTTTGCCTTCGCCGCTTTGACAAACGGGCGCTGCCAACATGACAAAATGAAGGGTCGTGGGCAGTGAGGGGCAGCGTATAATGCGAAATGTCATAAACAAAGAAAGAGAAGGCGAAACAAAACAAACATAAACGGCAAACGTAAATTTTATGTTTAACATAAAAAAAAAAATGCGAGGAAAAAAAACAGAGAAATGCCACAAATATTGAGAACTGATGAGGCACGATGCGGCATGATGGGAGGGGGGCTGGGACGGGGTGAGTCGAAAAAAAAGAAACAAACCAACTAAAGTCGAAGTGCAGTCGCTCGACTACGCCGCGGCTGTGTTGACCTGGGGGAGAGGTTGAGGGGCTGAGGGGCACGGCTGCTGTGCGGACATTGTGGTCGCTAAATCTTAGCCGCAGCAGTTAAGCGCATAAAGCGGCAGCAGTTTAAAAATAATGATGGCAAAGCCAAACCGACCCAAGCCAAGCCGAGCCGAGCCGAGCCTTGTGGTCAGACGAGGCATGCCAACACCGATGATGATGATGATGATGATGATGATAATATATATGCAGCTGATGATGATGATGATGTTGGCGGCAATTGCGGTTTGCACAACGCAAAGGAAGTGTCCGCGGCAGGCGCGGCAATTGCGGCAGGACATTGAACAGGACACACGCAGGCAGAAGCCCTACGCGCGCATCGTAGGGTGACCGCAAAGGGCTTAAACAGCAACGCATAAAACAGTATCTCAGCGATGATGATGATGTTGCTGTTGATGCCCGACAATATGCTTGATCGTTAACACATGCCTTATACCCTACAGTAACCGACGACCTTTTGCTCTCTGCCGCCGTTGGCCCTTCTTGTCTTCGCTCTGCCGTTGAATAAAACAATTTCAATCTGTACATAGCGCAGATGCCACAAAATGGCGTACGCAACGCAACGCAACGCGAAATTATTTCATTTCGTTTTATTGTTTAAAGCAAAAGTGACGCAAGGCCAAAGTCCCCGAAGCGATTGCAGAAGCGCGGTTCAATCAAATTTAAAACGCACATAAGCGCTTCTGGTTAAATGAAACAAAAGCCGCTGGCACTAGTTTCTCATGCCACGCCCCATGCCCCACGCTCCATGCCCCACAGACAAATGCTTTTGCATAAATGCCAAGCGTGACTAACGCGCTGAGCATGAAGCACGAGGAAGAGGGTAGCGGAAGGACACGGCAGCAGGCGTGCTGTGCGTAGACGACAAACGAAAAGGCGTTGTAGGCGTGGCCGTCGTCGTCATTGTCGTTGTCGATGTCAAGCTTTTGTGTTTTGGCAAATTTTCTTATTTGCATTTTTAAGAAGCTTTCGGCATTTCGACAATCATTTTGCGCTCCTCTTCTTCTTCTTCGCCGCTTATCTTTTTTTCAGACTTCTTCTTCTTCTTGTTCTTTTGACTTTTCATTGTACATATTTTTAAGACAGCGATTGGCATAGCGACTTGTAAGTAAGAATGCTCGGCAAAACTCATGTGTGTGAGCTCACATAGCAGATAGTTCAACTCGCATTGCTTTTAATAACATTTGCCATTAAATTAAATTGAAAACGATATAAAACACGCAAGCGCGGCATAGACGAATATGATACCCTGCACATGCCAAGTCTGAAATAATATTCTTCATCTCTCATGGCTAATTCGTTGGTTAGGCAGGGCAATCTCTAAGCGCTCTTGTTATAAGAAAAAAGCAGTGTTGCAGTTATAGAAAAGAGGATAAAGCAGTGCCTCAATTGCAATTCATGAAATATTTAAGTTTGTTGGTCCTTGAGGCGCATAAATACGGCCAGAAGACTATTTTGGGGCATCAGTTTTAGAGAGGTTTTATTATTTGCTGTGTTTGCATCGAAGGTTCGTACTTTTTATGGTTTAGGAGTTATAATTAACGGTTAAAGGGGGGCTGGGAAAAATTTTTATGTTTCTATTCCATCTTGTGTTCAAGCTATGGCCTTCTTTAAAATTGGTTGGTACTGGTTGGGCGTGAAAGAGTGGGCGTGTTAAAAATTCCATCTAACTCAAAGTAACACATCGCGTGTCCTTCGAACTTCGAGTCTCCAGCGCTCTTAGTTGCCGGGTTCCTTTGGTGAGTATGGACGGATAGCTAAGGCTTGATCCAATTCTTAAATACTTTCTGTGGTCTTACTCTTCTACTTTTGCGCTCAAGCAAACGCAATATGCCTTAATGCAACGTCTGTGCATGATATAAAAATGAAATTAATTTGCATGCGTGCTTTTGCATGCTTCATTGCCATATAAGATAATCCAATACCAACAGCAATACCAACATCAACATCAACACCAATACCAATACCAATGTCACTCAACAACGTTGTCAGCGTTACTCAGCTCAGTTGTTGTTGTTGTCGTTGCTGTTGATATTGTTGTTAAGCGCAACGGTAAATACAAAAGGTGAGTTCGTTGAGCGAAATCGGCAATCATTCATGATTTATGTACGGACAACACAACTCATCACAACTCACAACTCGTCTGAGCGTTGCCAACAACTGTGCGAGCGCGCAAAACAAACAACAACAGCAACAACAACAGCAGCAGCAACAACAACAATGTTGATGGACACACACGGCGCGACAAAATGAAATGAATCCACTCATTGCACCGATGATGACGTGGTCAATTTGCGTTGACTTAATTATTTTCACACCGCAATCAGTTGAGCTTCAAGCTGTCAGTTCGTTCATTTGGTGGACGGTAAAAGGCACACATATTAAACCAAGGCTGCGTTCAAAGGCTTAGTTCTGTTGCATTCGTTTTTTTTTTTTTTTTGTTTTAAACGTTCTTCAAATTTAATTTTAATGTTGCATTGAAACAATAGAAAGGCAGAAAGAAAGAAGGTACTGAAGACTGAAAAGCATATTTGTGAAATTATATCGCTTTTAATTTGTTATTAAATCGCATTACATGACATTGCTTGACATTTATCATCAGCCATTCATCATTCATTCATTTAATAATTCATTCGTTTCATTTCATCTGCGAATTTATATTGGATCAGTAAGAGCGACACTATAATGCACTGCACATAAGATGGGCAGCAGGCACCGACCTATAAGCAAAACAAAATCGGTCCGGGAATCTGGAATTTGAATAAATTTGATGGTTGAATGGTAAGCAATTTTAGAGAGGTAAGTTTACTGAGCCAGTGTATAAAGATTTAGGTTCGTGATTCTCATTGTTTACGAGTGTAGCAATTTTTAGAAATCGTCTATTTAGGAGGTAATGTGGGGAAATTTGGGGAGGGGCTAAATTGTGCTAAGCTATTATATAGAGTTATAATTACCATGTTACTTTCTCATCTATCACTGTACGAGCTATAAGCTTTTTAAAAAGTGGGTGCCCCTCATTGCTGGAAAAGAGTAGGTTTGGCAAAAATTACAGCAAACTGGAAGTAGCACATGACCACATAAATCTAGCTGCCAAATTTCTAGGCTCTAGCTCTTAAAGAGAACCTTCGAGAACCATTTGTGAGGCCAGACGGTTGCACGTGACTAGATCGAATTCTTTTCGGATCACTTACTTATATAAGTATTTCATGCAGAGTCTAACCCATCTACTCCTTGCAGGAAGTATGCCCTGGCACACAGCGTGTGAAGGGTATAAAAATGTTGTCGGAAAGCGTGTATTAAAAAGTGATATGAAAATGGCAGAACGATTAACTGAAGTTGCTTGCAGGACAGCGTGTGGAAGCGGCTACGGAGGGGTAGAGCATGCATTGATATGCTGTTGTCCATCCGTATAATGAACTGAAATTTGGTGCGCATCGCTCGCACACACACACACACAAACTTTGGCAATGACTGGCATGTGTTTTATAGCGCACAATTGTGAATGTTGGCAAATGTTGCATTATTTAAATGCAACGAGTCGCGTAATAAAATATTGCCAAGCGCATATTAAAACTCTTTAAAAGCGTGCAAGCGCGCAAGAATGACTGTGTGCGAGGGAGATAGCGAGACAGACAGAGAGAGAGAGAGACTTGTAAAATATATTACGATGCAATTAAATAACAGTGGCAATGAGTGGCAGCGAAGGCACGAGTTCAAACTGCCAGTGAACAACAACAACAGCAACAACAACAACGGCAACAAGAACAACAATAAGAGCAACAAACACAGTATTTTAATTACAAAACGTAATGAAATCGCAGAGATTTATGCGTCAGCGTGGCTGCAATAATTATCGTCATACAACGCGTCTGCATTACACAACGGAACGAAATGGAATGGAATGGAATGAAGCGAAACGAACACCAAAACGAAAAGGAGAACGCAAATTCAAATCAATTTTTATTGCATGTCATAGAAAAGGCACAAACGCACAACGAACTCACACAGTGCGCGTGCATGGGTGCGCGGGCGGGCTGGCGGAGGGTGACGAAGCGACGTAAAGAATATGCAATTTTTTGCATGAACAAGTAATAAAACATAACGCAAAATAAATTCACTCATAGCGCAACGCCGAATAACTGAGCACATATATTTGCGTGTCAGGCAGACTGGTCGGGGGTGCTGAGGGGTGTGGGGCATGGGGCAAACGTGTCAGAATGTGACACTGCTGTGGCAGAGGCATTTTAATACGCTTCAAAATAGAAGCGAGCGTTCAACATGAAAGCAATTTCGGCTTGCAAATGCTTTGTTTTCGGCGCTTGAGCCGAGCAAGAAGAAGAAGACGTTAGCGTTGCCGGCAGCGTTGAAGCGACAATACAATATTTATTGGTCGTTTGGCCACACTGAAATTGCGAAGCAGCGATTCTGCAATTTATGAAAAATGCAAACAGCAACAGAGACAAAAAAAGACACACACGCACACACGCACACACACAGGCACACGGGCTATGTGTGAAAGGTTTGTCAGCTAGACAAGACACAAGCACAAAGACAGCGGGCTGTTGCTGCTGTTGTTGGTGTTGTTGTTGTTGCAGTGCGACAAAAGTGTATGCAACAAAGTGTGCCAAATACGTTAAATGTCGCTTATCTCGATTTACAATCATGCTGAATATGTTTGCGTTGCATAACCAAGCAAGCCAACAAGCCACGAACGAATGAACGAAGCAAAAACCCAACGACTTTTCACACCTAACGCGCGTGTGTGTGTGTGTGGGTGTGTGTCATCAACACTCTGCGCATTCTTCGCTTCGTCATCGTCATCGCCATCGTCAATGTTGCTGTTGTTGTTGTTGTTGCTGTTGTTGTTGTTGTTGCTGTTGTTGTTGTTGTTGTTGCCGTTGTGGCGCTCATGATCAACAAAGCACGCAAACAGCATGCAACGCCTTCAGCATATTTCCAATTCAAATTGCGCATATTGCAACTTGTTTCGAGTAGCATAATCCATGCAACGAAAGCGCATTGGGCATGCAGCGTGTGGCAAGTGGCATGTGGCATGCGACATGTGGGCATGTGGGCGGCTTTGTTTGTGTGTGTGTGTGCGCTTGCAACACGGTTAAGTGGATGCGGGTGCAACACTTATCGTTCTAGCTGCTGCTGTTGCCAACAACAAAACAATAATAAAAACAACAACAACAACAAGAACAACAAAAGCAAAAGGGTTACTAAAAATACGCTCAATTTCATTTTTGTATATGAAACGAAACGAATCGAAACGAATTCTGCCACAAATGTCGACAACGTGCAACACAGAAGCTGCCAGCATTGCCACACACACACACACACACACACACACACACATGTGTGTGAGCTCGCTCTATTTGTGTTTGTGTGTCTAAATTGAGAGTGTTGCTTGGTTTGTCGATTCGCTGCTATTTGTCTGTCTGTCCGTCTGTCTGTCTGTCTTTCGGCCTAGCTCTGTGTCTGTGTCCGTCCGCTTGCCCCCCCACCGCCCGCTTGACGCCTTGTTGCACTCAAAGCAATCATTGCAGTCGTTTCGAATCAATTTTTGTGCAATGTTGCACAATATTGCCAAGCGTGCATGCAAATCCACTTCACTTCACGCCACGCCACGCCACTCCACTCATTTCTCCTCACACACACACACGCACACACACACACACACACAATCGCACGCTCGTCAGTATTTGCAAATCCTTGCATTGTTTGCCCATTTGTTTTTGCCGTTCCGCCGCCGCCCCCCCTTTTTTTGATAGAGTTGTCAATCATAGCGAGCGCATCATCGTGCCAGTGCTGCCTACATGCTGATTCTATATTGAATTGCCGGCATTTTATAGACTTTCATCGATTTATAACTTTAGCTTTGGCTTAAGTAATCCAATTTGCCAGCCAAGTGTGTGAACTGAGCGTGAGCAGCTTGAGTTAAAATCTCGCTAATCGACACGACACACCATGTCACCACCCGTCCCGCCCGTCACGTCACGTTGCGTCGCGTTACGTCACGGCAAAGAAGCCAACCGGAGCCAAAACGGAGAGTGACAGTGAAGGATAATAATAAAGGAGACGATAAGCGTGGGCGTGGGTTAGAAGAAGACTCTTTTTGCCAGAGTGAGAGTGGGTTGGGGTGAGGGGAGTTGGCAGTTAGCAGATTCATAACAATTGAAAGTCGCGTACTCAATAAAAATCAGCATTGTATTTTAGTTAATGTTGCAATGCGCCGCAATGCGCTTCAAAGAGCAGAGCATTTGCACTTTGGCAAGCCGTTTGTAACATAAATAGCAGGACATGCAAGATGATCACATGAGGCAACTCACTATTCAAGATAGCTCAGGTGAACTCATCATTTGAAATTGTGCGAAGCGTATCAAATATTCGGCCAAGTGGAATTTTCTGCGTTTTTAAGTATTTTTTTTTTGTTATATTTACGCTCATTTTTGTTGTTTTTTTTGGTTTAATAATTTTTTCTTATTTTTTTTTTGCATACAAAGCAAAATCACTCAAATTGATTGCTTGGCACTTTGAACATTTTATGAAATGAAATGAAATGATTGAAGACAATGGCGGAACCTGCGCACACACACACACACGCACGCATATAGAAACACAAACAAACCGAGTGACAGTGAGCGAGGGGCAGCGGGCGCGGCTGAGGCAGACAGGAAGTTAGAAGCAGACACTCATTCATACATCATCGCTTTTATTGGTTTCCATGTGCATATGTGTGTATGTGTGTGTGTGTGTGCACAGCTGGCATTAAAATTGTTTGAGTAGTAACGAAGTGCAGTCGGCTTGAATACCCTACACTGCCGCCTTCCAACCACAACGAACTCATTTATTAAGTTTAAAACTAAGAAATCAAAATTGCATGTCAATGTTTGCTCAGCTAATCTCATGGCACTCTTCGCAGCAAACGCTCCTTATTGTCCTTGCACACAACTCGACAAACATGGCAAGACTTTGACAATTTGTCAGCATGTTGACCATGCACAAATGACCGACAGATTGCATTTCGAGGCAAACCAACAATTGGCTGACAATTGACAGCGGCTGTGTGTGTGTGTGTGTGTGTGAAAGAGACAGCAAAGCCAATTATAGCGCAAGGCGCAAAAACCAATTGGGTCACTTGGACAGAGAAGAGCCAAAGCAAAAACCAAAAACCGGCAACCGGAAAAAAGAAGCAAATATTTAACACAAAATAAATATTTTAATGACAAATTTAAGTTTGAGACAAAAGGCACACCAGCAAGGACATGCAGAAACGTTCGCTTGCAAGGGCGGTGAAGGGCACGGAAGAAGATTTAAGCATGCACATTGTCAAAGCAGCAGCAGTGACGTTGCATGCCACACCGGCATGCCTGCGCAATGCCATGCAACAGCGAGCATGGCCAAAGGAGCGTCGGTTTAGGCATGAGCCGCGGCGCATCCTCGCCAACACTGACAACCTGCCTGTGCTGCAGCTGCACACAGATACGCGCGCGTGACATAGATACATGGGCGGCATAGATAAGTGGGCGTGGGCTGGCTGGCAACGCTTGAATTATTCAGGCGTGGCAAAGCACTTGATGGCCTCTAATGTTATAACGCTGTTTACATGCCTTATTATAATGCCGTGAATGGCGACGATAATACGTTTAAGGCGCTCGGCATATGTGTTCGCCTGATGTTGCTACTTGAAGGAAGAAGAAGATGGTTGGCGTTGCAATGAGTGCGCGGCGCAGATAATCAAATTAAGCGCACACAGGAGACGCTCGGCTGGCTTTGCTTTGCATTGCAATTTGGGCATTGTTGTGCCCGTTATTGTTGTGGTTATTATTGATGCAAGCACACACACACACACACAGAAACACACAGGCACACGCAAGCTGCGGTCAGCTGCGATTGACAAGAAGGCGCACAAAATTTATGCCGTTTCATTGAATTTATACGTTAATGCGATTACTTCGAAGGCGTTTCTTTGTTTGCTTGTTTGTTGGTGTGCGTGTGTGCGTGTGTGTATGTGTGTGCGTTAATTAATTAATTGCGTCATAAATCTTTGAACAAACAAACGCCTTAAATTCAAATGAATGATTCACGTAGAAGATAATAAAATTGTTGTTGCAAAAAGTGTTGGGTTTTTTGGTTGACGTTGCAACAGACATTTTGTGGCAAGCAATCGTCGCCATTTTGTCGTTGCTTGATTTCACCGTACGGTATAATTTGAGCGCTCCTCTGGTGTGCTGTCTCGCTTGCATGCCACTAAATTGGCAATTAGTCAACTGTCACCTGTCAGCGGCGACGCCGACGCCGGCGGCAGCAACAAGCGCAACGTAATGGACAAACGAACACACAACAACAACAACAACGATCAGAGCAACATCAAGTCAAACAACAAGCGTTGATAACATGCATGCAACATGTCCTTCTCTCTGTCTGTCTGCTTCTGCCATCGAACACGCTCACTCAACTTTGATGCAATCGCAAATGACGCTTCATGTTGCAACAGTGCACATGCAACAAATGCACTTAGAAAATTTGACAACATTTCGTTGGCATGATTCACGCACGAACAGCGCCTCAAATCATATTAAAGTGTTATCTGATTGGGGGGTGTGGGGCATGCCAATTGAGTTGTCACACGGGCAATGTGGAATATTCGTCAAATAAAAATGAAATAAACGTTTGAAGGCAAACGACAAAAAAAAAGCAGACAAACCAAAAATATGTTGAGTGATGCATGTGTGCATGTGTGTGTGTGTGTGTGTGTGTGTGTGTGAGTGTTGGTGTTGGCACAACGACATAAAGACGTTGAAGAGGCAGCAACAGCTGAAGAAGAAGCGAAATGAGGTCAACGACACGCGACCTGACTTGGCACAACTAGAGACACAAATAACACATTGTTGTTGTTGTTGTTGCTATTTTCGAGCAGGCAATACATATGCAAAAGCCAATGCCGTGTTGCCACAACAACAACAACAGCAACACATTGCAAATACTCAAAGTAGAAAAGCAAATTATGTTCGGCGGCTGTTTGAAGTTGTTGTTGTGTCATCATCAACATCATCATCATTATCATCATCAACATCATCATGCCGGCAGCGCTAGTGTTGGCAAGTGGCGCGGTGGCACGATGGCGGTGGCAACAATTGCAACAGTCCTTATAGCACCGCAAGCGACAATGGCGCGCCACAAGTGTCCGCCATGCGAAGCGCTTCTTCTTCATTGCTAACGGTAAACTATGCGACAGTCGCGTTTTTGATTTGATTTGTTGTTGTTTTTGCGCCTCCTGCCCCATGCCACTTGCATGCAACACAATGCAGCAGCACTGGCTGGCTAGCGACCTGTGCCGTGACTTTTCAGCGCTTTAAGCAAAGTTTTTTTAAGGTTTTTTTTTCGCTGTCGCTTTTGGCAACATTTGTTCGCCTCCTCTTTTTCCCCTTTCATATTTCACATGTTTTTTATTGCTTCGTTTCTAACAACATGACTGCGACATTACATGAGGCGTCAACAGCGGTTGATTGTCTGTTTTTTCTACTAAATAAAGACCGTGGAGAACTCATTTGAGCTTAAACATGTACAACACATGTCTCTGGTCTGGGTTGCCGTATGTGTCGTATGTGCGCAAAGTAACATAGGACAATTGAAGTTAAATTTGTACAACACTTGTCACTGGCACATTGTCTTTATGTCAGGTTGCCGTATGTGTTGTATGTGCGCAAAGTAACATAGGACACTTGATGTTAAAAATGTACAACACATGTCTCTGGCACATTGTCTTAATCTCAGGTTGCCGTATGTGTTCTATTCGCGCAAAGTAACATAGGACTTTTTTTATTATAGACTTTTAGCTCTCATGATAATTAGTTTTTTTCACTGATACAACCTTACTGCATATATGAAGCTTAATTCAAATCTTTCTGAGCATCCATAATGCATTTGTATCGCTATCTCTCTCGCTCTCCCACAAAAGCACACAGTTTGAATAAAGATAGAATTAATTAAGTTTGCTGCATTTATTATACAATACAAATTACCTTATTCGATGTCATTTAATGTAGTTTAGTGTAATTCAACCTAATTAAATCGAATTCAATTTCACGCAAGATAATTTCATTCAGTTCAATGCAATTAAATTGAGATTTTGTCTCAATTGGATTTATTACTTTTTTGTGAGTTACATTTTTTGCTAGCGATAATGAAATTTTACAAGCGACAAATTTTTTATTATAGATTGTTTGTTTGGAACGACATTTATTGCCATACTAATGCGTGAAGGGCATAAAAGGGGGCTCGGTCAGGCGAATGTTTGCGCTTTTACAAGCACATACATGACATATAACAGACATGTGTGTGTGTGCGTGTGTGTGTGTTATGTTACATATTTATGGATGTGTAACGGTGTTGTTGCAATAATGACTAATTATGATTTCAATTAATCACACAAACTCTCCCAACGTGCAAAATGTCGACGTGAGAAAATTATGATCGTTAAGAGTCGCTTAGGGAGAAGAGTTAACAAGCGAAGGTAGTAAAAAAGCAACAACAATACCGACTCGTAAACACTGAAGACATAAATAAACACTTACATTGGTGTAAGCACACACACACATGCACACATGTATACAGATGCAAATTCTGATTGAAAGAAAGCGATAAAGAATGACACAAAGACAGAGAGTGAGCGCGAGCGCGTGTGAGTAAGAAGGAGAGCGAGAAAGCATGAATGAGAAGTGATGGCAAAGGACACACACACACACACACACGCAGACTTACATGCCACAGTCACAGTCATCGTCGACACGTGCAGAAAGTGCTCATAAATAAAAGTACACACAAGTGTTTCCGCATAATGCTGACTTGGCGACCCCGATTCCCTACGTTCAAACACCCACACACATACACACATACACATACAGCCCACTCACTTCTTGCCTATAAATGTGTTACGGTCGTCATCTTTGCATTGCACATACTCCTCACTCCAACTTGCTGCTCTACCCTTCTCATTCTCACTTAACCATTTGCGCTTCTGCTTTGAAAACCAAACCGCACACACACACACACACACACACACATGCACACGTGCACATTTATAAGCAAACACATAAGCAGACATTCGGCATTGACAAGACAAAGAAAGCAACGCATGGCAATGGCTGAGGGAGCTGCAGAACGGCGTGTGGTGGCGAATGGTGTGAAGCGGGAAGAGAGCGAAGAGAGAGAAGGGTGAGAAGGGAGAAACTTTAACATTGTGTCGAGCTAAGTTGAGTTGAGTTGAGTCTTCTTCTTGTTGAGCAACGTTTTTGTTCTTGTTGTGGCTTTTCTTGTCATTATTCTAAGTTGTTCTTGTGCTTGTGCTTGTGCTTGTTCTTCTTATTCTTGTTGTTGTTGTTACTGTTACTGTCGTTGTTGTTGTTGTTGTTGTCGTGTGAATCCTTAAATTAGCAAAATTATGGCTACTTATGCGGTTAAGCGTTCCTTTACATTCACAGACGCTCTCCTTCATGCTTATGTACAAGTGTGTCTTGTAAAAGTGTGACTACATGTGTGTGTGTGTGTGTGTGTGTGTCCATGTCTATCTTAATGCGCTTGAATGTATCTTTTTGTGTTTGCGTGGTCGTGTGTATTTCTATGTTACAGTTTTGGTTTGCAACAATATTTAAGACGCTCATTAAAATCTATAAATTATGGCTGGCATTTAATGCAGACAAACACACACACACACACACATGTGTGCACACCCACAATCGATATATTTGACTTGCGTATCAGACGGCAGCCCACAAAAAAAAAACACATGAGCAAATAAATAAATAAAACAAAATTAGACAAGAAGCGCTTTCGCAATTCCAACTTTTCCGCCAAAACAAAACAAAAAAAAATAAAAAAAAAAAAATAAAAACATTTTTCGTTGTCTGATTGGGTTTTTCTTTCTTGTGAGACTTTATTTATTTGCTTTGCTACACGCAGCGACTTAGGCTAACCTCATGGCGCCGCAAACACACAAGCACACACACACACAGACACAGACACAAGCATAGCAAGTGACAGGCGTGCGCGCGACTTCCTTATTTGCTGTTCAAGTCCTTAAAGCTGTCAACGAGACTTGAGCTTGTTTCTTCTTAGTGCCGCGACGCGCCCCGCCGCCTATTATGCGACAGCCTGCGCCCAAATGCAACTGCAACTGTCTGCAACGCTAGCCTTGCATGCATGTGTTTGTGTCTGTGTCTCTGCTTGTGTTTGTGTGTCTAACTGTATACGCTTTAGTTAAGCTAATGGCAACAAAGGCATGTGCGGCATTGCAAAGCCATCAAGCAGGCAGGCTTGCTGCAACGTGTCGCCTTCGCTTCCGTTCTGCATGCAAATGTCAAAAATACTTTTGCGTGCAATGACAGCGACTCGACTCGACTCGACGCACGTGCTGAATGCAATAGCAGCCTCTAATTCGGTCTTGACACACTGAAAAGCCAGACAGACTGACAGACAGACGGTTGGTCGGCCAGTCAGCCAGTCAGTCTGAGAGACAGACAGACAGACAGACAGCCGCTGCTGATGTGCGCTCTGTTTAAACATAATTTTGCTTTCAATGTCTCGAGACGTTCTATGCCACATTTGTTGTCAACTCAAGCCGAGCAAGGGAGAGCGACAGAGGGCGACAGAGCGGCTATAATGCAGAGTATTTGAATAGATGCACAACCTCGAGACATTTAAATCAACCGTCAGCCGTTTTTCCGTTTACAATTTGTGTGGTTAACTATTTTATTATTTCTTTGCCTTCTTCTTCTTCTTCTCCTTCTGCTGCCGCGCTTTCAACTCATTTTGTTGTCTTAAAGCCGACAACAACAACAAAAGCATTTGCAAAGTCTTAAGCGCAGTACAGGAGCGCTGCGCAAGTGAGGCAAAGGCAACCGCGGGCGGGCAAAGGCGACGTTTGGCCGATGATAACAATTTGCAAGTTTCTATTGAAAATGAGAAATGCCGCTGACGTTGTGCGTGTGTGTGGGTGTGTGTGTTTGCCTATTAGACAACGCTGACGTTGCAAGTTTAATGATTTTTCTCTGGTTGATTTTTTTTTTCCTTTTTGTGTGAAAGTTTTCCCGGTTTTACTTCAACTTCTTCGTCTTCCTCTTTGTAATTGTTATTGTTGCTGTTGTTGGTGTTATTGTTGTTATGTTAACTGTTGTAGAAATTCTTTGTCTTCTTCGTTTTCTTTTTACAGCTCAAAATCAATAAATGAAATAAGGTTGACGTTGCCAATATTTGCGTGTAGCTCAAGGCGTTTCTACTTAAGTCAATGTTTGAAGTGCAACGCAACTTTTTCAATAAGCAGAACATGTATTTTGTGCAAAAGAGACAGGGAGGAAGAAGGCGTATGAGTTAGCAACGACCGACGAGACAAAGATCGAAATAGTTTGTGAAAACATTTCATGAGCACATATGGCGTATACGTTATTTATTTAGAACGGTTAAGTATACGTTTTAAAGACTTGAACTTTTTTGGAAAAATAAATTAATTTTCAACGTTACTCATGTGCTTGGCGTTCATGTGTATTGTAGAAGATTTTAAGTTTGTTAGATCAAGAGCTATGTAAAGGCATTTATGTTGTATGAAGAGGGACAAATCGTTAGCAGTTTAACAGTTCGCTTAACAGATTGCTTAACAGTTCGTTTAACAGATCGTTTATCAGATAATTTTAACAGATCGTTTAACAGATCGCTTAACAGATCGTTTACCAGACAGCTTAACAGCTCGTTTAACAGATCGTTTAACAGATCGCATAACAGATCGTTTAACAGCTCGTTTAACAACTCATTTAACAGATAGTTTAACAGATTGTTTAACAGATCGCTTTACAGATCGATTAAAAAATCATTTAACAGATCGTTTAACAGATCGTTTATAAGATCGTTTAACAAAACGTGTAACAGTTTCATTCTGGAAAGTCTTTGTACATTGTAACAGTTCAGTTTTGAATTCGACTTTATTAGTACGAATGTTAAATACTTTAAAAAAATTAAAAAAAAATTTATTAGCTGTAAAATTTACATGGATACATACATGGCTAAAACGATACAACGATTTAAATAAATAAATATGTGCATTGCAGCGGCTCAATGAGGCAATAATGTTAGTTTTTTTATTCATAATGGAAAAGTAAACGAAAAAAAGCAAAAATCAACTTTATTTCATTTTCATGCAACATGAAAGCATGAAACCCGTAATGCCAAATGAACCAATAAATGAACAATCAACAACAACAACAATTTATCGATAATATATATCAGAAACAGCAAAACTTTTTTTTGCATTTTTTTACTTTTAATTATTTTTTTGTTATTCATTATACTTTTGCATTTGTTGTTGTTGTTGTTGTTGCTACTGCATAAAGCTTTCGTTGCATAGAAAATAAGTGAAAATGAAAATTCTTTGGCTCAGTTGCGTTGAACGTTAACATTTTGTTTGTACGCTTTAATGCATTTTATCGCACGATTTACTTTTGCCCCAACATCTTCTCTCCCTCTCACTCTTTTACGCCCACTGCAACAGTTGAGACTTGAAATGCCGTTCGAAATGGCGGAGTCGGAAGGCAACGAAATGTCTAAGAGCGAAAGAGCAGTCCGCCAATCTGCGACCTTCTTATTAGCCTTTTCATGGAAAGCGTTCTTGAAATGCAAAGTAAAAAGGGAGTAGAAAAGATTTATTTAACATTTACAAAAATTCTTCAAAACCAATAAGCTTTGAAAGACTGATAACCCACGCTCGTTAGTAGAAATGCAACGCAAGTGCTTGGCAACATGTAACACAAAGACAAACAAACACGAACAAAATTTACAACAATTTTACATTTGTTTAACACGGTTTTTGATACCCTACACCGACGCTTCAGTAAATATTTAGCATTAGCTACGAAAGCCTTTGGATACACTGTAGCTCCGAAAGCATCAAAAATACATACTCTATTTTCGGTTTTTTGTGGTCCAATGTCAATTCGCATCGCGCCGAGCGAATCATGGCCATTGTGCAGCTTAAAAATACACAACAAAAATCGCAAAAATGCTGAAAAAAATCGCGTGGCATGTTGCAGCGCAGCATTAGCTAAAGTAAATACACACACACACACACACACATACACATAGACACACATGTAAAAGCTCTCACATAATCACATGTTAGTATTTTCACATGCAAAACGATTTAATCCTTTCTTCATGCACATTTGCATTGCTCGCTCTGCATGCGTGTATTTGTGCATATGTGTGTGCAACAACACTGATACAGTGACACACACACACACACGCACACACACTGGAACATGTACTTATTCATAAAAATTTAACATTCGAAACACACAAAGCGCACCTCATTCGCGACTTCCACTTCCCTTCCCTTCCCTTACATGCCTTACCGATGTGCCATTATACACTCACCCACACTCACACACTTACACACACACACACGCACACATTTTCGATGCCTTTAGAGCGTCAAAAGTGCTCTGCGCATAAAAAGTTCGTTACTTTGCATAATTTATTAAATACTATCCAAACGGTGGCCACGAACAGGTTCGGCCCTCTGTTGGTTATTTTAACGTGCCACACCCCCGAACGTCCCCCCAACGCCGCCCACGCAGCAACTAAACTTACACTTCTCAGCAATTTCCTTCATTCATTTAAATTATTAAATTCAGTTGCCGTTGTTGCCGTTATTGCTCTTGTTGTTGCTTCTGTTGTTGTTGTTGCCGTTGTTTCATTTGCACACACCCTGGCCCTACCCCTGCCCCAGCAGCCGACGTTCATGCACACAGCCGCCGTGTCCATTTGCGTTGTAGGCATATTGCATTAGTGTGCGTGTTTGTAACACTTTGCCAGGCTGGCCATTAACCCATGAAGCATTAAATTCGAAAATTAATATTGCATGCTAAAATGCGCTATGTGCTTTGCAGTACTATGTAACATAGGAGTTCTTTTTTTTTTCTTATTATAATTGTTGTCATTTATAAACGTCTGTTCACACGAGCGAAATGTGAAATGCCTATGCTTCTTCTATAACGTTTGTTGGCCATTTACACATAAAGCATTCAATTCGAAATTACAGTTTGAATACTAAAATGCCTTATGTGCTTTACAGTACTATGTGACATAGGCGTTTTTTTTTTGTGTGATAATTATTGTTCTCTTTTATGAACGTCTGTTCAGACAAGCCAAAGGCGTCATGCCTAAGCTTCTTCTTGCTTGATTGCCATTCTGGAATGAAGTCGCTTGGCTTGCGTGTCATTGTAGTGTATCTCAAAGTGCGACTTGGCACGTTGCTAACTTGTTTCTTATTAGACTTTTTTTACGCCGCTGCGCTTCGTTTTCTGTTTTCAGTTTTCTGTGCTTTATTTTAATAATTTTTTCCATTTTTTTTATGCTTTCCTGCTTTTATTTTTATTTTCATTTTCGCACAATTTTCTTTTTCTGACTTCGTTTCATAAAAAAATTTCGCTCGGCACTGTTTTGCCTTTTCTCGGCTTTCAAAATTATGTTTGGCGGTTAATCCTTATTTTTTTTTTGCTTCTTTGCTGCTTTTTTTTGTTGTTGTTTTTGTTCTTTAAGTTGTTTGTTGTTATGCCACTGTGTGTGTGTGTTTGGTTGTAATTTGCTTGCTTTTTGCGCTTAACTCTATCAGCATACTTATGCTAATAAGAACATGACACTGCAGCAGCGACGCCGTCACTTCAAGCCGACCGAACGACCGACCGACCGAACGACTCAGCAAGCGAAATGTGTGTGTTCACTTGTAGGCGGCAATGACTGAAAAGCGAAATGAAGCAAAGCAAAAGACACCGACACAGATACAGACACCGACACAGATACAGATACAGAAAAAGGCATAAAAACGCAAACAAAAAATCTTTTCCGTTTTCTTTACTGAAATTTTAATGAAAGTTTGCCAAGTCAAAACTGCATAAGTACGAAAGTATCTGAATTGTGGCTTTGAGCTTTAATGAGCTTATTTTGCACATGCTCATGCTCATACTCATGCTCATGTCAGTATATACACGGCAACTGAAAAAGTATGCAGGATATGGGCATATACAATATCTTACATGAATATAAGCCAACACACCAACACCATCGCCAACACCATCGACAACACCATCGGCAACACAGAGCCTTTGCCATTGGTATGTGGCATGTGTGCGCTTACCGCATTATCGTTTAATGTGCTTTTGGTGCGCTGCCAAAACTGAAATCGAAGTTGAAGTTGAAGTCGAAGTCGAAACCGTAAACGTTTCGAGCACTCAGGAATCGTTTTTACCGTAAGATTGGCAACAACTTCAACGAACGAAGTAACGCGGTTCCGGTAACGATTGTAACTGTGAGATACAGACAGACAGACAGACAGACAGACAGACAGACAAGGATAGCGCGCAGGCTAGTGAGAGCGAGAGAGACAGGGCGCAAAGATAGAGAATAAAAATGACGTCGCAAATGAATGAAAGAACTTACAAACGAACGAACGTTGGAACGAACGATGGAACGAACGATGGAACGAACGAGCGAACGAACGAAGGAGCGAAGGAAGGAAGGAACGAACGTTGACTGAGTTCAATGCTCAGCTAAGTGCAATGAACTGAACTGAGCCAAACAGAGCCGAAACGAACTGAACTGAGCTGAGCTGAGCTCCAGCCTCGGTGCCACTGAGCCAATAAATGAAGAGGCAAAGAAACGTCGCGTCGCATCGGTGCGGTGTGGAGCGGTGCGGTGCGGTGCGAATATATATGTATGCACGAACAGCGAATAAAAGCAAAAACAACGAATCAAACGCTGAGTGAACGTTCGTGGCAACTGTTCCTGTTACTGCCCTCAATGACATGCCAGTGTCATATGCCTTTTGCACAGCAACAACAACAACAACAACAACAACAGCACAACTACAACGACAAGAACAACAACAACAACTGCAATTGGTAATGTTGTTGGTATTATTGCAGCCTCTTGACCCTTTCCGACCAGCACCAAATGAAAGCAGCAAGCGTGGGGCAGCGCAATGAAGTAAAGTGAAGTAGGGGCGGAGGTGATGAGGAGAGGCAGCAGTTTAAGCACGAGAATTTGCTGTTTGGCCAAAAATTGAACTAAACTGAACTGAAAATCCCAAGGATAATATGTATTATGTCTGTAGTCGTCTCCCGTCTGTCGTCTTGCAACTTGGCACGCCAGAGGGCGCTGCGCGGCTCAACACGGCCTGTTGAGGCATTCGAATGGCGAAATATCTAATAATCACATAAAAACGTGGCAGGCATACATGCTGACAGACACACAGACAGACAGACAAGCCAACAACAACAACAACAACAACAACAACAAAAAACAGGCAAAGAGTCAAAAAAGGCGCAAAATGCAAAAAAAAAAAGAACGTGGAAACAAAAATATTTGCGACATTCACAGTAAAAAGGGTATTTTTCGATATTGGTTGTCTGCTGGTCGCTCTCATTGTTGTTGTTGGTGGTGTTGCATGAATAATGCACACATAAACACATAAACTGTCTGGCAAACAGAATTGACGACTCAAACGTAATGATTGCGTTTGAATAAGCAAAGTTAAGCATAAACATGATGAAGAGCAAAGTCGATATTAATATTATTGGCAAAAAAAAAATAGCAAAGGGTGACAACTCTGTGCAACTCAATCTAATTTCTAAACTCAATATCTAACAAAGTCCTGTTGCGAATTTATTTAGCAAGAGCGCTCGACTTTATGCGCTGCAGCCGGCTTAGGCAGACGACTTATGACAAATCCTGATACACATAAACACTCGCACAGACACAGATTGGCATAGAGGCACAAGGACACCCACAAATAAGCTCAGACACATATTGTTCAAAGGGAAGAAGCGCACAGAAGTGCAATTCTTGACGTGTGACAGAGAGAGAGATGAATGGCAGATGGCATGGGATCAAATGGTTTGGTATGGTTTGGCATGGGTTGTGGCTGGGTGTGATAATATGAGTTCGTACTTGCAGAGAGTTACTTAATAGCAAAGGATTTGCAATTGCATGCAGCAAATTCTAATTGGATATGTCATGGCCAGCCAACTATGCATTTTCAGCTTATACGGCTTAGAGCGCACTGGCCATCAGCCTCGGATCTATCTAATGCACAACAACGCAAAAAAAAAGTGAACTAAATTCAAAATCAGAACAGCGTATTTTTGTTTTTGCTTATTTTTACGTTGAGTTTTTGAACAGTGTTGCATTTTGCTGTGTGGCTCAGTGGAGAGAATTATGGTTTGGCATTTGCCAAAGTCAAAGTTGAGGCCAGCCAACAGGTTTGTTGTGTGTGCGCATTTGATTACAAGAAAGTCACTTTTACGAATTTGCGTTCGTTGTGTTGCGAGATCGAGTGATGCCGCCAACTGTTGCCAAAAACAAGTTTGCTTTAAAAACCCGACTGTTGTTGCTTTCATTGCTGTTGAGTTGAATTGTGTTGAATTGAGTTGAGTTGAGTTGTGTTGTGTTGCATGTTAGTAGCAATATGGGCAAAGGGTGGCGGCAACAGTTGTGGCATTTATAAGCTCAGACGATTTAAGTGTAACTGAGCGATACACAAACAGCACAATTACTAAAACACACACACACACACACACACACATGCACATAAAAGCTAGGGCAAACAAATAGAAGCACACGAATGTAAGTATATAGATACATAGAGCGCTAGAGAGACATGCGGCAACTGTGCGCGCGTCAAGTTAAATCTTACCGTGAGACTAATTCAGCATGTTCAACAGACAACAAACAGCTCAATTTAATGGCAGAGCACTTAACTGAAAACTTCAACAGCACCAAACGTCGCCATGCCGGCATACACACAAGATGGCTTCGCCTGCGACTCTCCTCCTTCGCCGCACACAAACAAACTAGCTTGGCTAAATTGTATTAGGCGCACAGATAAAAAGTGTTTCCATGTATGTGCATGAGTCCCCACTTTAAAGAGGCACAGAACAAGCTGAAACGTAACGTATAAAATTGCAATTGACAAATCGACTAATGGCACAGAACTGAACTGAACCGAGCTGAACTGAGCGGAACAGTGCCGAACGACATTGAAGGGAACTCAATTCAAGTGTGTTTATCTTCAAGTCGATCTGTAACAACTTTTGACTTCGAACACCCGAATTTGTTCTCAATTCAAACTCAATACAATTACGTTGCAAGTTTTCCACAGATTGCCATTGTTGTTGTTGTTGTTGTGAAAGTTTCCCGCATTACTTTTTCATAAGGAGCGATACTTCTTTTGTCAATCGCTGGCATGTTGCACTTTATTGAACGTTACGCACGTCTGACGGCTGCAACAACAACAACACCAACAACAACAACACCAACAACAATAAGAGCAGCCAATAACAGCTGCTGCCAAAGCATATATGAAGAGCAGCTAAATGGTTCAGCGCACTGAAACGATAGGGTTGAGCAACGTCTCATAGGTTTGTCATGTGTGCAACAACGCTACGTGGCAATGCGACGCAACATGCGACTTCAAGTCAACTCAGACTTACTTAAACACCTCAGCGTTGGCACTTGACTACTTGAAGATCTTGAGGTACTTTTCTTTTCATTTTCTATTTTCTTAAATTAATTGGAGCACATGCCTTGTTGGCTTATAAGTTGGCTTCGATTGAGCATTAGTTCTAGTCCCCGGTCTATAAGCAATTTGAATGCAGCGTTTTTTCTTTCCATTTGCCTTGTTAACGATTTTTTAAGCATTTACAAATTTTATAATTTCTTTTCTACATTCAAGTCAAGTCAGACTCAACAGTCACGATATTCCTCAGACCGAAACAGTAAAATACTTAGGGGTACAACTTGATAGAAGGCTTAGGTTAAAAACTTACATATTGGCCATAAACAAAGACTATAAAGTGTACTAACTACTTGGACTTAGGTTACAGTTAGGCTCAGAAAATAATATATTATTATACAAGTTATTGTTTAAGCCCGTGTGGTTATATGCTATGCAACTGTGGAGAACTGTAAGCATTCCTAATAATGAGATATTCCAAAGAGATCAAAATAAGATTCTCCCTAACAACTCAATAGACAGAGATCCCAATATCCCTTTCAATAAAAATTTCCAAATACTCAAAAAAATACTTAGATAGGCTAAGTTAACATACAAATGAACTAGCTATTAATCTACTAGATAAAAGTGATACCATAAGGAGCTTAAAACAGTCTTCATGTTTTGGATCTGCCACATGGATTTTTCTAGGGCTCATTAGAGCTCAATTATGGCTGTGATGTTAACAGCGAATTCGCTTATTGTACAAGGACAGATTGGAAATATAATTAAAAAATATACATATATATATATACATCCTTCATACTTGGAGGATTAACTTTATAGATAATATGTATAAATTGAAAATTTACCTCACTGGCTAAATAAATAAATAATTCTCTTCTCTTCGCACTTTCTCTACAAATGCTCATGGCTCGGAAAATAAGCGTGAGAATTGAAAGAAATGAAGGAAATTAGAAAATGGCGGCGTTGTCAAAGTGTCGCTAACACACTTAAGTCAGTAAGTCAATCAGTGAGTTGGTGCATGAGTACGGCAGTCAAGTCAAGTCAGTCAATAAGCAAGTCAGTCAGTCAGTTAGTCAGTCAGTTAGTCAGTCAATAAGTGCGCATATTTTCAACACTTCAAAGGGCTTCAATCGACCGCCCAGTAGCGCTTGTCAACGCGACCGAATTTCAACCGAGGATAAAAATAATACTTGACATTTTGGCGCTTGTGCAAATGCGAATGCGAATGCCTTTCGGCTACCCGGCAACGCAGTACTCCTATTTGAAGAAGGCGTTTCGTTGTTGTTATTCGAGGTATTTTTATTAAAATCAACAACATTTAACACGGCGTTCACGCAGCGTCGCAATGTGAGAAAGAGCGAGAGGGAAATAGTTTCGCAAGCAATTCGTTTCGGCAAATTGAATGTTCATTAACATTGGTAACCCTTTTACGCGATATGCTACTTTATGCCCACGACATACAATATAATATAGTCCCTTTAACTGTGCGTCTGTCCGTCTGTCCGTCCCAGTCAATTTTCGTTTATTTACGCGCCTGCTCTGCACAGCGAAGCATTAAATTGAACATGATGCGTTGCTGCCACTTAAGGAATTTTCAAGCGCTTCAATTCACTTCATGCCGTTGTTGCTCATCGCATCCGTATCCGTATCCGTACCCGTGCCCGTACTCGTACTCATCATCATCCTTTGTAACTGCGAGTTGCTCAATGGGTGCCACCGCTTGCTGTGTGAAGCCGACAGTCAAATACCAAACAGTTGGCAAACTTCGATGAGTCTTCTTTAACGACTCAACGCCATGACAAAAGTCAACAATGGCGACGAATCGTACGCAGAAGCAGAAGCCTCCGGCCCACCCCGGCACATCTCTCGTAGCTTCTTATACAAGGCAATGGTTCATTCAACACTCCTTTGCTGCCTTGCTGCTCATCGTTTGTCATTTTGCCATTTCCGACAGGTCGTATACGCGTTGCCAACTGGCAATTTGTTTATTTGATTGCTGTCTTCTGCTACAGATTTTTTCTCTCGTGCGTTCTCTCTCTCTTTCTGACGGCTTACATTTGCCTTTTCCCATAGATTTAACTTGTTCTTGGCATTCTAATTGTTGTTTAACCCAGCGTCAGTCACTCAGTCAGTCAGCAACGGCAAAAACAAAGCAACGCATCAAGGTCGCAACTCAGAAATGCAACAACGAAAATTCGGCCAATGCGGCCAACGGCTTTTGTGCCACCAACATGACGATAACAATGTTGATGAAGATAATGATCATGATGATGATGCTGATGCTGATGATGACGTTGTTCGTGCGTGCCTTTCATGCAGCCAAAAGGCAAGTAGTTTGCCATGAGAGCGAGCGCTGGTCAATTGTTTGCGTGGGCGTATCAGCAAACTTGTCGATTTGCTTAGTTTGGATTTTCATGTATCTTTTGCCTCAGCTTGTTTCTATTTTTCTTGCCACTTGTGTGTGTGTGTGTGTATGTGTGTTTGTGTACGTCATATGTGTTAGCAACATATTTTTCTGTATAAATTACAGTTTATCATGGCACAAACATAAAATGACACACAACAGCATAGAGCAGAGTTGGCGGTGGAGTATGGCGACCATTTTAATGCGCTCGTCTTCGTCCTTTTTGCGCCATTTGGCTATGCATTCTTTATTATGATTTTCATAGTCACGATTTTTTATCGGGCAACAGTTGTTGCCACTGACCAGTCAAGCGTCACGCCCCTAACACATGCCAACGTGATCTCGCCAACGCCCTTAAATCGCAACATGTCGCAATCCTCGTAAATGTAACAAACAAAAAGTACCAAAAAACCAAAAAAAAGAGTATAGAAATCTAAGCCATCTGACATTTGTCGCTGTCATATTTGTTCGCTTTTAGAATATTTCATTATTTTGTATTGCATAATATCGTACTTGAATATGAATGCTCATTCAATATTTTATTATTGTTATTTTTATGTTTTGGTTTCCTCGATTTTTGTGTGTTTTCGCATATTTTTTCGGATTGGCCGCCGTGTTTCTGTCTGTTTTTTAGCCATGCATGTATTTGTGCTACTTCGAATTGCTCTTCACCCTTTAGTTTTATTGCACGCCCACAATATTACAGTTATAAAGAGACCAAGTCATCTTAAGCCTCAATTACGAACAGTGATACTTGTGTTTTGACTACAGGATATCTGCTGCGGTTATTGTCGTTGTTATTCGTATTATAAAGCGTCTATCAAAAGTTACAAAGTAAATGTATACATTTATGGCTCATACATACCTGCGGTAATAATTTATGAGTGAAAAAACTCAACTCTTACGTTTAGTTTTTATGCACTTTTAATTTAATACTTGAAAATCGGCGTTTTCAAATGCAACAAACAAAATCAACATCATATAATCTTATGTTACATTGTATCACACAACACATACGGCAGTCTAATATATGAATCGCAGGCAAACTACCAGTTTATTTTGAATAATGTCGCAAATCTTTGATAGTTAATGTGCAACAGACGCGCCATGACAACAAAACGCAACTTAAAACTTTTCAGCACATTAATTGTAATACGTAAAAACTTTCACTTGTCTGACTATGTGTGTATTCGTGTGTGTTTGTGTGTGTGTGTGCTTGTATGCTTTATGCAAATTTGCTGTTAGCAAACAATAAACTGAAGCACTCGCCATCTTTAGGGAGGAATTGCGCTAAAAATGGAAATAAAAAAAAAATACTTAATTTAATTCGCATGCAATTAAAGTCGAATTAATGCAAAGCGCAACTGTTGAAAAAAAAATGAAGGAGGGGTTAAAATATCAACAACAACAACTGGCAGAAGGGGCAGGAGGGACGGCGGGAAGGGCTTGCGCGCGGCAACCGCATTGAATGCAACTTCATAGCAAAGTAATTATGACAAATTACATGACAACTGCATGAGTATAAAACAATGCTTAAGTTGAATCTTTCGCTGAGCTCCGTTGAGCTAAGCTAAGCTCTGCTGAGCCGAGCGACGACGGCGAGCCATTAATGTGCTTTTGCTTCTTTCTTTTTGTTGTTATCTTTTTTTCTCTTTCGCATAAAGAAAGTTGCGAAAAAATGTTGAAGCGCTTTTGCTTTAATTCATATAAATGCAAAATGTTCGTGTGCATGTATTGTGTGTGTGTGTGTGTATCTGAGTGGAAAATACTCTTACTTGAATTGGCCAAAAGTTTTCACTTTGCAATTCACTCAATTATTGAACTGAGCCGTTCAAATTTACGACAACAAGAACTCATTGGAATTGGAATGGCATTGTTCGTGTTTTGAGTTTCAATTAAAGAAAATTTCCAATGCCAAATTGCTGTTTATACTGTTCCAATAGTAATACAACTTTGTCCTGAAGTCCTGAAATTTTTAACAGATCGAAGAAAGCATTTCCGACCTTACAAAGTACTTATATATTATTGATCGAACTAGTGGAACTGGAAACTGCCATATGAAATGAAGAAGAGGATAGGAAGCATAACTATTTCGACAAAAAATGGGCACGGCACCGCCCACTTATAGCCGAAATCAATAATTTCCATATCTGTGGAGTCCAATGTGCTATAACAATGAAAATTGGTACGTAAGCTACAAAGATGAAGAGAAATAAGATTCCAAAGACCCGAAAAATTGGGTGTGGGACAAAAAAGGACGGGAAAAGTACTTAATCTTGAGAAAGGCCGAAGGTAGCATTCTTAAGCCTTTTCTTTTATTCTCTTGCTAAAAACATCTATCAACTTTGTCTTGAAGTTTCCAACGCACAAAAGAAGGCGTGTCCGAAAATATAAAGTACATATAGATCCATCTGTCTGTCTGTCTGTTTCTATTGTCTGAGCTTTCTATTGGCAAAAATTTAAATGACTTTCTTTAAGACAAATTAGAAAACAAAAAGAAAATATTTCAATTCGAATAATTGGGATAATGCTTGCAAGAGTATATAAGCTTCGGCTAAGCCGAAAAAAGCTGCCCTGCAACTTTTCGTAGTTTTATTGTTCAACTGTTCAACGGTCCAAGCTTATCTGCATAAGAAATGCGCCGCTTTGGTGGCTTTCATGCTAATGTTTCAATTGCCTCAAAACTTCTACTTCTTCATCGTTCAAGAAATTGAGTCCTCAACTTTTGGCTTTTTAACCTTTTTTCACAATTCAGAAACTGTTTTGGAAACTTGAATCGCACATTTTTTCATATATTTTCGTTTATTTCATTACTTATTTTTAGTTTCATTGTTTTTTTCTTTAATTAAATCGATGCTTATTGCATAAAAGTTGTGTGTTTTGTGTTCGAGTTCGAGTTCAACGAAAGAATAATGAAAGATAATTGAAGCCTCTCTTAACGCATTGAAATGCTTCGATGCATGAACAAAGGATTCATGCGCTTATTTAACGCTTCATAAATTATTTTTATTGTTTGTTATTTTTTGTATTTATTATTTTATTTAAAATAAGTATGATATTTTTGGTTGTTGTGCGCTTACCTGGCAACATGATGAGCAGACCAAGACCGTAGGAAAGCCACGTCATGATGGCGATGGCGTTGGCATTTTCATTAGCGCATCTTCCACTTCTTTTGTTTGTGCTACGCTTAGTAGTTGTTGGTGTTGTTGTTGTTGTTGTTGATGCTGCTGATGCTGATGTTGTTGGTATTATATTTGATGTTGTTGTTGGTTTTATTGTTGTTCTTATAGTTGCTGTAGTTGTTGTTGTTGTGGTTGTGTTTGTTGTTGCTGTCTTCTTTATATGTGAGAGATACATCATTGCCAAACTCATGCACACACACACACAGATACAACGCGATTAGTTCGATTTAGTTTGATTGAGTTGTTGTTGTTGTTGTTGTTGCTGTTGTTGTTATTGTTATTGTTGTTTGTTGTTATTGTTGTTGTTATTGTTGTTTTGGTGAACTGTTGTGCGTGTTTGTTGTTGTTTATCTTTCTTAATTTTTCAGCGTTTTTTTTTTGTTTTTTTTTTTTAATTTTTATTTTATTTTTTATTAAAGTTTCGTGTTTTGTTTGATTTCGTTTTCAGAAATGTTGTTTATTTTTGCTTATTTCTGTTGTTGTTGTAGTTGTTGTTGTTCTTGTTGTTTACTAGAATTCATTTAAAAAAATTAATTTTCTTTCAGTGTATCTGTTTTGCGTAAATGTGCGTAAATGTTTTTCTAAGTTTTTTTTTTCTGCTTTAATGAACGAACGCCTTATAAATGCAACGACAGCAGCGAGCAACAGCAGCGGCAGCGACGTCGACGTTGGCAGCGGCAGCAGCAATCAAGCGGCATATTACAACAACACGGAATTCACTTTTGGCGCATATCCTTTGTACATATATATATGTAGGTATCTGTAAGTATCTGTAAGTATCTGTGTGTGTTAATCAACAGCACACAATGACAGCAGCGACGTTGACGTTAACGCCGGCAGCGTCAGTGACAGTGGCAGTTGTGTTGTGTTGTTGTTGTTGTTGTTGTTGTTGTTGATGTGTTGATAGTGTTGACAACAACAATAGCAATCAATGTGACAGATACAAAGATTGTTTCAACGAAGTGTCGCTGAGTTTTTCGGTGCGGTGTGTGTGTGTGTATGTTAGTGTATGTGCGTGTGTGTTTGTAACAAGTCCAGACTTTCTAACTGTGCTAATATTTGTTGTTGCTGTTGTTGTTGTTGTTGTTGTTGTCGCTGTTGTTGAAGGCAATCGTTTAACGTTACTGTTGACGTGTGTTGTCTGAGTTTGTCGGCAGTTTGTTGAGACAGACAGACCGACAGCCAGACCGACAGACAGACAGACACTCAATTTGTCGCACTTTATTTTGCTTCAATTTAAGTTTAACTTTATTTCGTTTGAGTTGTTTTGCGTATTTGGCATCTGCGCCACCTTCGACTTGCTTCGATTTGTGTGAATTTGTCTAAAGTGTTGGCTTGGCTGAGGTTGGGTTGAGCTTTGCCGCCCACTTTTGCACTTGTTGGTTTTGCACTCCTGTTGAATACTTGGCTCAAGGCAACATTTATCAAACAAAAAAAGAGAGAAGCAAGAAAAACAACGTTTTGAAAAGTTTTTACGCTCGGTTCGCCACCGTCGTCACAACTCAGCTCAGCTCAGCTCAGCTCAACTCAAGTGGTTCGTTGACCTTGGCTGCTGCCTCGACTTCGACTTCGATTGCGGCGTGTTCTGGCTTTGGCTATGGCTGTGGGTCTGACGCTGAGTCTTGGGCTATTGGCTTATTGCTGATTTGCTATTTGCCTTTTATTTTTCTTCCTTCTATCGGTTCGCTTCGGTTCGGTTTGCTTCGGTTTGGTCCCTCAGGTCTTTTTGTTGGTTTGTTATCTTTGCGGTTCTTCAAGCCGAAACTGGAATTTCGGCACACTCACTTAAATCTTGAAGAACACTTTGTCTCTACGCCACACTTTGACTTTGACTTTGACGTCGCTTAATTCCACCCCGCGCTCGCACGCCTTTACTCTTTGGCGGGTGTCTGGATTTTTGTGTGGGCGTGTGACTTCTATTTATTTATTCTTTTTTGGTTTTGCTTTATTGTCGTTTTTCTTGTATTTCCGTTTGTTTTTGTATGCTTTTTATTTTTATTTCAATGCTTGTTTTTTTTTGTCCTTTTTTTTTTGCAGTTGACGTGCTTGAAATTGTTTGTGTTGTTGTTGTTGTTGTCCAGCGCTTTGCCTGCTTTGCTGCTGCTTCTTCTTCCTGCACAAACGTTTCCGTTATCTGTTTCCGCTACTTGTTTACCAACTCAGCCTTTCTCACACATTTGCCAACGTCCTTTTTGCCTCTGCCACCGCTTTTCGTTGGGCTGAAAGTCCTTTTTTTTTTTTGTTTTTTGTTAAATATTTTCTTTGTATTTCTTTTTAGCTTTTCAATTGTGTGTGAGTGTGTGTGTGTGTGTGCTTGTGTGTGTATTTTTTTGTCAGTTGTTCTAAGCTTTGTGCGCCGTCTGATTTGCTCGCTTTTGGGCGCTGCTGTTGTCGCTTTTCGTTAAACTTCTTTTGCTGCTTAAATATTAAAATTATTGTTTTTGCTTTTTTTTTTTATTTCTGGAATTTTGCTCTTATTAAATTATTGAAGTGACTTTTTTTTTTTTTTAATTTTATTTTATTTTTCAATTGTTTGCTTACATTTAATGCTGCACTAAAATTGTATTTATTATTACTTTATTTTAATATTTTATTTTATTTTGTTTTTATTTTTATTTATTTTTTTTTTTTTCTGTAAGATTTGTTTTTTTATACGAATGAAGCGTTTTTTTTTTTTTTAGTTGTTGTTGTTGTTGTTGTTTTGTGTTTATTTAACAAAAATAGGAAAAATGAAGTTGAGTAAATAAATTAATAAACAAATATTTTGTACGGCGTATTTATTTTATTATTCAATTTGTTCAATTTAACAGTTTCAATTTGTTGGAATGTTTGTGTTTGTTTACTGAATTCATGACATAAGATGGTTTTAGTTGTGCCAATAATTGTTTCATTCAATTAAACCTGCAAAGATAAGAGCATTGAAAATATTTGCATAACGGTATTTTGTTAGTGTCGAAAATTGTTATAAATATATTAATTGTTTTGTCTGTGTGTGCGTGTGTGTGTGTGTTTTTTTTTATCACGCTGCGTTGTTTAATTATGTTGCAAACAGCATGATTGACTAAGCGCAACTGAAGTGAAGCAAAAGACAATCATTTAAGTCAACGCAAAGACAAAGCCAAACACACACGCACACACACGCACACATGAGGGCTTATGTGTGTGTGTGTGTAAGGTGACATGTTGATTGCACGCTGCATAAAGTTAATTGAAATCAGGCGCGGGCGACGGGCGAGGGCCGTCTGCCTTATGCCATGTGGCATAACCCACAAACGACGGGTGACCCTCACGACTAATTCGAGCAGACTAAAAATTAAATGCAACGCCACTTCAAACACTAAGCCGGGCAATGGCCAATGTGCGCAATCTGAATCTGTGACTGAAGTTGAAGTTGAAGCTGAGCTGAGCTGAGCATATTAAATATGCACTAATACAATTTAACTATGTTGGCAGCGCAGAGCAAAGCGAAGCAAAACAAGCACAGTTGGCAGGTCTGTGTTGGCGACAGACATATGTGCATGTGTGCGTGTGAGCGAGATAGCAGCAAAAAAAAGAAGACACGTTTGGGCATTTAGTTTTAAAGCGCCACAGTTACACATGTGCGTGTGTGTGTGTGTGTGTGTGCCTCGCTGACTGTAAGAACGATGTGGGCGTGCAAGGGCACATGCATAGACCAACGGTTAGTGACATGTGTCTGTGTGTGTGTGTGTGTGTGTGTGTGTGTGACAGTCGTTGCCTTTGGCCCTTTGCATGCTTACAAAATGCTACTTACACTTCATTTTGTGACACCCATGGGTCGAGTCGAGTTGAGTCGAGTCGAGTTGAGTCGAAACGAAACGAAACGAGTTGAAATAGTGCGAAGACCATCTGCCAACAACTTTGCCCTCAAACCACAGTGCCGACCCGAACCGAAGCGAACCAAACCGACCCCCGACCATTGCCATTGCCATTGCCAGGACATGATGGCAGGATGGCAGGATGCTTGCTGCCTGCTGCGCCGTGCGTTCTTTGCAGCATAAGCACAAAATAGCAACAGAATCAGCATCAGCATCAGCAATCGCCGCGCCACCGAAATAGCACAAGGCAAACAACATCGAAAACCGCACTGTAGCGAAGCTGGCATACCCTACGATTTGTGCGTGCGTGTGTGTGAAATGTGCCGAACGTCAACTTTGAGTGTCTGCTTTTAGGCGCACAAACACTTTGTCAAACTTCAAATGCCACTAAGCTTGTGTCTTCTGTTGTGTTGTGTGCTGTGCTGTTGTTGTTTGCTCTATGGGGCAGGCCGGGGTAGGGTGTGTACAAAAGGACAGCGATAAGGATTTTTCAGTTGGCATTGTTGCTCTCATTGTTGTTGTTGTTGTTGTTGCTGTTGATTTTGCTCTTGTTTTTGGTCATTACTCACTTGCCTTTTTCACCTAATTCCCAATTCAAGTAAAATCATTTCCTTCCCTAAACCTAAACCCCAGCACCACCCCACTGCTTTGGTGACTTCAATCATTGAACAAATTTTGGTCGCTTGCGCCGTTGGAACAGCTGCTGTCCAATGTTGCTCGCCGGGCCGTTACAGTTAAAGGGATTCTTTCAGGACTTTCAGGACATGCAACAAAATACAACTGCAAAATATGTGCCAAGCATTTTATGAGCTTCAAAGCGATGCAAAATGCCAACAGACTCAAGGCAAATATTTTTAGCTTAACACGCACGTTGGCTGCTGTGGGTGGGGGCGTGGCGTGGGTTGTGTGTGTTGTGTGTGTGTGTGTGTGTGTTGTTGTGGCGCATGTTTTATTGTCGCATACGGCTGAGCGACATTACGGACAGATAAGCCCGTAATGAAGCCAAGATTGGTCAAAGTCAAGTGAACACGTTCACAGAAGAGCACAAATTTTGACAGATTCCTTCATTGCAACAAGGTTTTTTTATTAGTTTGTTGTGCGTGTCTGTGACAGCCGGCAGCAACAGCACGCGTGTGTGTGTGTGAGGCACCCTTGCCCAAGCAGTAACTTGTTTGACTTTTACGCCCTTAACAAAGGAGTGAACAACTTGCAACTTGTTATATAAACTGCCACACAACGTTTGCCCCACCCTCCCGACGTTCTTCGGGCAATACACGACACGCCTTACGTCATGCACAGCGACCGACCGAACTGTTTGGTGTTCAACAAATGCGTACGTTTTCAAATTATGCTTTCAACATTTTAAAGATTTACAAAAAAAGAAGAGAAAACCAAATTAATTTCGATTTTTTTTTAATATATGTTTAACAATATTGCCTGTTGTGGCAACACTAAAAATTGCAACAACAACAACACCAAACTAGCCAACCGACCGACCGACCGTCGCCGCCCGCCACTAATTGCATTTGAACAGTGGTTTTTGGTTGCGGACGATTCATTTGAAAGTTGTTTGTTATTTCGGCTTAGTAATTTATTACTATGCAAAGGCACACACACACACACACACACTCACACACACAGACACATAGAGAGCATAAAAGCGTACCAACGTAGCCAAAAGCGTGGGTTCTACATGGCACTGCGGCTGTTTAGATAGTTGGTGGTAGGAAAGAAAGACGTTCGAGGCTGAGGCGGCTGAGGGGCGCGCCAAGGCAAAAGATATATTTATATTCATGCGCTTAGTTGGCACTCAATGATAAATATAATAAATTTAGTTTTTTTGCTGCTGTTGTTGTTTCTTGTGCTGAAATCTATTACATAAATAATATATTCCCGGTTCGGTTGGAATTGATGGGCGTGCCAACGCAAACGCAAACAAATATGAAAGCAAAGCTGCGCCAACAAACATGACTCAGAGTACACATGAGCAGATGAGGCAACATTAGGCCATGGCGCAAAGCAAAGCAAAGCAGCAAATCATCAGCCGATGTGGTTGTCGGAAAAAGCAGCTGCTGCCTTGTGCCAACTGGCGGCACGAAAGTTCTTATCATTGGCGCACATATGCCGCTCGGTCGGTCCGTCGCTCGGTTGGTCGGTCCATTGACAAACGCGGCCCACGACAACGTAACATTTTACATCTCACGGCATCGTCTGACTGTCCGACTGTCTGGCTGGCTGGCACGCTTAATCTTTGTTAAATGAAACACACATTTAACGCACAGTTAAGTGCCAAAATCCAAGTAAAGATGATAAATTGTTTACGCCTGACGAATCGACAAACAAGCCAGAAGATAGCAGGACGTCAGTAAGACAGCGAGACGGCAAGACAATCGAATCGAATCGAACGCAGACAGAAATATTGTTCGGCAAATTGCAAAACCCAAAAAAAAACCTTATTAAGAATTTGTGCCGAACGGAAATTAACAAAAATTCGTTATAAAACAAATAAACAAATAAATAAACAAATAAAAACAAATCAACATCAACATTGCATGCTTCATTTGCCTATTCATTATTTAATAGATTGAAAAGGCACACAAGTCGGAAAGTTTAAATGCCGCTTCGATTGGCGTGATCAAACACAGTTTTAGGCAATGATAATGACTTTTCTACAAGTAATGATTACACAGGCCAACAAAAAAAAAAACACACACAAATTTCAAGACAAAAATTCTTGTCGCAAAAATACAAATAAAATCTCATTTCATTTTTAAAATAAATTTATATATGTTGTAGAAAATTTTTTAAAAATTACAGCGGTTTGAAAAACAACGATTTTTTATGGAATTTTGAGATTGGACAATTTATAACATCCGACAGGGGGCGCTCAATTAAAAAACCTCTTAATTGTTGTAACAAAATGTTATATGTTGTAGCCCTGAAGACGAGCTCCGACGGACTCCGAAATATATCGGGAATAAGATATTATTAAAAAAGAATAAGAACTTAACTCTTACCACTTTACTCAACCATTAGTGCCAAAGAATATTCTAACCAAATTTGACCTAGATCGGTAAAGTAGTTCTTGAGATTTGTAATTTGTTTAAGAGAAGTAATTTCGAGATTCTTACTAAAGACTAAAATGTGAGAAATTGCTCGGTGATATGACAATATACATAATGTTTTCAGTATTATAGGAATTAGTTTCAATCATTGAAATTGAAATGTTTTTACAAATGACTTTTTTTTTGTAGACCAGTGTTATTTGTGCCAAACTTTTTCGCCACCACTGTAAGATTAACTATGTATTTATTGGTCGTACGACTTGACAGCCTAAAGTGAGCAGTCGACAAGCCAGCCAGCCAGCCAAATAGAAGTGCCGTTCCAAGCCAAAAGGTGTTGGCGGTTTAGTGGTGGGGAAGGATGAGGGGTGGCAAGCACGATGACCAACAAGCACGCTTGGCGCAATTATCGCAATAATAAGGAAAAATCGCCTCAAGTTAAGAAAAAGAGCAAAAAAAAACATGAGTAAAAATAAATGCAGAAAAAAAGAAGAACATATAATCCGCTATGACAAATCGAAAATAAATAAATTTATTATGTTGAGCACAAAATGTTTAAGGGCAGGAAAACCAACAAAAAAAAAAGTAATAATAAAAAAAAGAAAAAAAAAATGCTTTGACATAACAAGGACATGGAAAATTACTAAGGAATTATGAGAATCCTTGTTTTGTATTTTTTTATTTTGTTTTTGTTTTTTTTGTTTTTTGTTTTTGCTAACAACTTGCAAACATTTCGCTTAAGGCAAAGACAACCGGAAGTGCGCTCGAGACGCCGGAAGTGTGCTTTGAGTGTTGTTGTGGTGTCTCAAACACAACTTGAGTCACACACACACACACACACACATACACATACATGTGTGTATACAAATGAAGCAATGAACAAGCTGAGCACAAATCGATGCCTGTGATTAAAATGAACGAGCACAAAGCTGATGCTCGAAAACGGCATGTGTGTCTGTCGATGCGTGTGTGTGTGTGTGTGGTTGAGTGTGTGTGCGGTTGACGGCAAAAGGCACAGTCATTGATAAACGCAAGCAAACAATGCTTAGTGAGCATGCGATGTGAAAACCGCAAATATCCTTGTGACTGGTCAAGCGAACAGTTACAATTGCCGAGTTGGTTTGCTGCCCTGCCAGGTGTGCCAAATGGCAAACGATGAGCCAGACAGCACGTCATTAATGACGTAACGAAGTCCATGCATGACCGAAAATATTTTTGTCTCCCTTTTTTTATTTTCTATTAAAGTTTTTTGTTGAAACTTGAAAGTGTTACATTATTTAAATATGCAAATAAATACAAAGCGCAGGCCACAAGCCGCAGGCCAACGTTAACGTTAACGCAGTTGATTGTGCAACAACAACAGCAACAAAAAACAACAACAAAAGTGAAGTAGAAGGCAACCAAAAAATGCCAAAAAAAGAGGAAGTTACATTTAAATATCTGTGAAGCAACAGCAGCGACACTCGACTGCGACATCGATGGCGGTTTTATCTCAGCAACTGATGCCGCTGCCGCTGCCGCTGCTGCTGCTGCTGATGCAATTCATGGCTTCAGCATTTTCAGTTGATTTGTAGATTTTCTTTTTCCTTTTTTTTTTGGGTTTTTTTGTTTGTACGCCAAACCCTTTTTTTTTGCATGTTGTTGGAAGTCAACATGTCTGGCAACGCGATAAACGAACGTGAACGTGCACGTGAACTGAAGTGAAGTGAACATCAGCACAGACATAGAAGCACAATTGCATGGCTGCGCATATATGCAGATAGCAGTCTAGTTGCCGCTGCTCAGCCATGTCCGTTTCGGCTCGCAGCTCATGGCAGGCGCGGGTGTCAGATCGCCATTAGTGCCGAGCAGGCAGGAATATGCGCAAGCGAAAAAGCGTGGCTTGAAAAACGAGCCAAATCAGAGGGCAGCAACAAACGGCCAGTCATTCGCGCCCGGCCAACGAATATTACTCATACGCCACCAGCGCCCGACCAACGAATATTACTCATACGCCACCAGTGCCCGGCACACACTTAGACTGCTTTGTTTGCTGTTAGTATTTGATTTTATTTTATTTTTTATTTTATTTTGCTTTGTTGCTTTTATACAACATTTATTGTTAACAAATAACACGGCAGTCTGCAAAATGCGCTTAAAGGATTTGTGCCAAAATCGCCATGAATGAATGCTTTGTTGTGCGACAATTTATTGAAAGCGAAAAACAAATGCAAAAACGTAAATAAAAATTACAAAACTATCTAAAATTTGCACAGCAATAATTCGAAACACGTTTGAGCAAATATTTCGCTTTTGAAGTTCGTCGTCAGTCGTGTGTTATTTTACACACATTTCTCACATTAAATTGCGCCGCACGGTCCAAGGATGCTTTTTGTTATTGCTGTAATCTGCAGCAAGCAGCAGTGGCAGCAGCATCAGCAACTATCTGCGTAGGTGACCGGCATTATGTGTGTCAGTGTTGTGCCCATGTGCTGCAGAAGTCTTTGTCTGTTTGAAACGAAATTGTACATGAGCTCTAAAAATAATTTTGCATATGACAAGCAAAGACTTGCACAAATATTCGCAAAACAATGCAATCATTTACAAACAAATACACGCACACGCACACACACGCACACGCACGCACACTTACATGCATGCATGTTGGCCTCCGAATCCGAATGCCGGTCCGTTAGCCAAAGGCATAAACATGTCTGCGCGACGCCCAAATTGAATTGAAATTGTAACGACATAAAACATTTTACTAAACATTTTTGTCCCAAGTCGCCCACCCTCACTTCACCCAGTTCACCCAGTTCCCCCAGTTCCCCACAAAGCACTTGTCAACGCCTCGTCGTTGTCGTCTTCGACGGCCAAGTCATTCAGCCAGTCAGCCAGTCAGGCAGTCAGTCAGTCAGGCAGTCAGTCAGGGGTTCGTTTGACTCTTTCTCCTCGTTACCCGTTACCCTTCACTTCATGCCTTCGTCCTTCGTGCTTTGTGTGCTCGTTTCTTTTTTTGTTTCGTTGAATTTTTCTTAATTTTTTTTCAGTCTTTTTCTACAGTCGTGTGTCACATGTGTGTGTGTGTGTGTGTGTGTGTGTGTGTGTGAAAGCGGCGCTTGTAAAAGCACGGACATGGCACATACATAGTTTTTGAGATAAATTGCATTTCTTGGCATTTTACAACACATTAAAAAACAAATTCGAGTTTTGTGCACTCGAACAAAAAATAAAAACAAAAACAAAAAACAAAAAACAAATAACAAATAACAAATAACAAAAAAAAAAGACAAAACACATAAATAAATACAGGCAGACGAAAATAATAGAAATGTAAAATAAATTGAAACAGCAAAAAAAAGAGGGCAACAAAAAAAAAAATAAAATAAAAAATAAATAAAAAATAAATAAATAAAAAATAAAATAAAATAACAAAATGAGTGCGCGAAGAAAACAAGAGGAAGTCGGAATGAAACGTTGACTTGTCGCTGCTTAAATCAGGCACAAATAAAACTTTTTAACTGTATTTATGATAGACATTTTGCCACGCCCACACACACACACACACACTCGGATTTAGGCAACTGCTCAAAGGCGTTGGTGGCAAACTCAAGAATTATTGCAGCTCAAGTGTGCGTTAGGTTTCGAAGGCTTCGAAGGCTATGAAGTCGCAGCAAGCGAGAGGAAAATCAAGTCGGGCATAATGTGGCAAGCAATGGCAATGGAAGGTGTCGGATAAAGGCGGCAAAAGCGGCAGAAATGTCAAAGTGTGCGCGCAACGAAACGACATGAAATTTCGTTAAAGTAAATCTGGTTTATTACTTCCGCCAGGTCGTTGGCAGCTCATTGATTTCGAACGCTTCGAGCGCTGCGAGCGTCGCGACCCGCGACCCGCTTCCCTTTGCCTTTGACTTTGAGGTGTGTTTTTAGTTTGGGTTGCCTTGGGTTGCTTGTTGTGACTTAAAAGCCTTTTCTAATCGCTTTTGCGCACACACACACACACACACACACACACAGACACACACACACAGCCGTGCATTGACACAGGCACAGGCACAGTCACAATTACAATCAACGTCACTGGCAACGTCAAATTCAATCGAAGCCGCAGCCGCAGCCAACGACAGAACAAGACGTCTGCTCATCAACGCTCAATTGCGTGTGTGCGAGCGAGAGCGCAAGAGCGAAAAAAGCGAAATTCATAAAAAGGCACAACAACAACAACAACAACAGCAACAACAAAACTGTCACTCGCCGTTGATGTATTGTTTGCGGAAGCAGTTGAGTGCACATTTGCTGCCGGAATGATTGATGGCTATGCATGCATGTATGTGTGTGTGCGTGTGTGCGTGTGTGCACGGCTTAAAGAAAGCTGCGTGCGTGAGTGCGTTAATGCGTGAGCGTGTGAGGCGTAAAAACATATATAAGCACAGCTTTGTGGCATACAATAAGCCCGGCTGTACATCTGTGTGTGTGTGTGTGTGTGTGTCGGCCGCCGTTGGCGTACCGTATGCCGCATGTAATAACAAGTCCTCACTGTACAATGTTGCAGTGCAAAAAATAAACGAAGAGCAAAAAATACAAAATACAAAATAAAAACGAAGCGAAACGAAACGAAAGCAAATATAAAAGCGCTTTCGACTTCAATTTGAATAATATGAAATGCAAAAGGCCGCTCGCTGCCCATGGCGATTTCGGCTTTTACTTTATTGTCTTGAACAAAAACACGCAAAAAATAAATGCAAAAAAAAATAAAGACAACAAGAACAAACTATAGTTTTATCATTTGACTAAGGACACGTCCGCAATGCGCCTGCTTTTATGCTATGCAAAGACAAAAACAAAATGGCTGAACAAAAATGTAAATATGCCGGCACGAAAAAAAAAAAAATATGGTCGCCGTAATGAATGCAAAAGGGCTGAAATTCGCCGGCAGCCATGCTTGAATAAAGGCATGCCGGAGCCGGTGCCGGTGCCGGTGCCGTAACAGTAACCGTAACCGTAGCCGTGCTATGGCTGTGGCCAAACTTGATCCCAATTCCAGTTCGAACCCAGCTCAACTCGCAACAACAACAACGCTGCAAAAGTGCATTGATGTCAATTCAGCATTTTGCATCTTATAACAAATCAATTTGTTTTATCTCCTTTTATTTGTATTCGTATTTGTTTTATTGTTTTTTATTTTTTATTTTATATTTTTTGTTTTTTATTTTCATTCAAATTTCGTTCAATAATTTAAAAGTCCAACTGGGCGCAGTTTATTTATTTAGTTTTCAGCATTTATTGCGACTCCTCAACCAGACCGAACCGAACCGTACCGGACCGGACTGGGCACGTCGGCGCTCGGCACTCGACACTCGACGCTCAGCCGCAGTTGAGTTTCATGTGGCATGTTCGGTTCAATTGAAACGCATTTGACCTTAAAACGATCGACCGCGATTGTGGCATGCGGCATGCGGCATGCGGCATGTGTAGCAACATTATAAATATTACTCATACGCGGCGTACGCCAAACAGACAACGTCAACGTCAACGTTGACCAAACAAGCAAAATCCAAATACAAACAAAAAATGAAACTCAAAGAGAAAAAATAATAAAACAAAATAAAATAAAATCAAATAAAATAAAACACACAAAATAGAAAAATAGAAAAATGCTGAAAAATTAGGCGCGTAACCCAAAATGAAGTGAAGCATGAAGCGTTGCAGTCTGACAGACAAACGCGCACATTTAAATGTCCTTGACATTTTATATTTTATTCTTTACGCCATTTTTATAAACACACATGTGTGTGTGTGTCTGCGTGTGTGTGTGCGCTTTTGTTGGCTTTGATTGTTGTTACGCACATCAAATATTCATGTAGCAACAAAATAAAACACTAACAAAACTACAAGCGAAAAAAAGTGTTCTTCATCATCGCCAAACTTCGTTTGTGTTTCATTATCCTTCAGCCGATTTCTACAATTATTTAATGCCCATAATCGTTAACATAATTGAGCTGTTGTCTGAGCAGCGGCCAGCGCCTGGAGTCAACAACGCAGGCGACCGCGTTAGTTCAGCAGGCCACATGGCATGAATGTTGCGCATTCGCTTGGAAAAAGGTCAGCAAGCAGCAAATTTATGCTAAAAACAGTGACAAAAAATGCCAACGGCGGCGGTCAGCACACACAATGTGCATCGCAGCGAATTGAAATCAAACGATTCGAAATCGAACTCAAATTTCCGCTGTTGTCAGTTGTCGGGCTTGATTGTGCCTTCTTTTTGCAAATTCTTTTCGAGTGAGAATGCAGAAGATCTTGAAATGCGCATTGGAACATTTTATTTGCAATTATGAAATAAAAAAGAAATGTGTTGAAGGAAGAGTGCTCTTTTAAAGCGTATTTGAAAAAGTTACATGAAAAATTTACACGAGAGATGGCGCTTTTCGAAAACATTTTAGCCATCAATTCTGTTATAGTTCCCAATTCCCAAACGATTCTTAAATTTACAATCCAATTTTTTAAACAATTTCAGCACAAATGTAATGTTAGGGGCACGCACCCCTTTTCCCCACACCGTGACTTACGTTCGGCACTCTGCTTTTTTTCATACTTTACTGTCTTTATACCCTCTACACACCGTATGTTTGTTTCAGATCTAAAGTGCGTATAGAAGGTGGGGTGGGGTAACCCATAAAGTATATAAATATATTCTTGAACGGGCTTACAAGAGATATCAATTGCGTCATATCCGTGCGTAAAGACTTGAAAGTTGCAGGGTAAGCTCGTGAATGATATGTGACACGCCCACTACTCGCCGCCCGCCTTTTTAAAAGGCTATAGTTCGTACGCCTAAATAGAGACATGAAAATCGTTTGGTAGTCTTAGCAAGCATAATTCTACTAATTTCTGCCCCTCACCCTGATTTCCACTATCAATAGCGCTTGTCTTAGAACAGCTATGTCTCCAAAAACTATTAGAGTTACTAACTTAAAACTTCGAAACCAAGACCAGTAACTCTCATACCTCTTTAAAACTGCATGCCACAAAATACCTTTACCCCTCATTTTTGCTGCCCAAAGCAAAAAAAAACTGAAATTGTTCATAAACTGCTAATTTTTTTATCGTTTTTCTTGAAATTTCGAACAATATATAAATGGCCAATGCCAAATATGGTATTTTAAATTTGGGGCGTGGCACTGCCTAAAAACTGTACAGCGTATTACATTGTCTGATATACACGACCCATACTAGTTTTATAACACATTTTGCTGTTATTGTAGCTGGTGTTGTTGTTGCTTTTTTTGGCCCCTTCGCGCACTCAAGAGTGACCGTGTTGCAACTTTGCTGCCAACGGCCGTGCAACATAATCGCCGTAGTTTATACGTGTCACGTGAGTTTTACGGCCCATGTCTGTTTTTTAATGCCCTGCAGAGTGGCTGACTTCAAGTGCTTTCGGCGCACAGACTTCGGCATTTAGACGCAGTCGTTCAACGAGCGCCATAAAATCGTTCTTGAGCATATTATTCCCGTGCCCTGAAATGTATTTCATGTCGCATATATTATTATAGCTCACTGCTTTGTTCTTGGTCTTGGTCTTGGTTTTGGTCTTGGTTCTCCTTCAGCGCATTGAGCTCGTTATACGCTTCAGTAGTTTGTGTCGATTGTTATGTTGCAATGCGACTGAGAGATCAGAGGCGAACGTTTATCGCTTGACGTAATCAATTATAATTTATACGCCATGTATGCCAACTTGACTTCATGCAACGCATTGACAGCACAAACACACACTCGCACGCATACATGTGAATGATGTTCATCAATGCCAATTATGTTCGAATGCATTGAAATGTGTAATGCGCATCAGCATAGCCGGTCATAAAAAGATACTTTAACCTTACCATTTTTTGTGCTTTTGTAACGTTTTTCTTAATTTTCACAGATTTGTTGTTGCTGTTGTTGTTGCTGCACGAGATTTGCAACGCACACACACATGACTAAAATTGTCCTCACTGATGTATTTTCGCTGTTTGTGTGCGTCGTGCGTTCCTTTTGCAGTCATGTTATTTTGTCTTACAAGTTGTGTGCGTGCGTGTGTATGTTTGTGTGCGTGTGTGTGTGTGCTGTGTTGTGCTTTGAGCACATAAATAAAATTTACAACATTTTGTGCGCATAAAGTGCAAAAGCAACAACAAAATTATATAATCATAATGGCATGTAATAACGAAATGTGTAAGGTAAATGTGCAAGTGAAGTAACAGCAACAACACTAACAACAACAGCAACGGCAAAAAACAACAACAAAACAAATAAAAAGACAACGAAAAATACGAAAAAATTCATACATAAATAAATAAAATAAAAGACTTACACAAAAGGAGTTGTCAGCATTACTGTTGCTGTTGTTGTTGTTACTGCTGTTGTTGTTGTTGTTGTGTGTTACTAAGTTAACAACGCGGTTGCACAAATACTGCAAAATGCAACAAAATGCCAACACTTGTAAACGCCCCTCTTCGCCGTCCGTCCGTCCGTCCCTCTTACGTGCCGCCAACCCTTCTCTCTGCAAAGAATTCCCATTGCAAATTTTAAACAAACGACACTTTAATATTTACAAGTGTTTTTTCTCGTTGGGTCTTTGTTGTTATGCACAGATTTTTGTATTGCGCAAAGACTGTCTAACGACAAAGGTACATTTGGTTTGCCCGAGGCGCTCATGTTGGAAACTCAAACGACCAAAGTGGTCAATACAAAAGCCACTCGATTAAACCATGAATGAAGGTCGGTCGGTCGGTCGGTTGGTTGGAGATACAAACTTGAAATTTGGCTACTTGGACAAAGCAATTAAAAGGCGTGCCAACGTGCCACGATCAGCAAAGACTCATGTGTAGGGTGCGAGCACAAAACGTCTTAGCACATTCCCCACAGAGACGTTAACACCTCACACTTTCAGCTTTCGCCAACAACTCTTTTCGACTGTGCCCTTTTTAAATCCTTTTTCTTTTTTGTGAAATGTTTTTATTTTCTTGCTTTCTTATTTTCTTGCTTTTTGGCACACTTTTGCGCTCTGGCGAGTAATGACAGCATAACTGTAAACACAATTATGATCATCATTGTCATTATGAGCATCGTCATTATCATCAGCATTATCATCAACGTCACTCCCAACATAATCATGATAATCGTCATGGCATGGCGTTAATTGCATGGCAATGCAACGAGGAGTGCAAAGTGAGTTGACAAAATGGCGAAATGCAGAAAGTAGAGCGACGGAGCGCGTCCGAGTGCATGTGCTAGTTAGCATTACTGGATATTGTCACCGTCTCAATTATTACCGCCCACCGCCCACAACCCATGCACTTATTTCGCCACCTTTTTAAAGAAAATGTTTGTGTTTAATTGCGGCGCTGTTGGGGCTGAAAGGTGTGGAAAGAGTTTTGGTTGAGACACTTTCATCTGTCGATTGATAAGTAAGCCAGAGTCTTAAGATTTTATAGATGATAAACTGAGATCTTAACTGGCAGCGCTGCAAATAATGTTTTGCATATAAATGAATGTCTGTCCTAACAGATCCCAAAGATGCCTTAAAAAATCTCGAAAAATTTCAACTCTTTAACCGAAAATTGTCTTTGTTTTTTTTTCAAAATAATCATGTGATATTTTTTATTACGCTTTTTATTGCATTTGCCGGAGAAAGTCAAATTAGCTGAAAGGTCTTGAAACAGTTTTGGTTGAGAAACTTTCATCGGTCGGTCGGTCTGTCTGATTGATAAGTAAGCCAAAGTCTAAAAACTTTATAGATGATAAACTGAGTTCTTAACTGGCAGCGTTGCAAATAATGTTTCGCATATAAATGAATGTCTGTTTAAACAGATCCCAAAGATGCCTTAAAATAATCTCGCGAAGTTTCAAATCTTTAGCCGAAAATTGTCTTTGTTTTTTTTTTCAGAATAATCATATGATATTTTTTACTACTCTTTTTATTGCATATGCCGAAAGAAGTCAAATTACCTGAAGCAGTTTTGGTTAAGAAACTTTCATCGGTCGGTCGGTCGGTCTGATTGATACGTAAGTCAAAGTCTTTTAATTCTATATCTGATGGGTAGCAAGTAATGTTTCCCATATAAATCGCGAATCACTCTTAAAAATATCTATAAAAATTTTAACTCTTTAGCCGAAAAATGTCTTCGTTTTTTTTCAAAATAATCATGTGATATTTTTTATTACGCTCTTTATTACATTTGCCGGAGGAAGTCAAATTAGCTGAAACAGTTTTGGTTAAGAAACTTCCATCGGTCGTTCGGTCTGATTGATAAGTAAGCCAAAGTCTTTAAAATCTATAGATGATAAATTGAGATCTTATCTGGCAGCGTTGCAAATAATGTTTCCCATATAAATCGCTAATCGCGCCTAAGAAAATCTCGCAAAGTTTTAACTCTTTAGCCGAAATATGTCTTTATTCTTTTTCAAAATAATCATGTGATATTTTTTATTACGCATTTTATTGCATTTGCCGAAGGAAGTCAAATTAGCTTACTATGATTCCGATAAGTCTGTACAAATTGAAATTGCTTATTTTGTCGGTTGTTCGTTGTTCGTTGTTCGTTGTTTGTCCTTATAAGGACTTGATCAATTTGTTTACTTGCTTTTATTGTCACGTACTCTGTCAATTCGTATATTCGTACATTTGTTTGTGTTTGATAAGGTTTTATGGCATCTTTTAGTACGTCACACCTTCTCCGAGGCGAACAACAGATACTTGTACCTTTTAGGCTAAATTTGCTTGTTGGCAAAACAAAAAAGACAAATAAGAAAAGAGACGAAACAAGTAAGCGAGCGTTGACGTGCGGCGATGATGCGGAAACGGAAATGCCAAAACGCTCGTATGATGTACGCGTATTATAAAATGATATGTGCGTGTGTGTGCGCGCGTGTGTGTGTGTGCGTGTGAGTGTGTGAGTAGGCCTAAATAAACAATTTAACAACTTGAAAATTCCATTTATTAACCTTTTTCCGCATAATAAAATTTGAAAAACGTTGCGTGTGCCAGTGAGCCTAAAAGGCGGCAACGGCAATGCCAGTGACAGTGCCAGTGCCAGTGGCAGTGACAGTGGCAAATGACAGCCGACCAGCAGCAACGACGGAAGCAGCGACGGCGACGGTGGCAATGAGCTGCCGAGTAAATGAAAAAGAAGTGTTGCCGCTGCTGTGAAGTGGATTAATAACAAAGTCAACAAGGATAACATGCTTTAATTATGTATATAAATACACAAGTTAACAGTCTGAGGCATAACGCGCGCTTAGCTCCTGACTGTGCATGTGTATTTATGTATCTATGTGCGAATGTATCTTTGTGTGTAAGCAAATGAATGAATGACTGAATGAATGACTGAAATGGCAATGACAATAAGGCAGTGACAGCAGTAAAATATAGGGGCGTAAGACGCATTGTGGGCGGTCCGCCAGCCAATTGGCCGTTAGGTCGCTGGCAAAGGTGTAGGGTATTAGCATAATGTGGGCGCGTTGAATTCAATTCAATTGAGTTGAGTTAAGTTGACTTCGATTCAGCTCAGTTCAGTTCAGTTCAATTGCTGCTGATAAGCTTAGCAGCGCAGCGCACGCCGACTGAGCCGAGCTGAGCTGAGCTGAACTAAGCCAAGGCATACTGTGCGCCGTCTGTCTGTCTGTCCTACTGAAGGCTGAGCTGTCTTGTTTGCCTTTGGCGTTGGCGTTGGCACAAAGGCGAACACTTGTCAACCGCTGCGGGCGCGCGCACGTGCCAGTGTTGGTCAACTATTTGTGTGTGTGTTGTGTGTTGTTTCGCACTGCTTTTATTTATGTGTTTTACTGCTGTTTTATTAATTAGATGTCATTTCATTTAAGTGCAAAAATTCATAAAAAGAAAACATGGCAAAACAAATGCATTTCACTAATAAGAATTTTACGACTCATCAAAGAGGAAGAAGAAGAAGCAGAAAAAGCAGGTGAATGGTTACAGTAATTGTAACTGTTACAGTTACAGTTCAGTTACAGTAACAAGCGAAGCGAAAAATGAGTTGTCGCACATCTAAAAAAAAAGAACGCTATGAAGACATCATTAAGCAAAGATGCATTTACAGATGCGGATATTAAAAAGACGACAACGACAACGACGAACAAGAAGAAGCAGAAAAAGGATATAAAACAAAAGTTATCAAACGTGTAAAGCAGAAGATAAGATGAAGACTCAAGACTGATGACTGAAGCGGGCAACGGAGATAGGCAACAAAATGTGTGATTTAAGCACATGTAACGAAGCAGCAGACGGATGATGCGGTGTGGTGGTGTGGCGGTGTAGAGGTGTGGGGCAACAGTGGCAGCCAAAATAGTGCTTCATGTCAGGAATGGCAGAAAAATGCTACTTTGCTCATTTGCTCGCTTGCATGTTTAGCTTGAAAGAGCAAGAAGAAGAACAACAACAACAACAACGACAAAAACAAAAACAACAAAAATTGTCAGTCACAGTTTAATTTCCTGGATTTGTTTCTGGCGCTGCCGTCACCGCGCTTTCCGGCTTCAGCAGAGCTTACTTGCTGCCTGCTCATTTGACATTTGACAAAACAAGATTTACACAAGCACACAAAAACACACACACACACAGATACACACAGAGCTACACACAGCTACAGACGCACGCGACTAACAGCCAAGCCGCATTGCCTCTTGCCAAATAATGCCAACCTGCGCAGCGTCACGCATCATCATGCACCGTGCTTATCACACACACACACACGCACGCACACACACCGCTTTTTTGCCTTTGTTTTTTGCGTTTTATTTATCTTTATTTCTCTTCTTTTTTTCTGTTTTTAATTTTAGATCAAGCAGAAACAAGTTCTTACAAGTCATCAAATATTTCAACAGCAATAAGACCGACAAATGACAACGTCACCGAAGGCCTTGCTGCGGCCACAGCGACACACGCAACACCCTACAAAGTGTCGCGGACAGTTGTTGTTGTTGGACATGACATGAACATGCATAAAGCACTTCAAAAGCGACGCTAATTTGTACAACGAAAGACAGACAAATGACGCGGACAGACAGACAGACAGAGAGAGACAGACATGTCATTGTTAGTACATGATTGATTAAAGATGAGCGCAGCAACAAACAAACAAACAAAAGCATAAGACATGTTGCGAACGCTGTGTAGTGTGCACATGTATCTGTATCTGCAACTGTATCTGTGTGTGTGTGTGTGTGTGTGTGTGTTGTGCGCGCAGGTGTCTTCATTTGCGTGTGTATTTGAGTGCATGTTAAAAGGAAATAGTAATTTGTTAACTTAATGAGACCTCACCATCACCGCCCCCCCGCCGCGCCTTTTTATTTTATATGCACGCCCGTACCGCCCATTTATACGCCACTTGCGCATTTCGTTGCTTGTACTTCAGCCTTCGATCTCAGTCGGTTGGTTATGCGTTCGCTCATTGCCTCGCTTGATTGTCAGGTAGCTGCTGCCGACCGCCGACCGCCGACCGCGGACCGCCATGCTCGGCTCGTACGCCATTTGAAACTTTTCACTTCTTGACTTAAATTAAAATTTCCGTTTTAATCGCCATCATTAGCTTGGCCGTTTAATAGCCCAAGCCAGGAAGCGAGACCGACACAAAAGCGTAGCGAAATGCCCCTCGCTTGACTTACTGCTGGATAATTCGCTTACGCTGCTGATGTTGCTTGATTTTGCTTCTCTCGCTTTTTTTTCCCTGTCGCTGTTGTTGTTGTTCTTGTTGTTGTATATTAATGCGCACTTTTTCAGCCGAGGCATGGCCATCGCAAGGGCAATGGCAATGGTGATAGCGATGGCGATGGCGATGGCGATGGGTGTAATTTGACCGCATTAAATATTTATAATTTGAAATTGAAGCGAAAATGAGAAAATACTGCAATGAATTTTTATAGCTTAACACGCATCACAACACATTGAAACATGACGTGGCATTAACCGCAACTCAGACCGCTGCACAGCACCACCCCCGCCCAGCACAAACAAGCCAGGCTTGCAGGTGCCAACGTTTACATTCGTTTGGCCAATCAGTTTTAATTGTCTCTCTGTCTGTCTGTCTGTCCGACTGATTGTCTCTATTTTAATACTTTTGAGATTTCTTTCTTTTTTTTCCAAATTTTAATAGATTATAAAAAAGTATGAATAATCGTATATTTGATCTATAGTAAATGCTTCAGCCTATAAAGAACTAGTTAAGGAGCAAAGCCGCTGGAGACAATTGGTTAATCTGTTATATATAAAGTATATCTCTAGCACATGCATGCACTCAAATAGGCAGGGGATTCATTCATTCAATTTGGCATGATTGAGCAAACTCATCTTGAGCAAATTGATTCAAGTGAGTACTCAGAATTTTGATGTTCTAGAAAAGAAGCCAACTTCGTTTTTCATTATGGCAAGTCATTTCCTGCAGATAAAATGAGTCTGGCTATGTTAGGTTCGATTCAGCCCTAAAGTATGTAACACTTGGCATATTTATATACAGGACATTTACACAAATATTAACATTCTCTTTGAGATTTTACAATCAAGAAGACTCCACGAATTTGTGTGCCATACATTGTACAATATGTACTCTGAATGCTTACTGAATTTTTTAACTTTTATCATTGATTCAAATGCATTCATTTAAATTTGAATGCTTCGTTCACAACACTCAAATCCAATTCATAAAATAAGTGCTCATTCATCATCATTGATTCGTTTGAATTACATACAAATACGATTATAATATTACAGTTAATTTATGCAGACTTCTAGACCTAGAAGTGCCAAATTTAATGAAAACGCACATTTTATTGCCAACTGAACTCGATTGCTTCATAATTCGGGGCTTAAGTCTGTATTGATTTGTACTTTGTTGCTTTTTTAAATAAACATTATAATAAACATTTCAACATTAATAGACTCATGTGCTAGGCATGCAGGACCGATTCTTTAGCACTTTAAACTAACCTATACCATTAATTAATAGCATGTTTAAATTCTTCTAACTGAATATAAAATTGAAATGCAATGCTGCCAAGATTAATTTCATTAGCAATTTAACTGTTGGTGAACTTTATAGGCGTCTAAAAGTTGCAACCGCGCTAACGGCATCGCCTGAGCCTCCTCAGTGAAAGTAACGCAAATGTTGCAATGCTCGAGGAGTCAAAGTTACTTACCGTTTTCAATGTCCTCTGCTGGTTTTTTACTTCTCTTGTTGTTGTTCTATTTTATTGTTCTTTTTTGTTTTTGTTGTTGTTTTTGCAACGCGTTCGCGCTCGCGATTTGACTGCTTTGATGTCTGCCCGCTGTGATTTAATCGAATTTTACTCTGTGTGTGTGTGTGTGTGTGTGTCTTTCTTCTTTTGCTTTTGCTCTTTTTTTGAAATATTTTCAACTTATTTTCTGTTTTTGGTTTTTTCAGTGTTCTTTTCAGTTTCCCCAATTTTGTTGGTTTTGTCTGATGTTTTACATTATTTTAAATTGTCGCCGATTGAGTTTTATGAGACATTTCGCCTGCACTTGTTTCCTCGGCCGCGGCCTCGGTGCGCTCAACTTGCTTTGGCTCGGTTTCTGCTACGGTCTCAACAGCTTCTTGCTAAGCGTCAAAGCGTACAAAATTGCTTCAAGTTTCGTAAAGAAAAGCCAAAAAAACAAACAATAACAAAAACAAACATGTGATAAGTAAAATCTTTGAGTTAATAATGAAATAAAATAATTCACAATGCTAAAAGAGCTTTTCGGCTTTTTTGTTATTTTTTTTATGGAAATTACAATTACAAATTTAAGCAACAAATTAATTTTGATAATAACTTCTTTTACAAATCTTTTAAACATTTAAGCAAACATTTTTTTTATTTTTCAAATAAAATTCTTTGACTGAGTTTTTCACTTGATTTCTTGAAATAAAAGTCTATTTATGACTTCTATTTGAAAAAATCTGCAATAAACGTTTTCCAAGATTTAAAAAAAAAATAGAAATCAAAAACGATAAATATTTTTTTTCACGAAAAATTAATATTTAATTAAAAACGATTCCCAAAAATGATTTTATAAATTAAACGATGCCCGCCTAAGTTGCTTTTAAGTTTGTTTCACAGCTTTTAAGTTAAACCAATAAACAAAACACAAAGCGAAATTACTGATCTGATAACAAGTTGATTGAATAAACAGCTCAAAACCGCTGACATACGGCAAACACAACCAAACGCAACGCAACGCGGTGGAGACACGTGTACATGAAACATTAACGTGTGAAAATTCGTGTTTTGCTTGCTTTCGTTGCTGATCGGTTTGAATTTCAAAAAAACACAAAGTACTGAAATGCTTTCGTTGCCGACACGTGCTGCAAATGCACAAGCACAAGCACAGGCACAGAGACGCGGACACAGCATGCAACACGCTGACGAAAAACCAGATAATTTTCGTATAAACAAACAAACCAGACACAAATGCCGAATGCTTCTTCTGTTGGTGCAATTTCACTAAGCACAACACTTCTTTTGTCAAATGTACGAGAAAAAAAAAAAAACATGCTCGTCAACAAATGTTTTGTTAATTTATTTAATTTTGCTTAAACAAACCAAAAAAAAAATACATTCTAACTGACGCGCACATGATGATTTATAGATTTATAGATATGTCAAGTTAAACTTCAAATCGAACAGCATTTGACAAAAAAAAAAACAAAAAAAACGAAACCCAAACAAACTTTAAAAAATGCAGTTTGATGATGCTCAGAACTGTTTTCGATATTCAACTCAGGCGTTCTTCTTCAGTTTTCAAAAATTCGCCACGCTTTGCTTTGCTTTCGTTGCTGAACTAATTCGCGAGTGACTCCGACCGTTTTGTACAAGCCCACGTACTCGACTGATGACTGAGTTGATTCGACGACTCGGTGCGACTGGCGACTGGTTTCTGATTCAAACAATGAAGACGAAATTGAAAATGCCAACAGAAATTGAAAGCGACGCGCCGAAGATGAATACGACTGGAGAGAACGACGACAACGACGACGACTACGACGATGATGACGACGACGACGACGACGACGACAACAGCGACGACAACGACGTAAATGACAATGGCGCTGCTTCCGCCAAAGCAGCCGCAAAGTATGCTAAGTTGCTCGCGGCAATTGACGAATGTTAAAACACTTAACAGTATCGTTAACATAGCTGTGGATGACATTAACAGCGCTGTTCAGTGTCACTGTAAAGCGCTGCGGCTTCGTTCCAAGTCGTTGCGCTTCGTTTGTGTTCGGGCCGTAAGTGTTCGGCGCGTTTGCTGCCGCTGTCAGAATGCCGAAAAAAATGTAAACAAATAAACGGCTTTGCAGCTCCAACGCAATTGAACACGTGGTCCCGAAAAGAGAATTTGCGGGTTTTTGGACGCATGCCAAGCGCACACTGAACGAAGTTTTTGACGGCGTTACAAAATCGTCTCAAATAACTGAAAATGATTATATACGAAATGTCTTTACATATGAAACCAATAAAATTTAAAATAATAAAATAATAAAACACAACGTAAGAACACAAAATCGCAGTACCAAGTAACAATACTTAATTTATATAGTCAGACAAAAATGACAGTGTATAAAACGGTTTCAACGAATTGCCGCTACCACGTGGCACATAAGCGTCTGCATTCGAGCGTGGGCTAAACATGTGCAAACACACACAGCAACAACGGAAAATATGCAGCAAAGCGGAGAAACCGAAACGAAAACAAACACTCCACACATTGCAGAAGATTGCAAAAGCAATGAAGGAGAAGAGCTAATAGAACACAGGGGCAAAACATAAAATTCAACATTGCCTTTCCTCAGAAAATGGAATCTGTTTATTGCATCAAACCATTTAAGGAGATCCCAAAAAGCCTTGATCAACCTGGTGCTTTGAGATCCTCAATAAGTTTCAAATATGCAATTCTTACATAAAATAAATGTATATGAAATATCATTATTCGATTATTTATTTATATTCAGTTATAGGAAATTAATGCAAATTGGTGAAAACAAATTAAAATTTGTCACAGTTAATCCTTCTCCTCCATGCAGTGCATGTACTATCTGTAAACAAAGCAGTTGTTCTGTTGTGCTGCAGACAGTAACAGTTCTGTTTACTGAAGGAGACAAAACACCGTTATTCCGACATAAAGGGTAAAGCAGTTTGTCGGTAAAAACATTTTGATATGGCACATGACTGTAGTGAGTCATGGCACATAGCCAAACCGGAAGTGTGCCCAACGAAAGGGCAATCACTCATAAGCTTTTTATAGCAGAGAAGCTTAAGGCACACGCCACGCCTACTTTTTTATAACAGCACATGACCAAAACGAAATAAAACCAAGTTGATTGACGAAGAAATTACGAAAAACTTAAAATTTGCTTTTGTCGTATGTTATGAGGTGACCATTCGCCACATGCGGTAAGCCAGTGTTGGTAAATTTGGTTAAAACTTGTTTGCAACTTTGCTTTTAGCAAGAACATGGCAACGTTGTCTGCCAGGGTGTGTTAATAGACCCAAAACAGGCGCTGTGACTAATATTGCCACCTAGGGTATTCACAGCATAGCTAAAAGTGAGCTATAGCGCAACAAATGAGAATCGTGGCAGATTTGCTCACTCGCATAGTTTGCGTAAAATTGCAGTAATCGAGTAAAAGATCCAAGCATACCAAATGCCTAAACTTAATTTATGAATAAGCCCTCTTAAAAAAAATGAAGCAAAATCTCATGACTCTCTCTTGATCGAACAGTCTTGAGAACAAGCCGCTTAGAGATGCGGATTCCAGTTCTGCTGCTGCTGTAACTGAAAATAGAAAACGGAAATAAAGGGAGACAAGGCACATTTACACACATTTCCACTTGCATGTTTTTTATTGTACTTCATTTTATTTTTATTTTATAATTTGTGTTTTACGCATATTTCAATATAATATAATTCCATTTATTCTTATTTCGTTTTGTTTTTGTGTTGTTTTTACTTTATTACATTTTCTTTTTTTTTTGTTTTTTGGTTGTTTTTCAAACAATTTCGCTCTGCTTTTATGTCAGTTTTGTGTAAATGTGTTTGTGTTGATTTTTCTTTTTTTCTTATTGAGTTTCTTTTTTTTTTTAATTCATAGTTTCTTCTTTATTTATTTATTTTATATATATTCGTCGCTGTTATTATATTTATATTTATATTTCTTTTCTTTTTAATGCAGTCTACAATTATAATTTTTTTTTTCTGCCTAAATTTTCAACTTTTCTTCACCTTTTTTATTAATTTTTTTTTATTTTGCTCTTTCACTTTTCATTTTGCTGCTTAACGGTTTAACATCTTTTTTTTCAGCTTCTTCTACTTATTCATATGTTATTCGTTCGTTTATTTATTATTCTTTTTTTCATTTTTCTTTTTGTTTTTCTGCTTTGACTTTTTGTTTTTTTCTCTTTATAATATAAGTCATAAATACACAAACAATTATGTATAATATTTAGCTAATAATTCTCATCCTTCTCCTTAATGTCACTTGTAGGCATCTCATCATTTTCCTTAATGTCACTTGTAGGCATACATTTTCCTTTTTGTTCATACATATTATAATTATTTTTATTATTTTTTTTTAAATTTTTTAGCATATAATTTTATTTTATATTTTTTGTAAAATTATTATTGCATAACAACAATTTCGCCCATTTCGCTCCTCCGCACCTGCTGTGTTTACGCTTCCGCACGTCAACGCCCTCGGCCACGGTGTCTTTCATGTTCAGGCGAAATGACTTCGCTTAAAGTAAATAATCTGTGTTTCTCTTATTCTTCATGTCATCATCTTCTTATTTATCTTTGTTTTGTTTTCAATAATTCAAAACAATTATAATTATTTATTTTTCTTTTTTGTTTCTAATCTCAGTAAGCAACATTTAATTAAAATACAAATAAAAAAAATATTATTAATTTGTTTTTTCGTTCTTTTGTTATTCCTTCTTCTTTGAATCTCATTTAGTCTCGGTTCAGAATACAGTTTTTTTGGTTTTGTCTTTTAGTGAGTTTTCCCGACACTCATATTTTGTTTTTCTCTCTGTGTATGTTTCTGATTCAAGTGCTCAACTAAGTAAATTAAGTTATTGCTTCATTGCGTACTCTTTATATGTAAAATAATAAAATCATTTTGACTTTTTGGTATATGCATGGAATTATGGTATTTCAACGAATTGTACATCGGAGAGCCAAAAAAAAAAAAAAAGCGCCACTGCACATGCAACTTACAGACACACACGCATATATGTACATGTACATAGAGCTCATTTACTACAAGATTGTCATAACTCAAAAACACGATTATAGATTTAATAGTGCAGAAAAATGCCTTACATGATATTATCTTTAATACTCGCTACATGAGAAGAGAAAGATTTCTTCTATTAACTTCAATCTACAGTTGCGGTAAAATAAAAGAAAAGTTGCTTCTAATGATGTGTAATCTTCATGTTTTGCCGAATGCTTTTCACAAACCAAATGGTCCAAAGTTACACTAAATGGTGACTGAGCATCTCATTGGTAGTGGCCGCTCAAAATTCTCGAGGAAAAAATAAGTGTCTCATGTATTGGGCAAAGGATGCCATGCAGATGGTCAAGTGGGCAAAAATTATGCAAGGAATTATTTTTGGATCTTTTATGGCAAAAGCAAAGGAACCAAGCAAGGTTCCGAAATGGTGGTAGCCATTAGTTTTGGCATAACTAATACAATCAAGAATCTCTGTATGACGTTGAGAAAACAGTTGTCCCCTGCCTAACTATTTGAAGTATTACATATTAAAAGTGTCTTTTGCCACCGATCTAAAATTTCGTTGGGGCACTACTGCACTACTATTTGTTTTACCACAGCTGTATATGGCAATCGAAAACTTTAAGCGCGTTCTCTATAAAATTAAGCAATGACAATGTTGTTTGTTTGTAAATAAGCGATGTGTCGATCTATACAAATACATGTGAATACATTTTTGTATATGTGCGTTAAGCAAACGAAACACGAATTGACTTGTTTCATGTTTCTTATGAATTCCTCTTTTAGCCTTAAATCGAATCACTAAAAATTCCTTCAATGCAAATCAATAAAATATGCTACGATATTTTACACCTGTGTAGCTCAGATCGGCTATAACAATATTAACGTTGAACTAACGGGACAAACTGGCGCCAATTGAATCGAAATGCATTCAACTACTTTCATTATGAAATTCATGTCACTCAATTGGATCGGATCAATTTACATATTTGTATAAAAAAGTAGTTTTTGTCTTTTGTTTTTGTTTTTGTTTTTGTTCTTGTTTTTTTTATTGTTACTGTGTTTTTTTTTTTGTTTTTTATTTGTTTTTAATTTCAGTGTATTCATTTACTATGTGGGACCTTCATGTTTGACCATGACTATCTTTAAAATTCCATGCAAAGATCGGCATTGCCGAACCTCAAATTTCACTTATTTATTCGCCATTTAAAAAATGTTGTCATAAAAAAAAAATCCATCTTTAATTAATTAATCAAAAAATTAAAAAAAAAAAATATTTATGCCAAAAACGGTGGTTTTTTTCTTTTTCTTAGATTTCATCGTTTTCATCTTATTAATTATTAATTATTCTTTGTTTTTTTTTTTTTGCTTATTAATGTTTTGCGAAAAATCAACATTTTCTGCTTCTTTTGCGCATTTCTACGTCTTTGGTGCTTTAGTAGTTGTTGTTCTTGTTAAGATTGGCACGACAGAAATATTCGCAAGTATTTTGGTTTTTTTTTCCCCCCCAACTTTAGAATGTGTGTTGTTGTTGTATGTTTTTTTCTTTTGTTCATGTATAAGTTGCTTTTTCATTATTTTGTTTTTAAGTTTGAATTTTAATATATTCATTTTAGTTGAGTTTTCATTCTCACAAAGACTTAAAAATTACTTACTTTGATTTCATTTAACATTTCTTTTTTTTTTTTTTCAATAAATAAATGAAATACTTATATTTTTTTTTGTTTATGGGTGTTTTCCTTATTTGTTTTCGTGTCGTCTTATTTTGCGATTGTTTGTTCACATGTCCTTAAAGGACATGTTTCATTGGTTTTTTAGTACATCATCAACTTCTTAAATAAACAAAGTGTTTTATTTAGTTATCATTACGAATTTTTGTTTTGAATTTCTTTATTGTTTTTTGTTTTTTTAATTGTCACCAACAACCAGAGTAGTTTTTTTTTTTGTTTTTGAAGTTTTATTGTTTTTATGCTAATTATTTGTATTTGTATAGTTTTTATTTTGTAGCTCATCAAAGTGTATTGATTTTTTAACGCATTGTATTTTTTTTAGTAACAAGTAATTTTTGTTTTGATTTCTTTTTTTTGTATTTTTTTTTTTTTTTTATTAAGCATGAATATAGTATTTTTTGTAGTAAACACAAATTTGAGTTTTGTTTTTTTTTTTGTTCGAGCAGATGCAAAATAAAACAATTAGACAATTAAAGATTAAATTCAACGCCACGTTGCAATACACAAGTAATTTTTTGTTTGTTTTTCTTTTTTTTTTTGTTTGATTTATTTAATATTATTTTATAGTTCTGTGCGCTGTTTTTTTTTAAATTCACTTGATCTGCTGTCAAAGTAACAGCGTTACTGCTTAAGAGTTTTAATTTCTTCGCTGCTTAAAGTATTGCATAACATTTTTAAATTGTCTTCATTTTCGTTTTTATGTTTTTCGTTTGCTTCTTCTATTTGTTTTTCTTGTTTTTTTTTGGAGTTTTACCATTAGTTCAAATGACAATGCAGAAATGTACTCCCCACTATGCATATTTAAATATGTATGTAGTTATATATATGTATATTAAAATATTTTTGTATATAGTAGAGTAGACACACGTGCAGGACACAAAATATAATTCTTTTTCTTCTTATTTGTTTTTCAAAATTTTTTTTTTTTTAATTTTCACTAAGTTGTACTAATTTTTACGTTCATAGTTAATAAGTTTTTAGGTGTTTTTCATTAAGTTTATATGTATAGGTTTTTAACAGCATAGTTTTTTAGGTTAACACGACAACAATCAATAATTTAATAATACATATTTGTTTACTATTTTTTTAAATATTGTTTAAAATTTTCTGTTTTTTTTTTCAATTCTCATTCAACTGCTCATTAGATTTATTATTTATTTATTTCGTTTTTCGTTCATCATCGTTTATATGCTTCACTTTGTAAATTTAAATTAATTTTTGGCTTTTCAATAGTTTCTTACTTGTTTTTCATTTTGCTTATTTCTCGATATTCTTAATCTTGTATAATGAAAATTATGCCTCATTTTGATTGTTGTTATTTCTTGTCACATCCTTGTTTCGTTATTGTTTTTCGGCTTTGTTTCGTTTTTCATAGCATACATTTTGGGGCGCTTGAGTTTTGCATGCACATGAAGTGAAACACTAAAAACCAAACCATAGAAATTTTTTAACATACATCCCCCAAATGTTTACTTATGTATATTTCAATAAAATTTTATGGCAAAATACAAAAAAAAATTGTGGCACATATAGAAATTCTTATACATTTTTAGCATTAACTTTCATTGTACAAAATTTGGCGTTGCGCAGCGTTAAAAAACTTGTGTATTCATTTCTTTTGCGTACTCAACCAAATCAACAAACAAACCAAATAAACAATTAATGGTAAATAAAAAAAAGGAGAAAACTACTAGAAAAAATCTGAGTTGAAAGTGTTGAAAGCAGGCTACATTTTTCTCTTATTGAAAACTTAAAACCAAACAAAAATAACTCTACATTCCACCACGTTTCCCATTTAAATTCGCCTAATAATGTTACTTTTCTGCTCATGTAAACTTAACATACAAGTTAACAGAACATATAAATTCGTCTAATAATGTTACTTTCCTGTTAACGCAAACTTAACATACAAGTTAACAGAACATAACATATTTTATAAAGTTAACAGAAATTGAAACAACTGTGTATGTGTTCTACATTTCAAACCACTATCCATAGAGGAATCCTTTAACATATTTTGAATATTTTTCTTCAAAAATGTGCAGCCTGCTTAGACTAAAAAAAAATACTAATGTCAACTAAACCATATTCTAATATTACCCGACTGTTTAACACTTATTTTCCTATTAATCTTTGCCTATTTTGATTTAAGACTTTACAATTTTCAATTATATTTTTGTTTCTGTTCGATTCGCTTTTTTTTTGTTATAATTTTTGTAATATTTTTGTTTTTGTCTAACAGATATTCTATGCAAATGCGCCACTTCGTCTATTTGAGATTTCATTCTTTTTTATGCAATAACATGTGCGTAAGTATGTTTGTACAAATGTATACAGTAACCCTTCGTACCAAACTTTCGTTCATATTCTGCAGGCGCAGACGTCTGTACGCACCAGACGAATTGCTTAGTTCTTGATCTTATTTTAAGTACAAATGAAGCACCACAAGGTGGTCGTTTTCTGAGCCGGACAAAAAATTCGAACCGTGTTTGTTCACGGTAACTTTTACGTGTATACAAGTATATGTGTGTACATTTAATTGAGATTTGATGTTGGCTTGTTTTGGTATCTGTTTTCTTACATTTTTCTTCAGTTTCAATCATTTGCTTTTCTTCACCTTTGCTACATTTTAAAGCTTTTGCAGTTGAGTTTTTTTTTTATTGTATTTGTTGTTGTCGCTTCTGGTACACATTCATCTATCTTAACTTGAGGCGCCTCTTTTATGCATTTTTGTTCATTTCTTTCTTTGCTTTAGTTGCATGTTTTTTCATATCTTTCTTGTTCATTTGCTTAGTTGTTTTTTATTTGTTTTAAGTTTAAGATTTTCTTGATTTCATCACTTCTGACACTAAATATTAGACTTATATTTAGAATATATATACATGTACATATACATATATATTTCATACTGTTTTTATTTTTTTTTTTTTTTTGTATATCTTTTCTATTTTCTGTTGGGAAGTAATTTCCTTTATATTGAAATACAGTACATTAATAAATAAAACAATTATTATTTTTATCATTGTTTTTTACATTTTTCTTTCATTAAATAATACACAGAATTTTAAATATTTCAGCAATAAACAATTATTTTTTTATCGTTTTGTTTTGTTTTATTTAAGTTTTCTTTACTTACGTAACGTTAATTAATTAGAAATCATTCGCTCTTTTTGAAATCAGCGCCTTGCATTGCGCATAATTGTCGTTTCCGCTTCCACTTCCGTTTTCATTTCCATTGCCGTTGTTGCTTCTGTAGTTAAATTATTTTTTTTTGGGGTTCTTCTTTAATATTTTATTGACCATTGTCTTGAATATATTTGGTTTTATTCATAAATATCCGAGAGTGGCGTAAGTCTTGACAAATGTGCCGTCACTGGTGGTCACGTTCCTGTAAATTAGAATGCGAAAGTGGGGGGTGAGAGGCAGGGTGTGTGAGGGTGATAAGAAGATGTTCGTTTAACACTGTTTACTGAACTTACTCATCCTCCCAAGGGCACACGGTATTGTGATCCGAACTACCCCTAGCACCGCTTTCACCGGCACCTGCTCCTTCTCCTCCACCCCCTGAAGAACCAGCGCGATCACGTTCCTTTTCTCTCTCCTTGTCATCCAGAGAACTCATTTTCTTACTCTCTGAATTACGTTTCTTTCGCCGTCGACGAACTTCATCCATGGTTGGTGTCGAAATATTAACTTCGCTCTGCACTGATTCTTCAGCGGCTACAGTTGAAGAGGCTGTGAACTCTTCGCACGGCTCATCGTCCACTGTGTCCACATCAAGCACGGCAAGCGGTGCCATAAAAGGTGCTGGTGTGGGCGCGGGTGGAATGTACCCTCCATCTGTGTCGCCATCACCAATGTCGTAGACACCGTAAACATCCTTGTCATCAACGCCAAACTGCAAGCCCTCTTGATACTCGTCGGTGGTGGGCGATAGTTCTTCTGGTGCCTCAATGTCATCGCGCATCTGCAGTTCGTTTCCTTCGACGCATCCCTCATCTGGTGAGTTCTCACGCTCCGGTGGCGATGTATTAGTGCTGACCGAAGCCATTGAGGGTGGCGGTGCCGTAAAGCCCACTGCGCCCATATTATCAAGCTGATCGTCATAGTCATCCTCGGCATGCTGTTCATCTTGTGACTCTTTTGTTTGTAATGGTTCCTGAATCTGAATAGTTGGTGTGGTGACCATCACTTTGAGTTCTTGTTGGAGTGGACCAACAGCAGCATCTTCACGCGTCTCGATTAGCTCGATTTGCACTTCTTTAACGAGAGGTGCCACTTCACTTTCCTGATCAGCTTCTACACGCTCCTCCATTAACTCAGTGGCGACAGCAACTGCTTCGGTATTCTCGATATCATTTGCCACAATCTCTGCATCTCCTGTGGTCAACTCACTCATTGGGCTCTCTTTCAGTGACTGTTCAATGGGTGTGCCGAAAGCGACACTGCTGCCTGGCGGTGGCGTTATCTTCGACATGGGCGGGGGTGTCGGCGTAGACGTGTGTGACTGTGTCTGCGCGGGCATGACTGAATGCGATGCCAACACTGGTGGCAACTCAGAACCACTGCCCGACGCCGATTTGCCCAATACATTTTCGACCTCGTCGTCTGAGGTTGATGGTGGATCTTTCGTTATTTGATTGATGGTATTTAGATTGGTTGGACTCTTTGCCATTTGTGGTATTGTTGCCATGACTTGGGGTGGGAAATTTGTGCTAACAGAATTCTGATTGCGTCCTTGACTCTGCTCTAAAGCACCAACAGTAGCAGGCTTCATCGAAACTGTAGTACGACCGAATTGATACTCAGAAAGACGGCTGCAAATACAGAAGTATGAATGTATAAAATTGTTTGTGTGCTTATGTTGCCTGCCTTACCCTTGTGTAAAGGATACAGATGCTCTACGTTGCTCGGTAAAGTTGGGCATTAAACGCTTGACGCCTGCCTCGCCGCTATCAACGGTGTTTTGATGCCGAATGCCTAGATTTCGTTGCATGCGTTCGGCAACATCCGAAATGTCCGAAGAGGTACTACAGAGTGTTATCACATTAGTTACAATGTATGATGAAAATAACTCAGCCGCCGAGACTAACCTTGTCAGACGCTGAGTGTTCGATTTTCCTGCGCTGATACCGCTATTGATCAATGAATCGCCGCTCAGCTCCTGCTCCCATGGACAAATAGATAATTTCACCTGTGCGGCCACTGCTTCGTTCGATGGAGCCGGTTTTATTGCCGGTACAGTTGCCGGTACCGGTGCCGGTGCCGGTACGGATGCCGGTGCCGGTGTCGGTACTGTTACCGGCGCTGCTTGTGGTGCGTATACCGGCACAACAACTGGTGCCGGTGCCGGTGTCGGAGTACTATACGGCTCATCCCATGGGCACACAGCACTGCAAGTGCTTTCCACTGTCGTCTCTAAGCGAACTGTCTTCGGCTTTGGTGTTTCTCTATGTGTTCGTTCATTATATAACAGGTTAACAGGAGGTTACGGAAAGTGGTTATTAGTATTTCGGTTTTTTTAAATTTGTACATTTTAAAAACATATACACGTATAATTTTATTGTATATACACAGAAAAAAATCGCATAAAGTGTGAAAATTGTTATAATATATTTTATTTATTTTTTTTTTTAACAACATTACATTTTCAGATACTTGGTACAGAACAAGAAGCATATCATGCCAACCGAGGAAACTCGGTGAGTTCTGTTTGAAAGTGTAAGCTGAAACATACACTTCCACGCACATACATTTACACAAACGCACAACATCAACGACAATGAAAAGAAAGAAGACATTTGAAGACATAAAATTTAGTTACACCATTAACAATACAGCATCACGAAGATCAGAGTGGGAGTCAAACAAAGTACTGGCAACAGAATAGAGTCAATACTCACAGAAGTCTTACAGCGGATGCAACAAATTAGTTAAGATAAAAGAAAGTAAACAAAAACTATTGAACAGAAATGGAAAAAAAAAGAAAATATACAAAAAAAATTACCGAATACAAAACAAACAAAGAAAAAACTTTTTATGCAAATCATTATAAAAAGTTGAAGTGACAAAATTCCTGATTGGGGAACAATCAAACGGGAGTATTTTCAGGGTACGTTCCGTGGAAATATTTTGATTTACGAGCAAGCTTGTAAGCAAGCGAGAAAGACAGAGAGAGAGATATTGATATGGATACAGAGAAAGACAGAGAGAGAGAGAGATACAGAAAGTGGGATGCAGAGTAAAAGAGAGAGAACGACCGTAATCACTTTCAGATCGGCATACTTATTATGCTCGAATAAGAGAGACACATAGGTTCCATCAGCATATCTTGACATTTACAGTTATAAATGAATGCTAACGGCAGTGGAAATGGAATTGATAGAGTTTAAATTAAGTATTTAGATTCACAGCTGGTTAGAGAGAGAGAGAGAGAGAGAGAGAAAAACAGAGATAGATAGATTGGCAATGAAAGAAATATAGAAAGTTACAGTGATAAACGAAGTTTATGACTTGAAGATCTTAGGATATGTTGAAACTCATTGCTGTTTTATGGGATAAAGAGATTTAAGATGGTTCGATCCCCTGGGTACATTAGCATAATCAAGTAGGTGGAAAAAAATATGAAACAAATGTTTGCTTTTTTTATACGGATACGGTTATGTATACGGAACGAAGACGAGATGTGGAGATGTCAAGAAAAGGAAACCAAGTAAATTAAAAAAAAAATATGGTAAATTATGTCTTACTGAAGTGTATGTAAACTACAATCGCGATTCCCATAGGCAGCGTAGATTCCGGCATCCATGACCGCCGCCATGTGACGCTGCGGCATGTCACCTCGATAAATAGTATCACTACTGCAATTCAAATCGTGGTTGTGTGTGTAAAAAATAGCAGTAATAAATGGGTTACTTTCTATAGCTTTGCCTTTTTTAATGTCTTAATCAAAAACAAAATAAAAATCAAAAGTCTTTTCAAAAAAGAAATAAAAAGTGATAACAACAAAATACAGTCAATGAAGCCAAACGAAAAGAAGCTTTTAATATTGACATATTCGTTTTGTTTGTGCTGTTTTTGAACATATAAATATGTATTCATGTAATAATTAACATATTGGCAAGATAAATAATGTAAATGATTTTTTCTTTTATAACTGCAAAAGCTGCGCAAATCAGCGAAATCAAGAGAAAATCGCAAATTAATTTATTAGCCAAAAATACAGATGCAATACTCAAATTGAGAGACGTGATACGCACGTGTAGAAAAAAAATTAATATATTATATACCATATATTTATAATTCTATATATTTATATATATTTGTAAATACATACGCATATCAAATTGCACATGTTAAACACAAATCAAAGAAGCAATTCGGCAGTCTTACAGTCCTGTACGACGATCCGATCTCTGAATCAGTCGTTTGAGTGAAGTCAATCAGCTAAGATGTTCGTCGGTTGTTTGTTGTTTGTTGGAATGTTCGTTAAATGTCACAGTCACATTTGGCAAACACTCACAAATACCCTCACATATGCACACACACTCATACACACACTTACCTGTAGGGCATCTCGCTGAGATTGCTCTGCGAATGTGAGTGCGGCACCTTAGAGCTGTTATCCTTGTTGACCCCAATGACGGCAAGTTCGTGAGCAGAGCCAGTTAGACTGCGATCGCTGCCACGACGACGTGACAAATTGCCAGGCGGTGGTGCCTGCATCATAGAGCCACTTGTGCCGCTGCCACTAGCACTGCCGCCTCCCTTGACCATATCGCCCAGATTTGGTTGGCTAGAGAGAGCGGCAGTCATTTTCTTCTTGGCACCACTCACACCACCAAAATTGAAGAAACGTTTCTTGTGCGATGGTTGTATGCCGCTCTCTAGCAGTCGCTTATAGTGTTCCGATCGTATGAACCGCGGATAGCAGTCCTTCTTCAACAGCAGCATGTAGATATGCTCCGATGCGGAATCAAAAGTAAAGCGTGACGGATTCTTTAAGCCCTTTAATACGCTCTCCATAGTCTTGCCGTCAATATTGATCTCACAAGGAGCTCCAGGCTTCAGAAATTCCCTGCAATAAGAGATACCGTTAGCAAAGCCACAAGGTGCAATAAGCGAGAACGTACTCATAAATTTCGTTGACTTTGCGTGGCACTTGCGAGTGTGCTGAGCGTCGCAAACGATTGACCGTAGTCCAAAAACGTATATTTTCATGCGAATACTCTTTCTCGAGAAACGATGTGAACTCCTGCAGACCAGTCGGATCGGCGACAAGCTCCTCAATGGAAATAGCCCAACGTTTGACACGCTTTTCTGTCGGTATATCGACAAAGGTGCTGTTCAATTGCCAGAATGTGATATCCTCGGTAACCCAGGGATTTGATGGCAACACCGGTTGCAAAAAAAAGTCATACTCGACAAATGTCTCCGAGTAAGTGACTAGCGACTCGCAGGCCTGTGACATCTTCATGCGTGTGCGGTTAAGCGATTTCTTAAGGTAGTCAACCTCGCGTTGCATATCGTCGACAGTCTTCTTTTTATTTGGCTTTAGGCCCAGACGATCGCGCGATGGTACCGGGCATGGTTCTAGCGGTGTAAATTGGCCTGGTGGCGGACGGTGTACACGCCAATAAGCGCGCTCCTATAAGTGTAAACGACAATGTGCTTAGCACGACTTATTTAGTTAATACTCTCAGCCATGGGTACTAACCTGCGAATCGCCGACGATTTTATCGCCCTTTTTACGCTCTTTGGCCAGACGGACCTGTTCATCAGCCTGCATGGATATAAACTCCCATTTGCCCTTTAAGTTCTTATGTAACGAAGCAAGCGCCTCTGCCTCGTAATCCTCGAGTGCATGTCTCTGCTTATTGCGCAGCGAACGTTTGGCCAAATAGATGGCATACTCAACATTGTCGGGCGTCTTATGTTGCCAGGGCCAATAGTAGGGTGTCTGAAAGCGATACAAAGACGAATCATCTTTCACGGTGAGTGTCTTTGAATCGTTAACAGGGAAAAAGTAGCCGTGCAAGCATAACTGATTTGCGATATTGAGTGCCTCAGATTCCTCGATAAGCAGACGATCCATAAGCCATTCGATTAGATCGTAACCTATTTTATTTCAATCAACAACAATGACAATAATAATAAGTAACAGTAAAAATAACATATGAAATATTTCAAATATATATGGTAAGAGTTCAACTGACCCATAAATGCGTATGGTATCGAGGTGAGGAACATTTTTTGTTGACGCACTGGCACGCCATGCTCAGGGTCCTGCATCTCACGGACTAGCGACTCCATCTGTAATTGCATTGTAAATATGTATATGATACACATGAGAGCTATGATAACTTTAAACAAATAAGTATAAGAGTATCTATGTTGGCCAATCTAAAGTTTCTTTTTTTCCTTTTTTTAATTTTTCAAAAGGGCTTAAGGTACGTAAGTATATGAGCTAGTTAAGTATGATATGACTACAGTAAGATATAATCGCTCTCATCCCTAATATGTTTTATGTTACAATAAGTAGTAATATTTATCTTAAGAGTATTTAAAATCCTTATGTAAACAGAAAATTAATTGACTAAATTAAGTGTAAATAAAATCGGTCTTTTATAAGGAAAAATTATCCTTTCCAGAGACCATTTTGTGTAAGTGTGCGAAGAGAATTAAAGACTTATGGAAATTTTAATGCAATTGCAATAACGTCAGCAGCAAAACATCAAAGTTTGCAACCAGAAAATGGCATTCATTAAGTCCAAGGGTATGTGCTGGCGCACGTACGCTCATGTTGAAGCATATATTCCTTCTACTTCTTCGTCTTTGTCTTCATATTCTTCTTGTTCGTCTTATTTATTTGTATGTGTGTGTGTGTCTGTTTATTATATCCTGTACCTTATGGTACAAGGGTATATTAGTTTTGTAAGCTTCGAAAATCCAAGTAACATGTAAAAGGAGGCGTAACAGAACTTTTATAGAAGTCAATTTGGGCATGTACGTCTGTTCGTCCGCCTGTATGAATCTCGAAAACTATAAGCGACAGGATGAATATTTTTTCGGATCATGATTCTCCTATTCATTAAGCAAATCGAGTTTATTCGAAAGAAAGGCACGACTTCTTTTGCATTTAATTTTTTCGGTTGTGTTTGAGTTAGGAACATAACATTTCGAGTCTGTATCTCCGACTTAGAGCTTAACAAAATATTATTTATCTAAGGACCAAAAAATAGAACTTGGTATGTATACTAGGGGGATTCGAATTAATACAATTTTTTTTGTCAGTTTTACTTACAGGCTTAAATGTTGTGTTTGGGTGTAAAAATACGCCAATTAAAATATGAGATTTTTCTATTAAGGGAACGTACCCAAATTACGGTACTGACTTTTGAAACTTTTTCAATCACCTGACTACAATCCAAATTTTACCGTTTCTAATGTATTACAGTGAATTATGTGTAGTTCATGGTTTTATCGAAAAACTGTGGCAACAATTTTTTGTTAAGTTCATATTTGGTATTTTAAAAATCATTATTGAACAATATTTTCAAAAATAAGAAAATTAAAACATTTTTCTAACTGTTTAATTCTACTTATTCTTTTATTGCAGAGAATTCGTAATTAACGATTTCTAAAGGCCAAAATTTAAAATATGGCCTTATTTTTTATAAAAACCATTAATTTTTGTGTAATATACTAAAAATGTGCCAATTTCCAGTGAATTCAACTTTGGACTCGAATAACTTTTGCACCAAAAGCACAAAACCAAATTTTTCCATATAAATCGTATGGAAAATACTTAGAAAATCGTGATGATGAAAAGTAATATAAAAATCTCAAATTAATTCTGGCGTATTTTTACACCAAAACACAATTTTTGAGCCTGATATTGAAAAAAATGTTCTTTTGAATCACCCAAAAGTATACTATTGAGAAAGATTGTATAAGATACAATTATACGTATAGCCAATATTAAAAATACATTTTTTGGTTCATTTGGTCTAGGTACAGGGTATTTCAAAGTCGATCACCCTCGACTGCATTTAATTTTAGATACCGACTATACCACTTTTACTGTTTTTTTTTTGTTATTTGTTTTTCGACAAGACTTTCAAAACACACAAACTTACATATTAGAAACACACGCGCGGTTGTAATGTGCTCAACTGAGCTTCTGCTCTTGCTGTTTTCATTGTCGTCTTCGACAAGGTCATTGCAGCTTAAAGCGCACGATTTACTTAGGGAATTATGATTTCATAGTGACATAGGCATACAGATAGACAGGCAACAGAAAGACAGTCAGAGTCTCAAACACACAAATATACACACATGTCTGTCAGTGCACTTGCTATTACATGTTATTACATTATTTAAAACCAAGGAGTGACACTTTCATTCTAACCTTTAACCAAAGTTTGGAAATGACATATTTGATTTTTGGAAATAAATGTATCATGAAGAAGAAAGTGAAAATGTTCTTGATCACCTTCTAAATACCGAATGATTTGCCAATGAACCTTGGCCTTTATTTTAGTACACAAGAGCACAAAGAATACATAATAGCATATGACAGTAAGCCCCTCTATTTATATAACTGTCGTAAACTTGATATATCAGATATTTGAGCTAAGAAGACTATGAATAATTGATGTCTAAATCACAAATTGTTAGTTTTAACTAATTCATCATAATGTAAGTCACATGATTTATAGAAAAATCAAATGCAACAAAGAAATGACAATTATTGGACAAGTAATGTTGGAGGAACTTGACTTCCCCTTATCGTATAAAAACGGCGGCAAAACCAGTCGCTCTCAAATTTGTAAACTTCTTAGGCATGTTCAATAAAAAAATTGTCAGTCAAAAGAGAATGCAATTGAGCATCAAACATATCTTATTAACTACTAAGAAAAGACAAGCTATTTGAAATTTCATTTGTTTCATCTTCAACTTTTATTCTTTTATATAATTTTCTCAATTTTTTTTTTTTCACATTCCATTTTTACAAGCTTCTCTTCAATGATTTTAAATGTCATTGCATCCGTTTTGTGGTTCTAATTTTCTTAATTGTAAAATGCTGGACTTTTCTGTTTTTCAAAAAAAAAAAAAAAAACAATCCCCTCAACGAATTTTTCTTGAAAGTTCTTGAACTTCATTTTTTAAATACAAATTTACACCCTGCACATATTTCTTGAAAATTACTCAAATGCTTAAAAGCAGATACGCTTCAATTTTGAGTCCTGTTTTAAAAATAAATTATAATAAAACCAGTAAAAAATCCCAGTCGAGAATCAAAACAGATTTCATTTCCCTTCAATATTATACATACAAAATTTTTCTATACCAATTGGTTCCTGAGATATAACATTATTCTATTTTGACAATAAGTCGGATGGCCGCGCCCATTTTATGATTAAATCTCATTACACACAATCCCAATAGCATACATACAAATTTTCGATCTTGTAGGATAAATGGTTCCAGAGATATTAGCATTTAAAATTTTGACCTATAAGGCGGCGTGGCCACGCCCATTTTTCTGTCTTGTAGGGTTTTCGATTCAGTTGAATACACTTCAAATTTGAAGTGCCTATCTCAAAAGACAACCGAGAAAATAAGACTTTTAAAATTGTCTTACCCTGTAGTTCAGCTATATGACCTCACCTCTAAACTAAGTCCCGGAAGAAAAAAGAATAAACTTGATCGGTGCAATAAATAACAGGAAGGAATTTTGGTTCGACATCCATTTTATCGTTTTTTCAACTATAATCACATAAGTTTTTTAAAAAAATAACGGCTCGTAGCCACGCCCATTTACTAATTTGTCTTCAAAAAAGCAATGCAGTTACACTTCACTATATTTTGCAATCTTCTAACGCGTCTACTTACAAAGAAATCCCATTTTTAAGTTTTTCGCCACGCCCTTATGTCCGATTCTTATAAAACTTCGGATTTTAGTCAGGCAATAATAAAAACACGTAATTGCAAAATTTGGTCTATTTATATTTAAGGACGAAAAAGTTTTTCAAACCAATTTTTTTTTTTTGACCGATCGTTCCTATGAGAGTTATATGCTATAGTCGCCCGATCTTCAATATTCTTGCACTATATCTTTGTTTATGTCAAAAAAATTTTTTTGCAAAATATTGAGTCGCAAAATTCAAAAATATACAATTTTTAAAGCAAAAACCTCATTTCTGACCGATCGTTCCTATGGCAGCTATATGCTACACTACCTGCTGCCTGATAAAATAATTTTCTGCATTTAAATTTTTTCGGTATTGTTAAAACTGAGCGATCATTTTTTATTAAAACAGACAGACGGACTTGGCTATTTAAACTCGTCTCGTCGTGCTGATCAAGAATATATATACTTTATATAGTCGGATGTGTCTCCGACTCTGCTTTGCAAATTTCATGACAAAGTTAATATAATCTTAAGCCACACATTTAATACACTTCACGCACCATTTTTTTAAATCAATTAACGACACATAACCGAGCACTGTTTTTTGTTATTTTTTCACAAAATATTATTTATCAAAATAAGTTCACACGAAAAACGAAAAGATATTTTCAAATACATTTATGATTTACAACAAAAAAAATCGCAACTTAAAAAATTATAATGCATTGAATAAACAAAATAGAGCTCACCTTATCAAAGGCCATCGGCCGCGACAGCTTCTCAATGGTTGCCTGCTGCTGAGTAGCGCCGCCAGCGCTGGAGCTGCTGCTGCCGCTGACAACGCTGGTGCTGCCGCCCAGCAGCGCAGTGTTGGCTGAGCTGTGATGTGCAACATGCGGATGGTGCAGCGGTGCCAACTGTTGTTGCTGTTGAGCAGCTGGCAAATGGTGATGATGATGTTGCGGATGATGATGGGTCACCGAGGTGCCGCTGAAAGCCGTGGCGGCCTGCGTAGTTGCCGAAATAGCGGTCGCTGTCGAAGCTAACGCCGGACTTGAGCCGGCCGCAACAGCGGCAGCGGCTGCAGTTGTTGCATTGCTGCTAATGCCGATGCCGATGCCACCACTAGTTGCGTGTGCTGCTTGTGCGGCAGCTGATGTTGCTGTTGCAGTGTTTGCATTAGTTGTATTGAGTGCAAGAAGCGTGGATGTTGCGGCTGGCGAGCTACCAACATTGATCAATTGTTGATGCGGCGGCAAATTCAGGCTCGTCGGCTTAGCCGGCTGAAATGGCACAAGCTGCTGCTGCTGTTGCTGTTGTTGTTGCTGGAACAATTGTCGATCTCTATCCGGCGGTTGTCCACCAGGCGGCTCCATGGCCACAAAAGTATTGCCTCAGTTTTGAGCCAATGTTGTCGTTTCGGCCTTAACACACACAACTCAAACGATAACCTCTTTGAACTTCCGGTTTCTGCTCTTTTCGATTTATTTAACTTTTGGTTTTTGTATACTTTCTTTTTATTTTTTTTTTAAATTGTTTATTTGGCTTAGAACTTTCTTCGATTCTCGTGGCGTCGAAAAATTGTATTTTTTCGAACTCACTTAACCGAATTCCATTGGATCCTTGCACATAAGAATATTTGCTAATTGTATAGCATTGCAGAAAAAAAAGAGAAAAAAATATTTTATTATTTAAAATGAATTTAAAAAAAAAAAAATTTTTTTTTTTAATTTTTAAAATTCAATTTTCAAAAATTCGTTACTCATTGCAGGAAGCAAAGCATCTATGCAAGGCAAAAGGATTTTGCGACTTACTTGAACTTCTTTCTGTTATGGTCTGCTTGTGAATGAAACTATCAATAAAATAATATAATGAATGTACTTGTAGTAGCAGTAGCAGCAGCAGTAGCATGCAATCGTGTTTGAACTTCGTGCAACGAGTAACTCAACGCAGGAAGAGCTTTTTGTTCATACTCACAATGTTTCATCTTTGTGTTTTTGCCTGCGTTTTTGTTGTTGTAATCTTCACTTCTCGTTGGCAAATGCAACAATTTTTATCCACTCTCTCACTCTCGCACTCTCTCTGTCTCTCTCTCTTCGACTCACACTCTCCAGCTACGGTGCTACGCGCCTCACCGCGCCAACCGAGCTAAGTCGCTCTCGGCCGTGTGCTGCGTTGCGTGCTGCGCTGCGTTGAGTTGCGTTGCGCTCTCTTGCTATACACCTTTGTCGTTGAGCCGAGTGCGTCTTCTAAACAATTATTGCAATGTCTTTAGCCTTAACGACAGGCATCAAGTGATAAAACATTATCAATTTATATATTTATCTCGTTTTTTTTTTTTGCTCCTTTTTTTTTTTTTTTTTTATTAAACACTTTTTTTTCTCGTTCGTTTGTTTGCCACTTTTTTATTTACTCGATTAGTTGTGCAATCGTCGTCATCTTTGTGCATTTCTGCTTCATTGCCAGTGTTGCAAAACGAGCGACACGGCGAGCTGCCGTCACGGCCAACAACTTGTCACGTCGCAACTGCAATGATCAGAAGCGGAAAAAAAAATCTATTTAATTCAAGTGTTGCTCAATAAATGTACATACATATCTTTGCCGCTCCTAACAACTTTTAACATTTCTTTATGTTTTTTTTTTTTTTATTATGTTTTGCCATTTTGATTTTTTTTTTTTTTTGTACTTTTTTTGTCAAATTGAAAGTTACATTTTCGTTGAGCGGATGTGTAATTATTTTGAAAGGAAGCACAGCTAATATTAAATTTCCGGTGACTGAGTCATGTTGACTTATGTATGTATAGAACGGACGACACACAGACACACACACACACACACACACAGACACAGAGGAGAAACGCTTATTTGACTTCGCGCCTACTGGCCCATTGGTTATTCGCTCCATTGACTGTGCAATCTGTGCGGCCGATTGACTGACCAACCGCCCTACACGATTACAGCGATTGCTTTTCGCCGCATTTTACTGCAGATACAGATACATTTTCAACATGAGCGCCGTCGCGTCGTACGTACGTCTCCTATTACCTGTCATAGTCGTTTTCCTCATCAAGTGTCACTTCAGCATGGCTGTGTTAGTCTGCTGTACTCTGCTGTGCATGTGTGAGTGTGTGTGTGTGTGAGTGCATGTGTGTGTCTGTGCTTGTTAGCATGTTCATGCTGCACAACATGATTAGCAAAGCATTTTCGCCAAGCTATGATTTGATCAAGTGTATTTCAAGTGTTGTCATGTTCTTAATGAAAAATTACGTTACTTGCTCAAGAGTGCGTGCAACTGCGAATAAGTGCATGTGTATATGTGCTTGCATGCGTCTTCTAACAACATTTGGGTTTTTTTTCGTGCTTACTTTTTACTTTTACTTTATGACATTTGAGTGTTACTTTTATTCTATTAGCATGTCTAAACGTCAGTTTGCAGAAATCTTAAGCTTCATCTTATCAACAACAATTAGTTTGTTAATCGCATTATTTCGATATACGATACTTTATGCATATTCTACAGCAGCAACCTCTTCCTCATGCTGTTGCTGCGCTGGCGCTGGCTCTGGCCAAGCTCGGCTTAGCGCTGCTCTGTGGCTATGGCCAGCGGCTGAGTTGGTTGTTGCGGCTTAGCAGCAAGACAATGGCAGCAGAAGTGCTGAGCGTACGTGTGAAATTGTGTAAGTGTGTGCATCAAGGAGGTTGTCAGGAAATGCTACGCCTCACTGAACAATGGCTACAAGTATGCCAGACAATTGAAATTTATCCACTTTGGCTTAAACCAAATCCAACAAACAACAGCAATACTTTGCTTTCAGCACGACCAACCAACTTTGCCACCGCCACAGCCACAGCCACAAACCGTGGCATGTACGCTCCTTACTTACACCAGCGCTTTATTTATTCATAATTTTTTTCTTTTTTTTTTATTATTACTATTATATATATTTTATTTTATTTTTTTTTGTTTTGCTTATTATTTATTTTCTATATGTATTTGTATACAACTTTTTCGCTCGTTCGCTCATTTTGCATGTAATTTTTCTTTTTGCTTTCTAACTTATTGTTCGCCTTTGTCATTTCAATTGCCTTTGCCTTTTCACCCTTCACCCTACAACCATCACCCTTCAATGTACAATCCTTCAACGCTCAATCAGCATTGATTTCTACACTGGCTTTGTTTCAACTCGATGGCATTTATTTGTGTCGCAGTCAAAACGAATCTTTACAAAGTTAAGTAAATATAAGGCGTACACGTGGGCGTACGTACTGAGATATTAGTTGTTGACCAAGTGCGTTTCATTGCCCATTGCCAGAGGGATATCAATAATATCGCAATTAAACTTGAAAGTCAATATGAAAGCAATTCAACTAAACAGAAACTAGTACATAAATTCATGAATGCGAGTATATTTCAAAGGCACGCGCGCACAATTTCTATTTGCACAGTTGTGTAAATGTCAACCATATTGGACATTTACATATTAACAAACCAAAAAAGATAGTCTGCTATGCGCCGAAACATTGAGTGAAAGGGCTGCAAAACACTGAACTTGAAAATTTATTAAAAAAAAAAATATATATATATATGTATATAGAAGGCCCACGCACACGCACAGTTAAAAGTCAACATAATAAAGTCATCAAAAAATAAAAAATTAAACAACAAACAACAAACACAAAATATATAATATTAAATAATAAATCATTTGAAACAGCGTTGACATTGAATTGCGTATATCCTTGACAGACTGCTTGATTCTTGTGCTCAACTTCTAATTAAAATCTTGACTGCTGATTAAACAGTGAAGAAAAAAAAACAAAATAAAAAATAAGAATATCAAAACAACAAATCTTCCTTGCCTTTTATGCTGCGTCAGCTTGTGCAACGCATTTGCTAGTACATATTTAACAATTCAGGAGACAGTGCACAACAAGAAAAGCTAAAAACACAAAACACATTGAACGAAAAAAAAATAAAAAAATAAATAAATAAAAGAAAGAAAGAAAAAAAAAACAAAAATAAATAAATAAAACAAGAAAAGCAAAACAAATGCACAAAGGCAGCCGAGAGTGTTGAGAATGCATTAAGAAGTGTCAAGTAAGTCACTGAGGCAGTCAGTCAGACAGTCAATTAAGCCGTAGAAGCAACAGACGCACAGCAAAGCTAGAGCAATCCTTTGCCTTTGCCTCTACCCTTGCCTTGCCTTGGCTTTCTCATTCATTTCTGCGCTTTGTAATCCTCATACTCATACTACTTATATTCTGCTGCTGCTGCTGCTGCTGCTTTCATCTTTGTTTCAATACAAATGTGTTTGTTGTCATGTACACAAGCACGCACACACACACACACACACACACGCATATGTGTATGTATGTGTACATATAAATATGTGTAGTTAAAAAAGACACGTTCGTGTTGATGCGTTGCCAGAACGGCAAGTGTGGCATTAAAAGTGTAACACACACTTAAACATGTTTCATTCATTCATGCAACATCAACAATACAACAACGACGACGACAACCACAGCAACAACAGCAACAACAGCAACAACAACAGCACCGACAAAAACAACACTTAAAACATCAACATGTTTATGCTTATATCAGCTTGTTTATCGTCATCAAAATCATCATCTTTGTGCTCTACAGCACAGCAGAGCAGAGCACAGCATCAAAAGCAACAGCAACACCAACAACAACAGCAGCAACAACAACATTACACATATGCATTCGATTTGTATTCGCATAATTAAATTGAATGATATCACATTGACTTCGATTTTCACTAGAATTGCAGAGGCTATGCTCATGCACACACACACACACACACATACACATGTACTACGTACGTTCAAGTGCTTGTTGTGCTGTGGGGTTGAGGGTTAACGGTTATTGGTTATTGGTTAACAGTTTGTGGCGCACTTATTAAGCAAAATCAGACCGACAGACAACCAACGACAGAGATCATTAGAAGTCAGCATTGAGTGGCTATTTGACTTGTTAAATTGTACTTTGCGTTGATTCACGAAGAAAACTTGTCAGACACCGCAAAGTAATCTGTTTGATGAGCAACGAAATATGCATATTTTTTATGTTTTGTTGCTGCTGTATTCAGCATGAGTTTTATGCATGGTTTGCTTCTTACTTGGGGAAACTTTTTTATGCAACTTTTTTTGCAGATCAGATATTTTTTCTGTTGCTGAATTCAGCATACGAATTAATGCGTTTTATGCATGGTTAGTTTCTTACTTGGAAACCATTTTGCACAATTTTTTTTCTGTTCAGTTATTTTCTGAACAAAAATTGTGCTTTACTGTTTATCGAAGTCTTATTGGCGTACTTTAAACACCCACATTAGAAATTAGTAATGCGGTTTAACACAAACACGCTTAGCGTTACATTTGACTGTCGTTGTGTTTAATGCGACCACAAACAAATTCATATGAAATTTGAAGGCACATTTTTTTTTTTTCGCACATTTCAAGACATGTGTTTTGTGGCAAGAGTCAATCCGTAGAAAAAAAAAAACATTATGTGAAAACAGAACGACTTCAGCTTTAAGCAGCCGTGCCGTTGAAGTTGCTGGGTTTTCATGCTTTCTTTTATTTATTTATTGTATTTTCTTTTTTTGGATTTTTTTGTTGGATTTTGTTTATCTCTTAGGTGTAAACACAAATAATAGCAGTGAAAAAGAATATCTAACGACATAAAACAACAACGTTAAAAAAAAAACAACACAAAAACCAACAATAACAACAACTGCAAAAAGCCATAAACAAATTTACAAAAGATTTCACTTAACAACATTTGCCATTCACCGTTCGCCATTCGCCGTTCGCCAGTCGGCTGGCAGCGCTCATCTGACTCGCTTTCACACCGTCGCCGCCAGCAGCTGACACCCTATTATTAAGAGCAACAACAACAACCACAACAACAATATCAACATCAACATGAACAACATTGAGGCGCGCTGCTTTGCGGCTCGCTTAGCCGGATTTGAAGGATTCGCCGCGGCTCAGGTGGATATTCGCCCCTATGCTGTGCCAACAACAATTCCTCTGCATATCACAGCTCCTTCTCAGGCGCACAATTCGGCTCATCTTTGCTACAGCTCTGCTCATACACCCTTCTCTGCCGTTGCTTTTTCATCACTTTAGTCATCTGTTTTTTGTATTTATATATATGTATATATGAATATGTGTTTGTGTGTGTGATTTTGTTTTTTTTTTTATGTTTGTCGTCGAATGGCGTGAAAAATGTTGCCTTCGGTTTTATTATGTTTTTTTTTTTTTTTTAAATCAATAGTGTGCTTTTTTTTTGGTGGGCAGGTGCTGATACCGTTGCCTAACATCGAGTTCGTAACCGAGACCAAATCAGATGACGCACTCACACTCCAACGACTTAAATGATTTTTGCGTGTATCTGCTGGCATGTTGTGTGCTAAATTTCGATGATTCATGGCACATTACAATGCTCAACATGGTTGGGGGCACAACAGTGCCAAGTACTGACAAGAAAATCAAACAAACAAACCACAACAACAACAACAAGAGTTAAATATGTGTAAAGCAAAAAGAAGAAAAAAAACAGATTCAAATTTGTTGCAAGCAATTTGAGCAGAAGAAGCAGAACTTGGACTAATGTCACGAAATATGAGGAGACTTTCAACACATACACATGCACGCACGCACACACCTTTGCCAACAAAATCAGCAGCTTGGAAAATTCATTCATGAAATTCCGTAGTATTGTGGCTTTTAATGTCAAATACTGACACACACGCACACACACACACATACACAGGCATTTACGTGTCTGCAACGTCTGTTGCTATCGAAGCTGCTCATTGAATGCTTTCATTTTTATTGCCATTTTTCTTTTTTTTTTTATGTCGCTCACTTCAAATCTCGGCTTTTATTGAGTTTTTATTGACCCACACCAAATGCATTCAAATGAGGCATAGGTGACCAAAAACTCACACACACACACACAACAAATGTACTAACCCAGCGGCCAAAAAACTGGCATTATTCGATCGACCAAACGTATGTTTTGCGACCAAAAATCGGACATGTCAGAAAAACGTCCACAAAATATTCGCAAACGGACCTGAAAACGTGGGGTTTTTGGACAAAAACTGTTCGGAGCAAAAAAAGAAGACAGAGAGAAGAAAAAAATTACTGAAAATAATGAAAAGTTTTCTATCGTAAACGAGACTTTCCATAAACTGACCGATGGACCATTTGAATATCATTTTCGCTTCCGTTTGCGATAGTTAATATCGTTTTCGTATATCATTTACGAGTGTTTTGTCCGCTGGGAACAACAAGAGCCTTGCATGCCACAACGAGTGCAAAAAATGACCCAAATAAGCATCAAACTCCGAAAGAATGACACACATAACGACAATAAGTCGCACCGGTAGTGGCCATTTTCAGCTTAAAGTAGCGACGAGTTCAAAAATTTGAATTTTTTTTTTTGTTACATTTTTTCCAAAGAAGAACATATTAAAATTGTACCCTAAAACACACTAAGTATTGACAAAGCTTAAAACGCTTTTCTCGAAACCATGTTTATGAAATTTCGGAGAAGCACTCAGTCAACACTATTCAACCCATTTGGCTTAAATGTTCACCAGTTTTTTTAGACACACATCGCTAAATTCCAAACCGCTAAAACAGTAACATTTCGCAGAAGAAGTTTTTTCTTGAAGAGGTTTTTCTGCCAAAAAGTTCGATTTGACTTTTTTTTCTTTGTTGATATTGAGATTGAGATTTTCCCCAAAAAATATACCTTTCTCTTGAACGCTTATGGAAAATGATAGAAACTTTTCCAAAATGCAATACAATTTTTTTTTAATTTTCATTAAAGTATTGGTCAAAAAACTTCACAAAAAAACATCGACATTTCAGCCTTTACAGAAGCCCACTACCTTAAGCCTTTACGTGCGCCATAATTTTTGCGCCCAAATTTATGCAATGAAAATTTTAAATCGAATTAAATCGAAAAATTGACATTTATATGAAAAATGATTTTGCTAAAAAAAGAAATACAACAAATTGCAATGAAGCGATTCAAGCATCAATCAACCCAGCATGTCCAACTATAAGAAAAGCTCTCAATTAATGTGGCAACGTGTCAATGTTAGCGATTTTAATGCATGTGTAAAACAAACGATTGCACGAATTGAATAAGCCGCACCCTGCGATGCCTTACATAGGCCATTGCAAGTATAAAATGATACTAAGCTAGTAAAGGCCTTGAGTGCGGCTTGTTGCCGTTGACGTTGACGCTGATCCTAGCAAAAAATAGCAGTGATTATGACGAATTTGAAAATGTTTGCAAGCATTGCTCGTGGGTGGCGATTAAAAACGTCAGCTATGCTAAAAATGGTAAAAAGCATATCAACGTTGATAAAAGGGTGTGAGAAGTTGGCTGGGAGTGTGAGTGCGAGTGCGAGAGGCCCTTTTGAATGCCAGCTTGAACACGCTGACGCAATTCGGTGCTCCTTCTGATGCTGATGTTGATGTTGATGTTGACGTTGATGTTGTTGCTGTTGCTGATGCTACAGAGCGAAGCCAATTGCATTACATACACACACACACGCACACACATTTGCATGAAAATGCAATGCAGTCACAGGTTATAGTCAATCGAGGCGTCTCTTTCTTTCATGTATGTCTGTTATGTTTTGTTTTATTTTTATTTTTGCAACAACGCCGAAGCTGAATAAGTCAGGCAGCAGAAAGAGCAACTAAATGGCACTCAAAAATGTGTAAAGCGTAACCAAAGATTTGAAAGAAAATGTGCACGCAGACAGCCAACAGCGCCTAGCCAACATACTGACAGCGTCAGCGCTGCCTATGTTGTCGCCAACACATTTCATGCCTTGCTTGGCACTCTTCATGCTCATGTTCATGTTCATGTTGCACGACTTTGCCTAACGAGAAGGTGCTTAGCAGCAACGATGACGGAAGTACATTTACGCAACATATTTATGTACTTATATACACATATTTATATATATACAATATATATATATATGTATTACAGCAAGGAGTGTGTGTCTATTAATGCAAGTCTACGCCACTCGAAACAGCATACAAAAGAAGCTGAAGCCAAGTTAAGCAAGCGCTGAGATAGCGATACGAAAAAAGATGTGCAATGCATAAGTCAACCGATTATCACTGGCGTCATCATCATCATCATCATCATCATCGTCATCAGCAGCAGCAACAGCATTTACATCAACAACAGCATAAACAGCGACACTCATGTACGCAACTATTATCAACTGCATAATCGCCGTCATCATCTTCGTCGCCAGCACCCATCATCATCACCCATCAGCATCACCCATCACCATCACCCATCACCAACACCGTAAGCCCAAAGCATTATGACAAAGTTGACGATGTCGACGTTGGTGCTGCTGTGGCTGCTGCTGTGGCTGCTGCTGCTGATGCTGCTGTTGCTGATACTGATGATGATGATGACGTAGTTAAGGATAAAGGTGCTAGCGCCATGACGACTCATTTTGCTCGTACGTCAGCGCATCATTTAAGCTGCTCAGGCCAAATTCGCCGCCCAGCAGCAAGTCTGACATTGTTATTAAATTTCCATGCAACCTTTTTTATGCATACACCGACGCAGTTCACAACAGTTGCAATGTTTGCTTGGCAATGTTTTAAGCACACATATGTACATATGTCTATGTGTGTGAAAAAACAATGAAGAATTAAAAAAAATCACAAAAAATATTACAAAAAAAAATCACAAAAAATAAAAACATAAAAAAACTTTATTTCTTCTTATTTTTTATGCCAGCAAATTTCACCATAAAAACCGAAACACAAACAAGGCAACATGATGGACACGTATACGTTGTGGGTGTCAATGGGTGTGTGTGTGTGTGCCTATGTGTGTTTTGTGCTACCGTCTGCATGTTTGGGCATGTATCTACGTATCCACGTATCTACGTATCTACGTGCATGCGTACGCGTATGTGAATGGTTAAATGAATGAATGAATATGTGCATTTTCGCATTTTCTCTCGTTCATACGCGTTTTGCGCTTGCCTGAAGCATCCTTGAACTGCAGCTTTTGTTTCAAATTCAACGTAAAACGATATGTGAAAACAGCGCCAAAAATAAAATAAAATAAAATAAAATAAACCATCAAATATTAATGCAAAAAAGCCAAAATCTGCTTTTCCAAATGCATTTTCATTTTCATTTTGATTCTCTTATTTTATTTCCATTTTTATTTTCTTTATTTTGCGTTTATTTATAAACATGTGCATATAAATATATTACACACACACACACATATGTGCATGCATATAAATACATATTTATATATATTAAAATACATAAAATATTTTCGGTTATTAAGAAAATGTTTTTAACGAAGGATTTAGTTTCCAATTAGACAATATGATGCCCTACACACAAATAAACACGTTGTTTCGCATACAGTAGCCAAATCTAATAAAATCAAGTACGCAAACAAACGAAGCACTCAAATTAATATTAACAAAGGATCAGCATTTTTCCTGCATGCTCGCCACACACGCGCGCTGCCGTTACACACACACACACGCACACATGTACACTGGCCATATTTATTACTGCAAATCATTAAAATGGCAGCAAAAAAAAGAATTATTAAAAATAAAAAATTCAACAAATTGCGACATGAGCAAATAAGTAATAAGAAAAAAAAAAAAAAGGCCAAAACAAAAATCATGCCAGCGCCAAATTAAAAGGGAAAAAGTCGAAAAGCAACAACAACAACAACAGCGCCCGCAGCAACTTTTCTTTTCTTTTCTTTTAATTTTTGTTTGCGCATATATACTTTTGTTTTGTGCCGTTTTCATGAAAATTGCATTACAAAAAAGTATTTATATTTGTCTAACATACACACACACAAACAAACGAACAGAGAGACCAACAGACAGACCGACAGACAGACAGAGGCGCACATTGAAATATATTTATTTACACAAGCGACGAATGAATATATATTATTGAATATTACGCTTACGCTTACGCTTACGCCATACGGACAAGTTAATAAATTTATAAATAGCACACAAAAGGCATATTTCGCAATTCGACAACTACAAAAACAACAGCAATTATTAACCAAAAAGCAAATACAAACTTAAAAAAAAAAAAAAAACAATAATAATAAAAGCAAAATAAAAATTAAAAAAAATTAAAAATGAAAAATAAGCGAAATAAGTCGTTTATTGCATGAAAAGAAACTGGTAGGAAAATAAAAAATGTGACTGACAGACAACATGCGTTGGCACATTGCAACTTGCGGCAAAGCACGTTGCACGCTCGCGTATAAAATTACCTTATTGACAATGTTGCATGAGCAAAAAATTTCCATTGTATTTTTTTTGGTTTTTATTTTTTTTTTTAATAAACTTCCATTGAAAAGGCTTTGTTAGCAGAAATTTGCAAGCGTTGTGCGTGCGACGTTAACGAGTAACATTAAGTAAAGTAAATGCGACATAAATGAGTAAGAAGAATCGATTATGCCAATGTCAATCTTAATAATTGTCATACGATATGGCAAATGAATGCTGTACTAATAAGCAGCATAAAAATTAATCTTTCAATGTCAAGTTTAATAATAAGGACACCTACACAGCAGCACACCGACACAACAACACACCAACACATACATATATATAGCTGGCATAAGGCATTGAAGTTATTTCGAATTGAATTTCAAGGAATGCAGCTCAAGCCTTAAAACTACACGACACTGCACAACTGCAGGACTGCAGGAGTGCAGGACCGTTGAGCAAGCGACAGCATAGGACCATCATAAGACGTGACAGTATTGGTATGGCATTTCACGATATGGCACGGCACGGCACGGCAGGTAAAGGTGAGCAAAAAGTACAGGCATGGCAAAAACAGCGGGCAAGACAAACCCGTAAAATGTAATTGAAATGAGATTGTACGGTAAATAAAAAATGATTTCAAAGAATTTGAACGCTTTGTATTGTGCGAAATTCATGGAATTCATGCAACAGTTTGACAATAAAGCATTAGCTTTTAGTTGAGAGGAAGCCATGCCATGCCCATGCACGCCGTTGCAAGTGACCGCGTGCTGTGCTGTATTGCACTGCACTGTAAGTTGATATGGCAATTTCACTGATGGCATTTTTTATTTTTTGCGCGCGCGCTTCTTCTTCTTCTTATTTTCTTTTTCTTAATTTACTAAAAGCAAAAAATGAATGTAAGTTTCGTTTACTTTATTAAAACCAATAACGTTGCGTAGTGACAAACACTCGCTAAGCCCTTCTGCAACTCTGCAATTTTCGTTTGAATGCAAGCAGGCAAGCACTCAAAGAGAGGGCTGAGGCACTTAAGCGCTCATAAGCGCATACTATTATTATTATGGTCATTAAAGGCACTTTGTCTACATTTTAAATGAGCTATAATTTCAATGACTTTATTCGCGTATTCATATATTCTATGAAACAATATCCTATTAAAATTGCAAATCACTTTGTGTAATTCTGTTTTGTACAACTGTTGCTATGATAACCATCAACTTTGACCTAATTTAACTGTCATTCATGCGCTACTGCGGCGCCCCACCAGCGCCTTCTGGTTGCCTGCCTTAAATGCCACGACATACATGCCACTGATTGATTATGCACGATTAAGTTTTGAGTAATAATTTTAATTTGTAATAATATACACAAATGGCTTACTTCGTGCACAAAGACAGCCAAGTCACAAAGGCGCAGATTAAAAAAAAAGGAATATAGAAGAAAATAGTTAACTGAAGGACGCAAAGCGACCGAGCGAGCAGCTTAAAGCGAGCCAAAGTGCGCTAAGTCGTAGAAAGCAGTAGAAAGCAGTAGAAAGTAGTAAAGGCGTAGTTAAATACAAAAGGTAACATTGCAAATGTGCTCAAATAATAATCATAGTAATAATACGGCAAGTGGTTAGGCGTGCCAGCGTGTGGCAGGGCGGCAGAGGCAGTGTGCAAGGCAGACAATAACGGTGCTCAACGCATTTTGGTTGCAATTCATTATAACTAAGCCGCTTGCGTGGTAGAGCAGCTTTATTGTACAATGTGATGATTTCTCATAAATGGCCAAATGCATTACAGATTTAATTATACGCTTCACGCAACAGCACGAAGGCTGCACTTTCGACTACACAAAGTGTATACATATATAATTGATGAGGACAACAAAAAGCGTTGATATAGACATGTCCGTCTGTCTGTATATTAAAAGCTCCGCCCACAGTTTTGAAGTTATCGCGCTGCAATTTTACAGTGAGTCTACTTTTTTATGGAATCAACATATTTGCCGAAACCGGCATAATCAGAACACTGGAACTGGTCTCCCATACGAAATTCCCATTAGCAAAATTTAAATCGTTGTATGAACAACTTCACTGTTTAGGAAGATAGAGTGCTGCAATTTCACAACTAGCAGTTTTACGTGTCCAGACGAAATGTCTGCAAGTAGCATTGAGATCGGAACACTGGAACTGGTAATCGCCATACATAATGAAGAAGATTTTGTTTGCTAACCTATCATATCTCAGGAATCCAACGAGTTACAACAATGAAAATTGTTATGTAGGCCATTAAGATAATAGGAAATAACATTCAAGCATAAAAATGACGGTGGCACAAAAAAAGTGCGTAAAGGGTATTTAATCGTTGGCAAGACCGAAGATAGCCTTCGTACTGGTCCTTGTTTAAATTGCTGCTTCTCGGTATTTCATTATTAGTTTAGATTCGTTGGTTGTCTTAGTATTGTTGTAATTTCACCCTCTTAAGTATAAATTCATATATTAATTCCGAGGAAAATTGTGCTCGAATGAAAATTTCAATTGAAAATCGTTTCAATTGTTGTGCGTTGTGCGTGCGTGTGCGTGTGTGTGTGTGTGTGTGTGTGTGCAAAATTCAGGTGAATTCAAACAATCACTTGCATGTTTAATGCTAATAAATATGAATTTTTGTCCACAACACACACACACACGCATACGCACGAGAATACAAAATCGAATTGCAACCAATAATGAAGACAGCAAGTGAAGCCAGAAGCAAGCATGGTCCGTTGGCTCATATTATTGTTCTTATTGTTAACGACAACGGAGACGACATTGTTGCTGTTGTTGTTGGTGGCATTATTGGTGCTGCCAACATTGTGATTGCCACAGCCATTGAGGCCACAAGTAGCGACAATCATAAGAAGCGACAACCAATACAAAGCAGCGGGAAGTTGAATTGGCACGGTCTAAATAAAGCGAACAAGGCAAATCGAATGGTCGCTCGGTTGGACAGTTGGACGGATGGTCGGATGGTCGGTCCCATTATGAAGTTTATGATGGTATGTGATTTTTTTTTTGTTATTTTTTTTTATATAATTATTATATAGATGTATGTATGTGTATATAACATACATTATTATTAGTGCGCTGCTTGAAGCTTTTGTAACAATTTGTTTCAATTTTCTGTGCGCTCTTTAATGTGTGTGCATATAATTCCTTACGCTATCAACCAATGCCCACCCCCTCCTACCCATGCTTTCACGCTATTGCGGTTGTCTTAATGCTGCTTTTTTTTTGTGTTGTTGTACAGTTACTTGTAAAGCAGCAGGAATGGCACTAGCAATAACAGCAGCAGCAGCAGCAAAGTTATGAAATTGTTTGCAGCATTATGAAGACAGCAACAACAACAACGAGGACGACAACGACAACGACATCGACAGCAACGGCAACACCGTCAACGTCAACGACAACGACAACGACAACGACAACGACAACGAGCACGACAACAGCAAATATAACAATGACAAGAACAAAGACGACAACGTGAGCCGCAACGCATAAGCAGAATAGCTCAACTACAGGTTTCTTTTTCATTGAAATTGTATAGAAATGCACATATACATACATATTTATGTAAGTATGCATGCATGCTTGTACGTATAAAATCTAAGAGAATTATACACTTTTGTTGCACGCCCCCGCTCATTGCCATTTCTCAAAAGGACACGTTGCGTATTACAAGTTGCAGTTTCGAACAGAAACAGAAATGCGCAGGTTGAGCAACTGACTTGTGCGTGAAGTACTGCAAGAAGAAGAAAAAAAAAACAAAAACCAAAAGAAAACAACAACTACAACAACAGCAAAATAATCAAAGTCAAAAACAACACAATACATCGACAACAGTAACAGCAACGACAACGACAAGTAAAATGACAGCAAGCAGGAGACGGCGTAGGTGAGTGAAAACGACAACGGCACCCTGCTAATGTCAGAAGCAACCACACTCGCCTAATCCACCTAACCGAGCATGCTTTGTCTGCTTATCTGCTTTGTTACATGCTCGACATAAACTTGTGGTTTTTTCTTTTGCTCTTCTTTGTATTTTCTTTCTTTTTTTTTTTTTTCTCTCTTACATTTTGTTTTTTTTTTTTCAGCTTATTTAGACCAATTTACATACATTTGACAAAGCCAAGTGAAAAAAAAAAAACAGTAAACACAGAAATAAAAACAACAAAAATTTCTTATATTAAAAAATGAAAAAAAAAAAACAACAAAAAATAAAAGACTGTTTTCAATTATGTAATGAGTCTTTTATCAAAGAGTGTTATACTAATAAAGAAATAGTTTTCTTTTGCGGGTCATGCATGAAATATTAAACCGTAGCATAGTAGTTTGACTTACGCTGTCTCAGTATCATGGCCTTTATAATTAAGCTTGTCCTTCAGCGGCACAAAGCATTCAACACAAATTATCTCTGACATTTGGCTGCTGTACGTTTCTGATCAACGCTGCTAACAACATCAATTATGTATAACGTGTACGTGCCTGTGTTTGGTAGTGTGCCTGTGTGTGTGTGTGCCTGTGTGTGTGTGTGCCTGTGTGTGTGTGTGTCTACGACAATACTCAAAAATCCAACTAATTGCAAGAAAGCAATAAACAAGAAGCAAGTGTGAAAAACATTCTAAGAATTTTTAATTATTTTCGATTGACAATCAATTTGGAAATTCAAGTACAGTAATTGATACTAATTTGCACTTGACAATGACAATGAAATACAGTAGCAACTAAAAGACCATGAACCATAGAATTTTTGATGCACTGCCACTGTCACTGCCACAACCACTGGCACTGCCACTGCCACATTCACTGCCACTGCCACTGCCACTGCTACTTCCAAAACAAAACACACACACATGAGACAAACTTTGTTTGAACTTTTCAAGAATACCAAATAAACGTCAGAGTGATAAATTTGGCTTTGAACTTGAAAATACGCACATGCATATTTAAAACAGTTTGAAGTTCAAGCCGTATGCAATATTTGTGCGTTGACTGTACTTGTTAAGAAATATGTGTTTGTTGAAAAGATGACTTTTGTGTATGTTGTTAAAGGCGCTGTTTGCCGTTGCCTTTGCCGTTGCTTCAATTAGCTGAACATTGTTTTATGCATGATGTCGCTGGGTAACATGTCCTCTGCAAATTTCATTTACACGTCAATAACAAATGTCAGTGACTTGAATGTAGGCGTGATTGACTAACTGACTGGCTTACTGATTGACTGTATTGAAGGCACACACACACACAGACACATAACAGGCAAACAAAACAAGCGCCAATAACACACTGCAACAACATGCTATAATAACACGCACACACATATATTTGCATTATAATCAATTAATTTGCGCTTACATAAAAGGTCACTCATACGCAACGTTGGTCAACATCATCATCATCATCAACATCATTGCCATTGCCATCGCCATCGGTATCGATAACGCAGCATTTGCAGCTTTTATACAATAAACATAAACTGGCATATCATGCTAAGTTTGCTGTGGGCAGTTGCCAGTTGTGAAAGAGAATAAATGAACATGCAAGCCACGGCAAGGCACGGCCATAAAATGAGCCGACAATATGCCATAGTGTCGCACAACAAAATGTAACAACAAAGGCGGCGGTGGCATGCAAGTACGTGTATAATATATGCACATACATATGCATATTTGAAAGTGCGACCGTGTCTGCTAGCAGAGCGGCAGCGAGGCCAATAAATGCAGTTAAATCGCAGTCGTGCACAATGATTGATTGTTTGATTGATTGACTTGGGGTACATGCTCATGACTGATCCATGTGCCACGGTCTGAGCCTTGTGTTCAACGCTAATGTTTGCATTTCGCTGTTGTTGTTATCATTACTATTGTTGTTGTTATTGCTGTTGTTGTTGTATGTAGATGACACAAAAATAATCGCTATGAAAAACATGTCGACGTGCATTGAGTAGCAATTTCCGAGAATTTGTTATTCCATAACTTTTTCTTTCCTTATTATATGCAATTCTACGAAACGTTTTCAACATCAAAAACAACAAACATGTGCGCTCATTTTCGCTTTTCTTAGTTTGCATAAAGTGACTCTGTGCACTTCCCGATTTCATGCTAAATGAAGTTGCTCCTTTTGATAGTGGTGTGCTTGTGCTTTTGCTTGTGCTTTTGCTTGTTGTTGTCCTTGTTGCTGTTGCTGTTGTTGTGAGTGCGTCGGTTATATTCACAAAAACATAAAAACATATTCAATTAGTGAACTTTTAAAATAATTGCATAGAATTTTCAAAGTGTGATCCTCTTTCAGACTCTCATGTCAGTTTGTCTTTATGCATGCATGTCTTTTATGTCTTTTAATCCCTCTTAAATCAACTCTACATGCAAAATTACTTCTAAAAACAGTATTTACTTGCGAATCATGTGGAGGCACAACATTTGATCTCTTGATATATTCATGATACGATTCTCATTAAACACTTTAACGCAAATAAAGTTTTATTTTTATACCTCATACATATCGTGTTTCATGGTATTCATAATGTTTTGGCTTGAGCGCAAAGGTATGTAATGCATAGAAGAACATGAACTTGATCAGAACGTCGAGACACGAGTTCATATAGCTAAGTCTGTCCGTCCGTCTTACTGTTCGTCCTCAACAATGTTTGTCGGAATTTATAAGTTGAAGAGACTTGAAATTTATTGGTTAGACTTGTGAAGTTGGTGCACCAGAAGGCATATTACTACAAAATGACGTACCACAAATTTTGCCCCACCACGTCATTTCCTCTTAAAAAGTGGTTTTCTTCAAATTGCTATAACTCAAACACTATAAAAGGTACGAAACTGAAATTTTGTATGCAGGCTCAGTAAATATACAACTTTAAAACTGCATACTTCCTTCCCCCTCCCCTTAATTGTTGCCCCACAAAGACAAACAAACTAAATTTTTTGACGAATTCGCCAATTTTTGAATGATTTTCTTGTAGTCTTAAATTTATTATTTAGAATTTGGGCGTGGCATCGCCTACCGTGTGTCGTGTATAACCGACTGTAGTTTTATTTTAGTTGTTGACGTTGCCGAAATGGCGCCTTTAATCCGCATGCGCAAACGATTTTTATGTGTGTGTCTATTATTAAATTACACGTGATAATAGTGACCAGGATAGCAAAAGGAAACAACAAAAACAAAAACAAAAAAAAAAAGCGAATGTTACTCGTTATGAATAATGAATAAGTAACAACGCATTTGGCGAGTTTGGGCAGCTCAGCTCAGTTCAGTTCAGCACAGCTCAGCCAAGTGGCTCCAAAGTCGAACCAAACTGACGCCAGCGAACATAAAATTTCGTTAAAAGGAATTCATTTGTGTAAAAAGGAAAGTGTGCGAAACGAATGAAACAAAAATACGGCAAAGGAAAATTTAATAAATAAATGTGTGAGCATAAAACAACTTAAAGCAGAAAACACAAATAAAAAGCAAAAGCAACAACAACAACAACGACAACAACAACATGACGTCGCGGCCACGAAGCAAAAGTAACGGCATAGCAAGCAAAGCAATAAACTTGCCATTACACGGTGAGAACGAGTGCCATGCATGCGTTAGAAAGAGAGTAAAAGAATGTGAGTGTAAGCATATGAAGATGAAACGAAATGTACAAGTGAAGACAGTATAACGAAAAAAAAACAACAACAACAAAAAAAATATGTGTGTGTGTGTGTAACGAAGGTGTGTCGTTGGTGGGCGTAGCAGCGCAACAAAGGGCCTAGTGGAAGTAGCACCAGCAGCAGCAGAAGCAGCAGCACCGGCAGCAGCGCCAAAAGCTTAAGCAAAAAATTAATCGATAAAAAAGTGATGAAGTGCGAGTGAGTGAGGCAGAGGCAGCAAAAACCGTAACGGGAAACGCGCTTAACTCGCTCAGTCTGTTCACTCATTCACCATGTACCATGTTACGTTCGTCAACACGTCAATCCGTTCAGCTTCTCACTCATTTAGCAATGGCCATGGCAATGACGGCAACTAACTTTTTAATATTTAATGATTTAATGGGCACAATGTCAGCAGATCTTCGGTATTGACGCTAATTGTTCGAACCGTGCTGAGTAAAAGTAAAGTAAGACGATTTTCTTTGCTATTTTTTCTTTTAATTTTTTAATTATATGTTGGTTGAAGAAGACTTGTCTGACAGCGACGGTCAAGGTTGATTACGCTTTTTTTTTTTCGCTTTTGTTTTCTACTGTTTTTTTTCAAACAGATACTATTACTGTTATTGTTGCTGTTGTTGTTGTTGTTGTTAATGTGGTTGTTGCCTACCAAGAAATGAATTTATAAAACTGCGCATTTGCCTTAAAGAGCACCTTTGACTACTACACGGCGTACCGGCACCGGCACCGGCACGGGCACCGGCTTCAGTACGGCCGTAAGCCCACAAACACGGCACACAAATGTGCACAATTCCCATGCGCCTGTACAACGTGTACGTATTTATGGCAGCTCAGCTCAACTCAACTCAACTCAACTCGACTCAACTCACCCGCAGGAAAATCGCCAATGTTAAACGGACAAGTCGCAAAAGTCAAAAATTTGTAGTTGACTCGCGCCATATTTTTGCCATGTCGCGTGTTGATGATGTTGTTGTTCTTGTTGTTGCTGTTGCTGTGGTTGTTTTGCTGTTGTTGCTGTTGTTGTTGCTGCTTTCGGTGTTGCCGGTGTTGTCGGTGTTGTCGGCAGAAGCAAATGAATGGCAAGGTTGCTGTTGACGGTTAAGCGTATTGTACGACTGTTCTGTGTGCGTATGTATCTGTGTGTGTGTGTGTGTGTGCGTGTGGTAAGGGGTTTTGGTCCGGTTTAGTTTGGTTAAATTGCGCCTTTGCCAGACCCCACCTAACTTGCCGAACCGAACCATGTAACTATGCCAGTTTTTGTTTTTACTTCTCGTTTTGGCAACAGCCTCTTCATTGTCCTTGACGTGCTCGGCATCCTTATCCTCGTCATCGTCGTTGTTGTTGTTGTTGTTGGTGTTGTTGTTGTTGTTGGCTTTGGCTTTGGCAGTCGTGCCAGTCTAACAATATTCAATGTTAAGTAAATTCTGACTGCCGAAAATTTTTGCTTCTGTTTCTTCATTTCATTTTGCATTTCATTTTTATTTTTTCTTTCTTACTGTTGTTGTTTTTTTTTTCTTTTTCATGTAATAACAGTAAATTTTATTTTGTCGTTGTTTGTCGTCAACGACATTCTTCTCAACGACGACGACAACGACGACGGCGTCGTTCTTTTCGCGTCGCCCAACTCAGCCTCAATTCGCCGCCTTACACTTCTCTGTCCGCTGTCCGTTGTCTCACGCACCAAACTGAATTTGCGCTTTGCGTGGCATTACACGTTATTATTATTTTGTTGTTTTTTTTGTTAGGTGACTCGCTGTTGTTGTTGTTTCTTCGTCTCTTTTTGTTGGTTTGCTTCGTGCTTCTCGAAATAATTTTGAAATTTTCCAAAGTTTTTTCGTTTTTATTTTCACGCCATCAAACGTTACAGTCTCGTCTCCAGTCACCAGTCACCAGTCTCACAACAAATCGGTACGGCAGAACATGGCATGGCATGCCTTGACTGTTACGTTCTAATGCTGGTGAGGACGACGTCAACAACAACGACGACGACGACGTCAACGACGACGCTTACTTCGCTGCTTTGGCGCTTTGCTGCGTCACTTCCGTTTCGTTTTATCACGTCTTTCACACATTTTTCGTTAGCGCCGCTCCCAAAAGCGCTGCCGCTGCCGCTGCCGTCGCCGCTGCTTTCAACAACTTTGCTGCGGGTTCGTTTCGCCGTTGTTTTGTTGTTGTTTGTTGTTGCTTTTTTTTTGTTCTTCGTTTTTGGCTCTTTCGTTAGGTTCGAGGCGTTGGTGTTGGGTTTGTATTGCTTTTTTGTTTGGCTGCTCTCGACTTTAATTAATTTGTTTGCTTTTAATTTGAGTACAATTTTGTTTTAATGTTATCGTTGTCGTTCTGCCCTACTCTACTCTACTCTACTCCGCTCTGCACTGCTCTGTGCCGTTCTATCTTACACAGCGCTAAGCGACTTTCCCGTTTCGTTGTTGTTGTTGTTGCTTTATTTGCATGACGCTTATGTTTTTTGTTTTTTTTTTTTTTGGCACTGCCACCAGCAACGCCATTACTTTACATGTCGCTGACAATTTTCACGCATCTTTCACCCTTCTTTGCTTACTTTTTTTTTTGTTTTTTTTTTTAAATTAATAGTGACTTTGTCTTAAAGACAATGAATGTTTCGCAAATTTGTTAAAATTTTGCGCTTAATTTTTAAATTTATTTTATATATATTTTTGTATTATTTTTTTAGCATAGCTTTTCACATTTTTAATTTAAAATGTAAAAAAGCGAAAAAGCAAAAAAGCAACAATTGGAATTATAGCATTTACAACAGACAATTGACAACAACGCTTCCTTTTGGTAATGAATTTCGCATGAAATCAATTCAATTTCATTTAAAAGTTCTTTGAAAATTTGTATTTAAATACAAAACAGTGTTTTATCTCAGTGCTTTTACGAAATTTAATTAAAATTGCTTTTATGCGTGCATGTGTGTATGCGTATTATTTGTGTATAATGCGCGCGCGTGTGTGTGCATGGATGTGTGTAAGTGTGATTACAGTTAAGTGTAATTCTCAGAAACGGCATTTAGTATACACCTACATAAATAAGCAAAACATAAATGATAGTTAAATATTTTATCGAAAAGTTGTTTGACGATGCGATGTTGACTCATGTGCAACACGACGTATGCGCGATTTTCGCATAAAAATTACGCAGCCACGCATGACTAAATAAATGTTTAATGTATTTTTAGTTGGCGTTTTTTTTTTCGTTTTCGTTTTTGTTTTTGCTTAAGCTTGTTTTCTTTTTTGATGTTTATATATATATATATATATACATGTATTAAAACTGCAATATTAGAAACTTATCATTCTCACATGACTGCAACAGCTTTCCGTTTGTCATTAAGCGATTGATGTGAATTTCCGGTGTGCAAGCGCACCAATCTGTATGTGTGTGTGTGTGTGTGTGAATAGTGCTTAAGCTTTTTGGACATTAATGCCATCACAACACAATCACAAACACATCAAATCGACTAGATTCGTCTCAACTGAACTCAATTCGCAATTCTTTGCGCTCGTTTTCAAATGCTAAACGAAATCCAACGTCGTTGCCTATAGGCGCGGGGTTTGCGTGTGTGCGCAAACGAGCGCGAGCAAGCAATAAAACAGTAACAAAAACTAAAGAAAAGAAAAAAAACAAGCAAATCAAAACCAAATAGAAAAGAAAAGAAAAGCAACGAAATAAACAAAAATTAAACAGTGCCGAAAAAAATAGTTCTCCTTTCATTGCTTCTTTCGTTCTTTCTTTCTTTTATTATGGTTTTCAATGCGCACAGACTAAGCAGCAGCGGCCGATGCTGGTGCTGATGCTGTGGCCGGCAGAGGGCGTCGCTGTGCTGCGTTTGTATTCATGCCTGTGTGTGTGTGTGCGTGTGTGTGTGCGTGTGTGCGTGTGTGTTTGCATTACTTTTTTTGTCTTGAATTCGATTTTGCCAAGAGAAATAATAAATTGATTTTGCAGCTGAATGTAAAAGTCAAGAAAATAGAAAAAAAAACGCAAAATGGCTGCGCGGGTGTGCGGGCTGCTGTGGCGCGGTGAGGTGCGGCAGTGAGCTACCAAAGCAAATTTTAAGCATTTTTTTGTATTTCTGCATTTTTTGTTTTATTTGAGACTTGTTTGTTTACCTGTTGTTTTTTGTTGTTGTTGTTGTTGTTGTTTTTTTTCTTTTCTTTGTGCTTATCGCTTGTTGTTGTTAGTGATGATTTGTTTTTTTTTTTTCTTTTTACTTTTATTTATTTTTTTTTTGTTTTATTTTTGCCGCAGACTTTTCTGTTTTTTGCTTTATGGCTTTTGTATTGAGAATTATTAAGTTCCGTCAAGTCAATAACGACACATGCTCAAAACTTGTGGCAGCATGACGAACGAACTAAACCAGAAGATCGAACTTTTTCCACAGCTCACAAAACTATATCGATGCATATTTATGTATGTATGTATGTATGTGTGTGTCTCTGGAAATTTTTGCAATTCAAAAGTTGCAAACATCAACGAACGTTGACAAACATCAAAACTATGCAAAAGTGTTCAAGTAAAGAAAGTTTGACAGTTTTGTACGTTTGAAGAACTTGAATTTTGTTAGCTTACTATTTGATCTGCATAGCTGTTTCTAGCCTTGAGTTGTGTGATGTGTTAAAAGCTTTCGACATTTTTCATTTCTATTTCAATATTCATTAAATTTATGCATATTGTGTCATCTTGCCTGCACAAACCATAGAAAATGTATCTATACATACATATATGTAACCAGATACTTGCTTGTCAACTAAGTCAACTTATCCAATTGACAATTTCTTTGATTTCATATTTTACTTATCATTTATTTATACATTTTTTTTATGCAGTACTTAGTTTGCATAGAGGCTCCGGCTCATCCTGTTGCCCTTGGCCTTGCCCTTGCCACTGCCCTGCGCCATGACCCCACGTGCGCATATAAATCGTTTTGGATTTTAGTTGTTGTTGTGGTTTTTATCATATTACTTTGCAATAACTTTTCCTCATGCTTTAATTATGCATGGCAATCCTTTTTTGTTATTATTATTATTATTTTTTTCTTGCTTTTACTCTCTTTTTAATTATTAATTGCGTTCTTTCGTCAAAAGTGCTACTTTATAATGAGGCTGATTTACACTTGAAATGAGTGGTAAAGAACGAATAAGTAATTAATGGCAACCGAGGGTGAGTGTGCGAGCGACAGCGACAGCGAAAGCGACAGCAGCAGGAAGAGAAAGTGACGCGAGAAAAGAGGAGATGAAGCAGACAAAGTAAGTGTTGACAAGTGTTGAAGTCAAGGCAGTCAGACACCGGGTGCGAAGAAGCGGAGGCGAAGTGATTGTTGAAAATAGATAAATAGATAGCAAAGAGTACGTCAATGCTCCGTATTCCTTACACACAATGTATCAGGGTATATCCCATGTGCTTGAGCGCCAAAGTATGCAACGCAAAGAAGGTGAGCACTAAGTACATATACATATGTATATGGGAATGATCAGGACGTCAAGATAAATCAACTGAGTAAGACCGTATTTACCAATGACTATCAAAAACTATGAGAGCTAGACACTCGAAGCCAAATTTTCCCATCTCTCTTATTTTCCGTAATAGTCGTTTTCTCAAAAAGATTAACCTCCCTATCCAGGCAACTCTATTAGTCATTGTTAAAATAATTCGATCAAATGGCTGTTAATAGGATTTTAACAGCGTGTCATATTCAGAGCAGCTGTTGTTGCCTCTATCAGCGAATTACTATTAATAAGAACTCTGTTTACTTTTCTATTAACAATTCTATTAAAAGCACTGTCAACATTTTTTAAATAGAATAGGTGATAATACTCATGATCTATGAGGCACACACTCGTAACTTCGCAAGCAGTTTTAGTAAATAAATTTTATGCCACAAAATCACACTCCCCCACCATTGTTGCCCCACAAAGAAATATTAAGCAATATGTAAATGGGCAATGTCAGTTATACAATTATTTTTTATTTATTATTTAGGGCGTGTCATCGCCCACCCTGTGTGCAGGGTGTTATATTGTCGAGTATACTCGACTAACCGCACTTCCTGTTTTCTGGTTTTCTTATGCTTATTTCCTACGTATTTTCCACTGCAGTCATTTATGGCCTGAACTTCTTAGCGAAGCATCTTAGAGATGCGGCGCACTTAAAGTCGATAACTTGCTTGCTGGTTTACTTTGTGCAACAGAGATTATACGCGCTTCTGTATTTAATTTATTTTTGTTTTTTTTTACAAATTCAGCTTAACATTGAAAGCATTTTTGAATGGAGCTTAACAAACTTTTGTTATTTAGTGCAATGCGCAGTATTTTAGTTAATGAGTTTGTAGGCGGCAAGCTAACTTTGCTGTCTGTCTGTGTGTCCGTGTGTCTGTGTATCTGTGTGCTTGTGTCTATTTCAAGTACATGCAAAAACAAGAATGCACGCTAAAAGTAAAGTTAATTAAAACAAAAAAAGAAGAAGCAACAGAGAGATCAAAAACGTTGCACAAAAATACGAGCCACGCGCCGCGAACTAAAAACTACAGTTTTCTGTTTTTTGTTTTTTTGTTTTTGATTTCTTGTTTTTTGTTTCTTTTACTGTTTGTTGTTATTTGGTATATTTTTAGATGCACGCGCGCTTCCATGTGGCTTTGAATGAAAATAATAACAACGCTAACAACACTAACAACACTAACAACAACAACAACAATAACACAAATAACAACAACTACTTTAATGACTACTAAAACAGATTAACTCCTTCCACATAGATACATCCGCATAGATAGATAGATAGATACATATGCATGCACATGCATCCGTTCATGCACATGCACAAGTACGTGCACATGCACATGGACTTGTTAGCACAAAGCTTGTTAGCCAAACTGCTATACCCGAAGCGATGCAAATCGAAACAGAGTGACGTTTAGTCGTACCGTATATTGACTAAATGAAGACACCCACACAGAAAATGCACTGTTCACTGCATTTCCCCATGGTAAGTGCTTCTGATAGCACAGAGACCCAAAGGGAAAAACAACAACAACGACAACAACAACAACGACACAAATACTAAACCAACAGAAAAACCAAACTGACGAATAAATGATTGAAGGAGCACTGAGGCAAACCAAACCGAAACCAAACCAAAGCAAAGCAATACGTTATTCGCAGAAGACCAAAATGAGTTTATTTTTAAACATGACTCGAAGTCATAAAATCAAATATGAAATAGTAAGGGCGGCATAGTCCAGTATACTCGACTATATAATGCCCTGCAAATACGTTAGGCGATGCCACGTCTGAAAACTTTAAAATATGTCCATTTGGCATCGCTCGTTTAAACATGTATTGGTTAAAATTTCAAGAAAATCAGTAAAAAATGAAGAATTTATAAAAATTACAGTTTGATTGTCCTTGAGCGAGGGGCAGGGATATTTCGTGGTATGCTGTTTTAGGGATGTATATTTATTTAGTCTGCATACAAAATTGCAGCTTTGTAGCGCTCATAGTTTTGAAGATATAACCATCTCTTTGAGTAAAAATGGGAAGGTGTTCCAAAATTTGGGATAAGTCATTTGTAGGGGTATGCTTACTTAGGCTGCCAGCCGATTTTCTGGTTTCTATCGGTATTGGTTCTTGAGTTCTAACTCAGAACTCAGAACTACTAACTACTAAGAAATTCATATTAGTGCTGAATTTAAAATTCCGGGATGATTGATCCTCCAGCTTATCAAAGTACTACAGTTTGTATGAAGCAATACTGGTAATATGCCAGAAACTGATTTTAATGATGCATTTCGCTTTCATTCGCTGAGTTCAAGCAACAAATCGCTCAAGAAAATCTTGAGATTCTTCAGAAGCAACAACCGGATCAGTGTCACGGCTAAGAATAACAATGTCGTCCGCACAAGTGGCCCAGCAAGCAAGTTCATCATCATCATACACAGGAACAGGCATATCGGCAGTGAAAATATTACACAAGGTTGCTGTCCTTGTGGAGCACCAACACAGATGAATTTGAACTTGACAATTCTCCATTGACGGACACAATAAAGCCTCTGCTGCACAGCCACGATTGAAGGAGCCAGCAATGCTGCGTTGTTGGTACCATCCGCTTTAGTATGAAGTTTATTAGATTTAAGCATGATATTTGTTTTACAAAATAAGTGTACGTTAAGTTTTATGTCTGACTGTACATGCTTATTTGGTCGGAAGGTCACGTTGGCTTGTGAATGTCACTGCATAGCAAACAATCCCACAAACTAAATGACAAATAAGAGAGAAATACCAGCATGAAGTTTGTGCACTGCGTGGCTTACCTCAGCGGTATGCTTTATTAACTTTACTAACGTAACAAAATATTTTTCTAATCAAATTCCATGACGGACGGTTGGTCTGAAGGACACACTCTGACGGACGGACGCACGGAAAAGAACTGAACGCAACAATAAAGCAAAACCGTACAGAACAATTTTCAACTGCAAAACAAAAAGCAAAAAATGCAAAAGTGCAGGAACGAAAAAAAAAATAAAAATAAAAAAAAAAGAAAATAAATAAAAAACATAAACAATTTTATAGAATAACTGTAAAGTTTTAATGAAAATCACGTGCAAAAAGCTTGGTGGCTGGGGCCGGGTTGTCGGACAGTGGTGCAGTGGCACAGCGCTGACGGCAAAATATTTCCAAGAGCAACTTAATTACACACAAGCATGTCAAAAGTGGCAAGCGATGGCATGATGAGACTGCGGCACCAATGGCACCCAACAGCAGCAGCCGCAGTCCAAGGTCAGCCAGGTCGTTGCATGATGGGGGAAATATAGGAGGCGAATTGCAAGATAACTGTAAAAAAAAATTTTTTACAAGCCCCCATGCCCCATGCCCGCCCTTTTTTGTTGAGTTGATTTGAGTTTTTTTTTTTTTTTCGTTTTCATGCTACTTTAAAGATATTTCATTAATGCAAAATGCATAAAATTAGTTGCAAGCACTCGTCATTGATTGAAGTGGAAAAAAAATGAGAAAAAAAATAAGTAAATGGAAAATTGTCGAAATAAGCAATTGAAGACATCAAACGAAATTGAATAATTGCGCACTTTTAGATACAAAAGCGAAAAATTACATTAAAATGAGCACAAAAACTGTAACGAGAAAAAAAACCAAAAACAACAAAAATAATAACAACAAAGCAGATAAAACTGATAAACAAAAAAAAAAAAAAAACAAAAAGCAGACAAAAAGGTGGCAAGAGTATTGAATGAACAGACCGACGGACAGTCAGACAGACAGACAGATATAAGAGAGAAAAAGAGCGCAATACAGGCAGACGAAAACGTTTGAAACCGTTAGACGTACATACATATTTGTCAGTTAGATAATGTATATGTTAGATCTGTAGCGGTCTAACGGTGGGGCGACAAGGACGGCGCTCTGGACCTATGGGACCCAATGGGAATCCTTAACATATTTTAGTAATAAAGTTCATGCTGAAAGCTTCAGATGGCGCTTTGGCTGAAGCAGTGAACAATCTGATAGAAAAGAGAATTACAATTCATTTGAAAAGAGCCATGTTTTCCAGGAAATAATATGGTATATTGGTGAATAGGGCAGACACATTTGCATGTAGCGGTGCTTTTTAGCACACTAAAATAACATAGCTGTTTTCTGATAGGGAAATGTGAGCTTTGGATTTATATTTAGCAGAGAAACAAAGTTTTCAGCCTTCCAAAATTACGTTTATATTTGCTTCATATAACAAATCGTCTTGGTGTGAACACCCTTAAAGATATATTAAGAGTATCATGCGAAACTCACGAAGTATAGAACGGACTTTCTCATGTTTCGGTGCCTTTTAAAAAAAAGTTAGCACTCTTTACTCAAAAAAAAAAGAAACTTATAATAAGATATAGTATGAACTTCTTGTGTTGGCCCTGGGCCTCTGACGCGCTGAGTCCGCCCATGTGTTAGATACAACTGTGTTTAAACATAACACAAAACTATGATAAACACATACACTAAACAAAGAGTCGTCGTTGCGTGTCAGAGCGTGAATGTTTCTGCTGTTTCTTTTATGAAAAGATAAAAGGGAGAAAGAGTGAGAAAGAGAAAAAAAACAACAACAACAGCAAACACGAAACAAACATTGATGAATCGTTTTGAAAACAGCAAAAAAAAAACAGTACACTGGTCGGATTTTTATCGTACTTTTTGGACACACATTAAAATAATTTAATAACATGAATGATATGTGTTTCAATAAGAGTTCATAAATTTTTTACGATAAAATATTTAGAAATACGGGGGAAACTGAACATTTGCAAAGGAACCGGGAATAGGGGGTTTCACCATGATCACTGCAACAAAAAGTGTAAGAAAATAATGACATAATGTTTCGAAAGGACATTCAGCAAAATGTTCATTGGGCTTTAATAAGACTAAAAGTAACCAGAGGCCAGAAATATAAATGACTGCCCTCGCATAAAAGGGCTGGTCGGTCCGTGGCACCCCCTATAACACATCTTTGGTACTACCATTACTTGAATTAGATCTGATTTATGCAAAAAGGGGATATTGCCCCACACACCGCCTTATGACAAGCTGGTTACGTTCTTGCTCGTGTAAAGAATAAGTGAGGAAATCGGTATAAATGTTCTCAAGTAAAAGTGATCAACGACTTCGAATGTTGTTCGATTCAATTCAAGGGAGAAATAGAGTAATGATCCCCATCGTTAAAATGGCAATGATACTGTGAAATGTTGGGGAAAAACATGAAAACTTTACCTTAGTAACGATTGAATCATATCTGATTCCGAAAACATGATTCAACATTTAGAATTGGATGGATCTATAAAATGTATAGATTCGTTTGAATCCCTTATACAAACAATGATTATATACAAAGTCAAATTGAAGATATTTAAACAAGTAAAATACTTGCTTGCTGTTGTTTACTACACGGTGACTGACGAGGTCAAACGGTAGAAGAAAACAACAAAACAGGAAAGAAATCATTACGCGGCGCACAAACAAACAAAAATAAAGATCCCTTCATTTTCGCTATTTTGACTGGAATGTTGAAAGTGAAGAAATCACACGAACACACACTAAGATACATACATATATACACTGCACAAAGAAATGAGGGCATGAAGACAATAATTTTATTTTCCTACACACACACACATAAGCAACTTTGTATCTTTATCTCTTTGTTATGCCTCAGCCTCAGCCCAAGCTCAACGTATGCAATCGACAATTATGCCATGCTTAATGCAATTTCTGCGCTTTGCTTTTGTTGCAATACTTTTAATGGACCACAAAGTACGTGCTGTTGTTGTTGCTGTTGCTGTTGTTGCTGGAAAAGGGGCAGAATATGAGTAAGACGTTTAAGACAGAGACAAAGACAAAGACAGACGTTGATTGAGCTCAAGTCTGTAAAAGCGATATAAGTCAACACACATGCAGGCAAACAAAGCCAAGCACTATAGCATACACCGCTACAGATACAGCTAGAGCTACAGATACAGACACACAAATACGAGCGCTGGCATAATTGAGACAAGCAAATCCTTTGATCTTCTGCTTGTGCTTGTGCTTGTGCTTGTCTTAACTGAGCCGCAAGAAAGTTTGATATGCTACATTGACATGCCTAAATGAGTTGTGTGTCTACAACATGTGTTTTAAAAATAGGCATTCGATAGGCTGGCGTTGAATTTGAGTGATTTACAAAAGTAGCAACATTATTGAAATTGTATTGGTTTGTTTGTGTCAATCTAATTAACACTGCCGCTAAATAACAATACACATATTTAAATTATCTAACTAACCAAACAACTATTGCATTATCTTACCAACTATTTAGCTATCTAACTACCCAATTATCTAACCACCTAGCTAGCTATCTGACTTTCGACCGAAATGCCCTAACTGTACAATGCACACCACTAGCTTTAATTTCACCAACTAACGCCATTTCAATACATGTATGTATGTATGTGTGGCCATGTGTATGTATGTACATGTATAGCCAGCTAAAGAGGAAAAACACAGAAATTAAAACGTTTCCATAAATAGCCGATAGAAATAAGCGGCAACGTTAGTTACTTTTGAGCATGAATAGCGGCGAATGCATTCGCTAACAGTTAACACTGCAGAACGCTTGGGCGTAGCAGGGTAACCCGGCAAAGCGAATCCTACACTGACATCAACAAAAACCATAAATGAAAAGAAAAATTAAAGTTTTCCATTGAATAGTAAGCGTTTTGATGTGTGGGCGCCAATGTTTTGCGCATGGCTTTCATGCATACTGGCTTGGCTGCAATCAACCTGACTAAGTATCTGACCGACCAATTGACTGACTCAACTCAATTCAATTCAATTCAATTCGATTCAATTCGATTCGTTTCACATTGCCGCTTTTCATAAGTGTTTTAGTTGGACTCAGCAATAAGTGATTTAATCGATTTGTATCAAGAACGTTTCAATTTCACAGCACAATTGTTATACGTTTAGAGTAGCAAACGGTTTTCCTCAGTTTTCCTCAGTTCGAATTCGAAGAATGTGATTACATGCAAGCGCCGATAAATGCAATGCAACAATAATCGCACAATTGTACTAACTGTCGTACACAAACATTTAATCAAGTCTAACAATATATATAAAAGATTCAATTCATGGAAATATCTCAAGCAAAATACTCGAGCTAAATGACGTAGTGTAAAGTCCATTCAGCATAGAATTTGTCCTTGTAATGAACAAATAACAAATAACAAACAAAATAAACAATTTTCTTAATGTTCAATGTTATGAGCTCGTGAAGCAATAAATTTTCCTTACAATAAAAAAAGTTTTATGTTATATGAAAATATTGTAACAAAAAACAATTGATAGAACAAATCAGTATTAGAGGAAAAGCAGATAAACCAAAAACAGAAAAACAGAAAAAAAAAAAGAAAACAATTAAATAAAAATTCCACGAAATAAAACTTTGGCGAAAAGTTTTCACTTTTAGTGAAAACTAATGATGAACTACAGAACCGAACTAAGCCATTCCGCTTGATATCATATTAGCCGGAAAATAGTAAATTCAAGTTGAAATCCAAATACGAAAAAAAAGCAAATTCAAATACAGTGAAACTTCCGCCGGATTTTTCATTTATATATATGAGCATTTCATTTACATATATGTATGTATATAAGATGAGTTACCATTATATATCATGAGCCGAATTCGGTTTATAATTGTCCGGTTTAACGAGGCGCTGCTGTACTACAGATATTAGCCAAAATATTTCTTACGCAGAAACAGTTATTGAATTCCGGAAAAGAGATTCAGAAATGTGCGTTGAATCATTTACCAAAATCCGCTCGAAGGCTTCTGCCAAAAAAGTAGCAGAAAAAACCCTTTCTCAGCTATTATTTATTAACCGTGCGGCGCTCAACAAAAATTACAAAAAGGCGCAAAAAAAAAATACCAAATAACAATTCGAAAGCAAATAAAATTTATAATAGAATAGAGAAAAATATATATATTTACGCAAGCAGTGAAAAAGTATAACAACAATAAATTGTTTTGCAACATTAACTCGAATATTGTTTTTGGTTTTTTTGTTTTTTGTTTTTGGTATTTTTTTGTACATTTTTATTTTTGTTGCTGCATTGGAAAAGTGCGTGTGTGTTTGTTGGCGTAGGTGAGTGTGGTGAATGGTGAGGGGTGTTGTTGGTAGGCGTGCATAAATTGCAGGGTTAACTGAATTACGCTGAGGTAGCTATTTTACATATGCAAAAGGCAGAAGGCAAAAAGAGAAAAACAAAAAACGCCAAAAATAAAACAACAACAACAACAACAAAAACAAAAAAGCCAAAATTGCGTCTACGAAAAGAGCGAAAAACAACATAAGAGCATAAACGACGGCAATGGGAGCAAAATGTTTAGGAAGAAGACACTGACTACTATACTAGCAAACAACTGAATGACTGCCTGACTGACTGACTGCCTGCCTGGCTGCCCGCTCCCACACATTTGTCCTTCTTAGCCGCTCTCTCATGCGCTTACACTCTGTCAAACGGTGTCTCTCTGTACCTGTTCCTGTCCCTGTCCCGCTGACTTTGATGCGCTCTCGCTTGCGCTCTCTATCTGTGACTATGCTAGAACAATTGAATTGAGTCGCGTCGAGTCGCGTCGAGTTGAGTTGAGTTGAGTCAGTTAGCAGTTGAGCTCGTGCGTTTGTTTCGCCGTTGTTGCGATATGAATGCGAATGTGCGTGTGTGTGTGTGTGTGTGTGTGTAGTTTTCATCGTGTTTTTATTTGACTGTCGCCCTAGACCCTTTTTCCTGCTGCCCTTTGTCAACTGTCATACGCCTACAACTCTTACTAAGGCGATCCTTGTCTGCGCTGCGCTGTGCCGCTCTCCGCCGCTCTGCTCTGCTCTGCTTTACTCTGCTTTGCTTTGCTTTGCTTTGCTCTTTTACGGTAGATGGCAAAAGTTACAATGCGATAACAAAAACAAAAAACGAAAAACGAAAACAAAAAAACAGCGCAGAAACCAAGCGAATAAACCGAATTCGTTTCGCCGCACCCCACCGTGTCACAGCGACTCAACACAACTTAACTCGATTCAATTTAACTCGTCTCAGTTGTACGAACGACGACGCCAAATGCGCAAAAAAACAAACTTTTTGGAGGTTTTCTTTTCCTTTATTATTTTTTTTTTTTTTTTGCTTTTTTTTTTGTTTTTTGTCGTTTTCTTCTTTTTCCGTTCTCATTTTCATTACTTTTACTTTTGCCTTTCCTCTCGTTTTATGTATTTCGCTATTTTCTCTTTCTATTTAATTTGTTAGCGTTCATATACGCCACGCTATGCGAGTTTCGGCTCTGACGTTAGCCATCATCGTTAAGTTGCTGCCATATTTGCACGTTTTTGGCAACAGCCAAAAGAAGCAGCAGCACCAGCAGCCGATGAAATGCAAAGGAATTGCAAAATAACAACTCACACACACATACACACACACACACACATGCAGGCCTAAAAGACACAACAACTAAAATAGAAAGGACGACCTTGTTCGTGCATCGTTGCTTCAAACACCGCTGATTTGTTTGGTGAGGCAAAGTTAAAACGCGAATTTGTATAATTACCAATTGGAAAAGTCAGTTTGAAATGTGCACAGCTGCTTGCAAATGTAGCACAAATACAAGCACACACAGCAGCATATACATATGTGTGTGTGTATGTCTGTATGTATGTATGTATGTACATAGAGCGCGCGCATAGAGCGGCATTGTTACGTATGCTTGAGGCTGCTGCCCTTGCACGCCGCCACCTGCCCACACCAACCCCCAAAGCATGCTAAACGTTGTCCGCCCACTGCGCTTGGCCTGACTTGGCCTAGCTTGGCCTAGCTTAGTTTGCAGGTCGCCTGGCGGTCTAGCGCAAACGGCGGAGGTGAAACAGAACGCGAGAAGCGCAGTCGTCTCTGGGTCAAACAGGACGTATGCGTTATGCGTACTCACGCATAGACATGCTCTACAAAAGCACACCAAAAAAAAAAATACCAAAAAATATACAATAAATTAACAAAAAAAAATCTACACGAATTAAGTAGAAAAACGTGCTTTTTATTGCCACAACAAATTATTGAAAATTGTTATCAATGAAATTTGTTAATTATCGTAGAATTTGTAACAAAAATTGTATTTAACTCGTTTTCTTGCTTCTCGCTTACACTAACCAAACACATCAAAAACACACGCACACACAAATATACAAAAAGGACACACACGCACACGCACACAAAAACCCTATGTGTGTAAGACAGCATAGTTGAAAAACAAAAAAAAAAAAACAACAAACACACACATTTCTTTTAGCCAACAACATTTTCAGGTTGTTGTTTTTTCTTTCGTTTTTGTTCTAAGCTTTTGACTTTTAGATGCTTTTCATTGTCAATGTGAAGATTTACTTTCATATGCCTTCATTTCATTTCATTCATACCGTTTTGTATTTGACTTTAGTTTAATTCATATAATTTCTTAACTACCTTTGATTGCTGCCTTTGTTGCTCTTGTTGTTGTTATGATTGTTGTTGTTGTAGTTGTAGTTGTTATTGTTGTTACGATTTACCGTTTAATGTTTCGTTTCGTTTCTCAATTAAGCTGCGTCGACGCTAAGATAGAAAACGTTATATTTTACACGCACTTTTCGTACTTTCGCTAATAATAAATTTTCTGCTTTTTCGTTTTGACGAAAACAACAGCGAAATGATAAAAAAAAAACCAAAAAAAAAATACACTAACAAGGAGAACTTATAACACAAACACTCACAATACCAGTTTTTAATTGTTTCGATACTTGACTGCCTTTTGCAAATACTTTCGCATGCCTTGGCTGCGTTTAAAAAAAAAAAACAAAAAAAAAAAAACTATAAAACACAAGCAGTTGCTATATGTTTATATATAAACAAATATATGTGTATATCTTTGTACAATTATCTTTTCAGTTATTATTGAATTTGTGTCTTTCAATGTTTGTTTGCTGTTGTTTCTTTTTTTGCTTTCTTTTTTTTTTTTTTTTGTTCAATTGGAAACATGCGACGTCAGCGCGAGCTCGGGACGCACGCACGACAAGGACGTCCGCCGCACGAAAGTCAAAGCCTTGTCTGCTAGCTAGAATTGTGAAAAATGAATTTTTCTCCTGCTGCGAAAATGCGGTGCGACGGTTCGGCTTCAGCAACGAAAGCAACGACAACATCAACGACGACGACGACGACAGCGTAAGCAACAACAACAACAACAACAACGACAACGATGAATACGTCTTCGGCTATGACTGCGGCGGCGGCCATAGCTTTGGCGTCAGCATTGTTGTTAATGCCGTTGTTGCTGTATTCTGCTCATTGCGTAAATCGCGTGAGAGCAAGAGCATGAATTAAATCAGTTGGCGCTCTCTTTAACTCTCTGTATGTTGCACTTCGCTTGTAATCATTTATGTGGGGGTGATATTTTTTGTATCTATCGAAATTTTCAGTGCCATGGAAACGAAATACTTTGACACCAACGATTACTTCGTGCCCATTCGGTCATTCGTGAGCTCACTTTTTCACTCTCACAAGCTCGCTCACTCTCTCTTTCTATCACTCAGTTTTTCTCTCTGTCGTCTGTTGCTGCTGTTGGTGTTGCTGTTGCTGTTGCTGCTAGTGCTGGTGCTGCTAACTCGCACGCACTTCGTGCCCTGGAATATCAAATACGACGTCGACAGCGTTAATAGTAGCAGCAGCAATAGTGGGAAATTGACGCAGCGCATCACAGTTTAGGGCGTCGTGTCAGACGTTACGTCGCTCCACTGGGTTCACCATTACCGCACACTCAAACATATTGGCAAATATTTACACCCACAAATACTGCTCTCTTTCGCTCATTACTTCGGTTTCAGTTTAGATTTTCTTTCTATGACAACTATCTGACAGCCGTAGAGACAAATAGGCAACGACGCCTACAAAGCGCAATCCTAGTCAGCTGCCAACCCGCATGTTTAATCGGCACTTCCGACTCTCCTACAGCTCCACCTAAGCCATGTGTGGCGTACTACTTTAACAAATACTCATACATACATACTCATTTATGTATGTACGTGTATTTGCGCCTCATGAATGAATGTGTACAGTGTTGAGTTGTGCTTTTCGCTATGGCTCGTCGCCGACGTCGCATGCTCCTTTCTTAATGTTATCAAACTTTGTTGCTCGTGCTCGTGCTCTTCCACCAATCTCATTTGCTCTCTCTCTCTCACTCTCTCTCTCTCTCTCGCAAGCTCTCTCGTATTTCCCATACGTAATTTTACAAGTTGGCCTATTGAATATCCTCCCCACCAAAGTATAACCCTCCTCATACTGTGCTCATCACAGGCTGCTTGCACAAAATTTGTTTTGTTATTTACCCTACACTCAGAAAAATTTTGATATATTAAAATCGCCCCGTTATTTGCGACACTATTTTTCAATAATTTAGTTTTTCAATAAAAATAACTTAGTTAATACATCATTCATTGACACTTATTTTTAAATTAAAACTTATTCAACTTAAATAATACAAAAAAGCAACATTTATGTAAGGGTTAATGCAACTTTCTTTTCAATGTCAACACAGAAGGGTATCAAAGTTAATTCGAAACAGAATGTTTAATTTTCTGCCTTCAGGCCGTCAGAGCCTAATTCGTCACCACTGCTTTCTCAAGATGTGCTTAACAAAAGAGGAAGAGACAAATCGTATGAATCTTTCCGCAAACGCAAATCGAACTTATAAACGCAAAATATTTCGAAAGCCGAAGCTGACAATTAATTTAATAAAAAAAATCAAAAAAATGTTAAACATTTTCAAAAGTTATTTTTTCGACTTCGTATATACGCATTATTTGAATGACAGTGAATTTAAAAGCCCGACTTTTCCCGCTGCAAATCAAGCAGAGTTTTTGTTTATTCACGATTCTACGCTATTAAAAGACAGTATATAATGGATCGTACCCAAACTACGTGACCCATTTTTGACGATTTTTTCGTCCCTATGACCAAGCGTGGTATTTTTATGACCCTTTAAAAGGGCGTAGCCAAGGAGGGTCCGTGGTCGCCCCTACAACATAACTTTGGTAATACTAAAATTCGAATAAGGTCTTAATATTGGTAACAATTCAAAAAAATAGCTTTGAGGGGCACAAATAAGGGGCAGTTGTGTTTTGTGGTATGCAATTTTACAAAAGTATATTTACTAAACCTCCATTCAAAATTTCGCAAACAAAACCACTTATTAAGAAGAAATGACGGGGAGGTCCAAAAATCGTGGTACGTCATTTTAGAGGGCTATTTTATAGGCATGTCTAAAAAACAATTTTTATGTTGCTGTTTATGTTTATTTTAATAAGAGTGTACTGTTATAAATTACTTAAAATAATTAGAAAATGTAACATAAGAATAATAATTAAATAAAAAATTTAAATAAATGAATAATTTAATAGTATATAAAAATAAAATAAAAAGAAAAAAGACTCATTTGAATATTAAAATGATGTATTATGTATAAGTTAAGTCTCTAACTCGGTGGGGTAATTTATTTGTATTATGTTAGCTTAGCTAACTTAGCTACTTCTTGTCGTTCTGATCAAGTGTATATATACTTTTTGGGATCCTACTCTTCTCCTTCTATGCGTTACATACGGGACTGGATCATTTTTTGGGAAGGTAAAGAATCATTTTATGCAAAAACAAAAATTGACTTTCTTGAACACATCACACAGGAGAACCTCCTTAAACTAATTTGAGTTCGTTGGGTAATTACCACACTGCATCTTCATTACCGTACAATTACTTATACTAGGTATAGACTACATTAAATGCTTCATGAGGTTTTTACATTGTTGAAAGTTCATATATGTAATACAGGGTTGGAGCTTTTCGATTCGTAGTCAACATTATGCATCTTTTACCTTTTTTTTTTTGATTTATCGAACTTGGCCTTTTAATTAATATTCGACTTATTAATACTGTTCGGATGTTGCTGTGGTTTTCGCCAGGACACTATTTTAATCTACTTTTGAAACTTTTACTTCGGTTTTTATATATTTACTTATATATTGTTCTTTTATGCAATACTATAACTTTTTCTTCTGGTTCTTGTATATTGTGGTTCAAGTAACTAACAAAACATAGTTGAGCATCCGCATCCTGTGTGTGTGAGAACATCTGCCTGACTTCTTCACTTTCCAAAGTGATCGGCGCTTAAAGCACCCGCGAACAAAACTCATTTGCTTATGGATTATTGAAAGGAAGCTTTCGTTTTATTATTCGGGTTGGTTTTGTTTTAACTTTTTTTTTGTTTTTGTTATTGTTATTGAATTTTGATTTCTGTTTTCTGTTAAAAATAACATTCATTTTTATTTTATTGGTTATAATAAATAGTATGAAAAATCCTCATAATATTGTTTGAGAAGCATTATTTTCTTGTAACAAATATTTTTTTTTCTTTTTTGTTTAAGTAATCATTTTGTTAATTTTTGTATACCCTGCACCCATTTACCATACAAACAGAGTACATGAAGTTTCTGAAAAAATGCATCACGTCCAGAAGGAAGCTGTTAAACCTCATAAGTGAGGTAAATTACTAACTAAATAAAGAAAATCGACCTAGCTATATCTGTCCGACTGTCTTACTGTCGTCCTTTGGCGCTCAAAAAGCTAAAAAAAATCTGATTTTGAGTATAGATTTGTGCTTATCGTAAGCAAGCTATTTTTGTGACACGTACATTCTTATAAATTTTCATTTATATTTGAATATATCATTTTTAATTTTTTTTAGTTTGTTTTTAATTTTGATATATTTTCCCATAAACTCTTATAATTTCATTTTTAAAAAATCCTTCTCTTCTTTCTAAATTTACTTGTTTTTTTATTTGTTTATTTATCACCCAAACACAAATTTGTATACTCTTGCAAGAGTGAACTTTGTTACGAATTTTGTAAAGAACAAAAGGAGATATCTCCCATTCTATAAAGTGACGAGACGATTGATAAAGCCATGTTCGTGTGTCCTTTTAGAATTTTATAACTAACAAAGAAATGTATGCTGATCACTGTAGCATACATAAATGATCGTAGCTCCCATAGGCACAATCGATCAAAAATAAAGTTTTTATTCGAATAAACTTGTTGTTCTTGAATGTAAGCAGACAAAACTTGGCAATAACATGTTTTCAGACATAAGAACATGGCAAAGTAAAATTTAAAAATGTAATTTCTCTATAAACAGACGAAATAGAAAAAAGGCGTGACTACGCCCTTCGAAAAACTATGAGAAAGTTATCCATTTTGTATAATATAATTGGAACATACTTGCAAGAGTACATATGTTTTGGTATCGAAAAATAAATTACTACATTCTTGTGGATCCTCTTCACTACCTTTTAGAGACTGTGACCAGACCTACTGTGCGTTAATCAACTAGGGTACAGGGTGTTATATAATCGGTTACTTATTTTTGGATTTTCATATATTTTTGTTTAATTTGAGTTTTTCTGTTTTTTCTTTTTTTGTTTCGGTTGTGGGTTGGTTTGTCTTCTTCTTTATTTTATTTTTTTCAGTTATTATTATATGTATTTTTGTGCCTGTCGTGTTTTCTATCGGTTTTTCAATCTGTTCTTTCTTTTGAGTTTAAGTATACAATACAATAAGAAGTACAAATTTACATACATACATAAATATTTTGCTTAGAAATTTTCCATTTACACATTTAGTAATAAAAGTTTTCATAGGTTTTTTTTTACATATGAAATTGTTTTTAAAGTTTCACTTTTTCCTTTTTTTGTTTACTTTTTTTTGTTTCATTAAGGACATTGTTTTTTTTTAATGTATCATCATCACTCTCTGTTGGCTACAATTCAGTTTTCTGAATTTCTTATGTAAAAAATAAAGGAAAGAAGAAATAGGCAAGTTCAAAGGCAAACATTTCGTAAAAATTTCGTAATTAACTACAAAATATATACAACATAATTAATAAAGAATAAAAGTCGTTTTGAGACAACAAATTTTTTTAAATAAATACATCAAAATAATATGCATAATTAATTAATAATTTTGTCTTAATATTTTTACTCCAATGTCAAATATCTTGCTTTCATTGTGTTTATTCCAATTTTACAATAATAATGGTGCAACTTTAAAAATTTTTGTTTTCATAATCATCGATACTTTTTTTTTAGTTCCTTGCGTTAATACTGTTCTTATTACTATTATTAAAAAAAAATTAACATCAAATTGAAAAATTAAATTATTTGTTTTAATTTTTATTCTAATTTTTTGTTATAAACTTCTGATGAAGATTTCTTAAAAAAGTAAAGAGGAAGAAAATTACATACAAAACCCTTGGATTTTTTTGCACAAACACTAACACGTACATTAACCTTCATTTTATTATATTTTGTTTTATATTATTTTGTTTTTTTTTTTTTAATCTTCCATTTTAATTAAATAAGTTTGTGTGTGTTTTTTTAGTATAATCTTTCTAATATTTTGTTAGCTATAAAAAATTTAATAAATATATAATATATAATATTTATATATGTATATAATAATATGTATATAATTTTTTAAATGTATAATATATATGTATATGTTTTGTTTTTTCGTTTTTTTTTTTTGTCTTTTTTTCTTTTGCAGTTTATTAAATTCCATTTGCCATTTTCATTGGGATTCTAAACATTTCTTTCGATAAATTTGCACATTTTTTTTTGCATTCTGTTGCATTACTTATATGAGCTGCAAAGGGAGAAACTGAATAACACAAACATAAATCCTTCTTCACGTAAGTCAATACTATATTTGTAAGTCAGATAGACAGACACACGCACGCACACACACTGTGACACATACACACTCACAAGCACATTCATACAGTAAATGTGCAATGCAGATCATATCCTCGAACATGACTTTAAAATTGCTTTCATTTCTCGGTTGCTGTGTTAAAAAGACGACACAAAATAAGTAAAAAAGAAGCCGACAATTACTAGGATTTAAGTATGTGTGCTACCCACCAACCTTCTGCTAAACCGTCTGCCTACACCTACATATATACGACGCCCCACCTCGTCCACCTCATTTCGCCTTTTTTTACTTTTGCTGCTGCACCTACGGCCCCTTCTTAACCCGTTACGCCCCCTGGTGCTTCACCTGTTTGTTATTCAGCCGGGTGCCTTTGACAATTCCTTAGACGTGCGCGAGCCGCACAGCACCGACGACGGCAGCGCGGCAACCGATGTCAACGTCACATGTATGACGGTGACGATTTGCGTGAACGCGAGCGCGGCTTTGAAGGACTCTTCAGGCTATGATGGGAGCTGCTACGCGGCTTAAAGCCACGTTCATTCCATGGCTCTGACACACGTCCATACCAATGTATAAGATCCATGACCTCCAGCTAAATAGTAATGATGAAGAGTTCTTAATAACATTTCAATTAAACATAATGAAATATAATCTAATTACCTGCAACGTTTGCGGCAACTCACGAAACATTTCACCCTTTGTGAGCGTGGCATGCTGTGACAGAAATGAAAGACAATTCGATTTGAGCGCAGTGGCCATGTAACGGTCAGCGATGCCCAGCAAGCAGAGCACCGAGTCTTCATCGATCAGCGAATTGAGCGTATTCTCACAGAGCTCCTGCGTATGAATTTAAAGTCAAACCAAATTCTCTTAATGGCAATTAAAAAGCAAACGCGTACCTTCAAATCTTCGATTGAATAGCGATCGGCCAAAAGCATCAATTCACAGATTTGCTCAGCGCCAACGGTCTTATCAATCGGTGCACCGTACAAGTAAAGCAACAAACGCCGGAAAATCACTGGCGTCGTATCCGTAATGATAACTTTCCTGTAATGCATAAATTTCTTTAATTATTGGACACGAGACAAAGGCAACAAAGTGAAAGTGCGTACCTATTGATCGACTCCTGCATGCCGGACATGAGCGCCTTCTTAAACCACTCGCAACGTGCTGAGACAATAACGCGATGCGCCTTGAATGTGTGCACCTGCAGTACAACTGCCTGGTTGGCAGCCATCGATGGCGCGCTCGGCGGCGGTGCGTATGTGTGCACCTCAAATTCCATGTCGGCCAACTGAGCCGAGTGTAGCAGACGTAACGCGTTCTTCGACAGATTGCTATTGGCGGCGATCGGCGACTCGCAAAGATGCCAAATTAAATTCAACTGATGGTGATGATCAAAACAAAAATCAAGATTCAAAATTATTCCTGTTCGTAAACATTATAAAAAACACGCACCTTAATGTTCTTATAGTCGTAGACTTGTCGCCGATTAACGTGCAATGCATCAGTGGTGCTCATGTTGGCATCATGATCGGCCGACTTTAGTTCAGCTTGAACTATATTCGACGAATCGAGCAGACCAAGTTCGATAAGCGATTTTGTAAATTCCTGCTTGCAAACTAGCTTACATATCTACATAATAAAAAGCTGTTTAGACTACAGGAGTCAAAAGTTAAATTGGTTGGCGAACAAACCTGACTTATTGCATCACACAACGCGGATTTGTGATCAAGAATCTTAACAATGACGCCATTCTATATAACAAATAACAATTATATCATAAGATATTATATACTAAGATTCTTAGATTACTCACAATTTGACTTGTGGCGAGCTTAAAACAAAATTTGAACTCCTTCCAGCCCAGCTTCTCATCGAGGCGATCGCTGATATTCTCAATAATAAAGATATAGGCGGGTATGTCCATGATCAGCTGCTCTAGATTCTGGTTGATCGTGCTGCGTTTGCTTAAGAAATCCATCTCACAAAATGTACGTCTGCAAGCAAATCAAATAAAATAAAATAAAAGGCAAATTAGTTTAATAGATTTTTTCTTTTAATTTCGCACACACTTCTTATCCTTGATAATGTCGAGCGCCGCCGATATGCGTCCGTAAATATCGCGCATCTTACGCACCTCGTACATGTAGAAAACAAATTTCAAATCATTTTCGGTCGACATGAACCGCTGCTTATCTGGCGGGTTGTCATAGAGCGTCAGGCCAGCGGGCGGACCGCGACGTGGTCGTGGCGACAAAGGCGGCTGGCTGAAGAGCGTCACTGCGTCGCGATTGGCATCGCTGCCATCAAGTGCTTTCGCCGACGTCATTTGTAAACTGTTATTCTGTAACTGCATGGCCAATGCATCATCCTTCTGTTGTTTCAATGTCAAATCCAAATGCGAACATTTTAAGTCCTGCAACAAATTTATAAGCCATGTGAAAAAGTGACTGAGCTCAACAGGCAACACAAATAATTTGCATCATACTTACTTTACACATATTTTCGAGTGAATTTTTGATCTCCTCTATCACATCAGTGAGTATCAATAATGTGGATTCAATCTGTAAATGTTTTAAAGAAATATCATTGTGAGTTGAGAGTTCAGTGCGAAAGATCGAAAGAAGCCGCCTACCTCAGGTACTAAATAGTTGACTAATTCGGCTTTTTCATCAGGCGTTAGGCAGACGAAAACGCTGAGTGTGTTGCGCAGCAACTGTTGGATCTGTGACATAAAGATCGGTATGCGCGTGCGTACATACTTGACGATCTCATTTTTCTGATAGCGCGTTATGTCCGCCGCATCCTTGATGAAAATATTGCAGAATTGCAGCACTTTGGCGCTGCCTGCAGTATGATAAATATAAACATGTATGTGTTCAATAAAACATGATATTTGTACAAGTAATAATACTCACCAATGGCACATTCACGCAAGGAGTCCTTGAATGTGGCATATAGCAAAACCGGGTCGTGTGATATGGTGACAGGACTGATCGATTGTATGACACGATTGAGAATGCCATGCAGATCCATAATCACATTGACCACAACTGTTTTTTGGACAAGTCAATAATTAATCATCATAATTACAACAACAATAACAACAATACAACAATAGTAGCATACATTTTTTGAGCCGTATTAATTTGAGATACTTTCGCGTTGGCTCAACCATTTTTGTTAATGACGGTTGCGACTCAGCGAAATTTATAAGTCTCTCACATATCTCCTCGTCCAGCTCGGGCAACAAAGACTCGGTATACAGCCAGTGTAGTATGGGATTCAGCAGAAATGTGGGCAGATTGTAGAGCACACCGACGGGCGTCAGCGGTGACGATGGCGGCGTGTCCATTGAGCTGGGAAATGGCGACGGACTGCGCGCACGATACGGCGACAATGGCGGCCGACGTGTGCTGCACACCGTCATTGTTGGTTGCAACATGAGATCTTGACAAAAGTTGAATATATTTTTACACTGCGGTGTCTGCGGCTGTGTCGTCTCCAGATGCGAGTCTGAGTGCGATGTTGGTGGAAAGCGACGCATAGCGCCACCGCCACCGCCACTATCAACATTCAAGAGCGAAGCATTGCCACCGCCATCGCCAAGTGATGCACCAATGCCACCAGTGGCGCCACCAACGCTGCTACCAATACTGCCACCACCCACGCTGCCGCTCTTGCCAATATGCTGCGTCGTTGTGGTCAAGCAATTAAATGAGTTGGACAGCTGCGCTGTGCGGTGTACGCTGAGATGACTTGTGGGCACACCAAACGATGCATACTCATTCGGCGGTGGCTGCAGAAAGATCGGCGATAGATTCAGACGTGGCAAGAGCTTCTGCGTAGCGTCGTCATGCTGATAGTGGTGGCCAACGGCAGTGCCTTCATTGCACACGGATATTTTAATGGGATTCGGTGAATTGGGACTGCTGTGACAATGCTTGGCACGCAACACGGGTGACGGCGGCACATTTTCCGGCGTACGGCATATCTGATGCAACAGCTGCGCTTGGGTTGCCTGAACTGCCGCGGTTGTTGGCAGCACGCACATGCTGCAATCAAAGCCGTTCAGCCGCAATATGGAAGAATGCACTTGATACTGCAATAAGCATGAACAATATAATTTTATAATTCATTCATTTGTGTATGTGTGCGTGTAACTCACTTCTAGACCACTGGAGCTCTTGATGACCACATCGCTGAAATATGTTTCCTGCAGCGCTTCGACAAAGGAGAACTCCTTTTCCTGACCGGCTGCCTGACCATCCTTGAGCCGCTTGCATTCAACTGCATACCAGTTCTCACAATTCAGTACAAGCGTATCAGTCGGCGTTAATGTGTTCGTCTATAAGGAAATGTATTACACATTCGTTGGATGCAATGGATTGGTGGTTAGTCACTTACGCTAAACTCGATGCTGTGTCCGGCAATGGCGCCAAAAATCAAACGTGGATTTGTCTCATTGACCTCAAAGGTTTCACAACTGAATAAAACACTCGCCGAGTCACAACAAGTGCCGCAGTCTATTGATTCAGGAAGTGGACTAACTAAATCATTATACCATGTTATATCGCTTGTGTCATCCAAGCGGAATTTGATCCTATGTTTAAAAATTATATATATATCATTTTCAAGTCGAGATACAAACTAAAGGAAAACTCACCCCTCCAAACCGGAAATCTCACATTTACCCTCAAAGGTGCAGCATACAATCTATAAGAAAAAAAAAAATTATTAAATTTAAGTAGAAAACTTTACTCTTGTGCGTGTGTGTGTGTGTGTGTGTGTGTAATTAAAGGCTTTATCTAACTCACCTCCCATGTGCCCAAAAACGTATGTTCGCATGCCATGCTGCGCGCATTGGTGCAAAAACGCCCGCGCGCGCTCCGCTATTGTTGCTGTCGCTCAGCTGCTTTACGGTTGTTGCCAGGCAATGCCCCCGCTGCTGCCGCCCCCGCCGCTTGAAAGCGCTTTGTCGGTCGGTCCTAGTCCATTGCTTGTACAATGATGCTAAGCGTAATCGTTTTTCAATTAATTTGTATATTTTTTAAACAACGCCTGATTATGTTCAAATTCAATGCCGCTGGCACTGACCGATTATGTTACTCATACGCAATGTTGCGCCAAAAATGGCCTACAACAAAATAAAATAAAATTCACACAAATTTTTGATATATTTTCTGTATATGCAATACAGCGGCAGCTTTTCTTGTCTTATTTTTTTTTTTGTATTTTTTTTTTTTTTTGTCTTCAGTCGTGTCAGCTATAAACGGAAAATTAATTTTTCACTACATTAAAACAGAAAACACATCCGTTTATTTCTCACTTTATCACACGAGTTTCTTGTTGCTTTCGTAATAAAAAATACACATACATATTTTAATCTAATACAAATGATATAAAATAATTTATTTCCGTAGAAATTTTCAATTCACTATGCTTTTTTGCTGCTGTTGCTTTTTGGCCCAGCAATAAATTTACTTGTTTTTTTTTTATATTTTTTTTTGTTATCCATTTATTGCATTTATCCTTTCGAGTGTGTTCTCTTGCGCTGAGAACTCGAACACTCGCGCGCTCGCTCTAGCCACGCGCACGTCTTTTAAGTATGCGTTGTACTGACAAGTGTACACATGTATGTATGTATGTACGTTGGTGTATTTGCCATCAGCTGTTGTGCTGTGTGCCTGTTTGTGTATGTGTATGTGCATGTATTAACTGTTGTTGCTACTTGTGCGCTCTTTCTAACGCTTTGGCACTGACTAGCCTGTTTGCTTTGCCTTACAGCCAGGCGCCTTACCACCCAGCACACACACACACACACACACGGACACAGCGCTACACGTGACAGCGTTACCAGATTTGTGAATTAACAGATGACATTTCGTAAGCAGTTCGGCGGCATGCACATATATTTCTTTCTCTACAAATATATAATATATACTAACATACGATACATTATTTTAAAAAAGCATAAATTTGCTAAGCTGCTATGACACAATAAAATTTCAAAGTTACGCATCCTTATTGGAATACATTTAAGGCACACACTGTAATGTTAAAAATATTGGAATGCTTTGGTCGCTTCCATGCTGGAAGTCTCCACGCACACATGATCATCATAAATGTGTATTTGATCTCTGGCAATGATGTCTAACGGCGCAATCTGCAAACAAACAAAAAAACACCAGGATAAGCAAACTCACACACACATGCATACGTATGTATGTATGCATGTAGGCGTTGTTTATACGTAGTTATAAAGCAACAGTTGACAAACTTACGCTAAGCAAATGCTGTGACTCGACTTTGAAATCCTTGTAGAGCGCTATCCGCTGCAAGCCCAACACCGAGCGCAGCCGTTGCCGTGCATTCAATTCGAGCAAACGTTGCACAACATCCCTAGCTGCATGGCACAATTGTTCAACTTCACGTGGCAGGAAATTCTCGTGTTGGTCCACCAGACAACCGTTGATGTTCGCAATTGAGGGCACACGCGACAAGCCTTCACTGTTGTCCAGCACATCGCAGGAGGCCTCATGCACGGTGCCCGGCGTGACTAGCGTGAGCGCCAAATAACGTTTGATGTTCGGTGTCTGTGCAATGAAAGAATGTTTGTATTTCATGTCTTTTTATTACGTTAAATAATATAAATTTATTATTTCAATGAGCTGACGACAAAATGCACTTTGACCAACAGGTCAGGTTGGCGTACACAAAGGCGCGACATCGCCAACGGATCGAACTTGACACGTTTCGGTGCGTCGTGTCTCAAATCAAAAAGCAATTGTTAATTTTCACATGAATACTAAATTACTTGAAGCGACTTCAAGTACGTAGAAAAAATAAGTGAAATGACAATTGAATTACTACGAAATCGCCCCTCAAGATTGAGTCATACAAGTGCAAGTACAAGTAGCTTAACTCGTTCGAGTCGATCTCGAGATCGAGCTCGACCGACATGAAACGATAATCGGCATATAATGCTGCTAATAATGATAACAATAAACCAAACAGTGTCGAGAGAGTTGGACTCAGACCGCAGCTGAGCAACAGGCGGGCGCAAAAATTATTAATGACAGGGGCCGGGGGGCGTTTACCTAATGAATAATTCATGGTGCTGCACAGACCAAGCCGACAGAGGGTAAACAAAAAAAGAAAAAAAAAAACGCCAACAAAATAAATAAAAATATTTACAAATAATAATCATAAAATAGTTTCGAATGCATAAATGATTTCATATATAATATTTTTTTTTTTCTTTTGGATTTTCTATTTTACGGTAACATCGGTGACATTCAACGCAAATAAATAAAAACCAACACAAACAAGCGCTGACAGACAATTCCATAGGCATTGAAGCTGACGTGGTCTCGACTCTCGGCTCTCGAACACAGATCACAGTCTATATGGTATGTGCATCTTAGTCTCAGTCGGAATTTGAATATGTTTCTGATTCTGATTCTGATTCTGATTCTGTGATTGGGACTGCGATTTTGTCTGTATTTGTATCTGTGTCGGTATGTGAAATTAAGTTGATTCTGTGGCGCTAATGCATGCAAATTAAATTCAATTAGCACAAAAAGCAAATCGTTCATAACTCACTTACATACTCTCATCGCATTTCAACATGACTCGACTCGACTTAAGTTAACTTGACTTGTCTCAACTCAACTCAACGTAACTTAACTACTCAGCTAAACTCATGCATGTAGTGTGTAGTGGGTATTGTAGAGTCATGCATGTACTTGTTGAGACAGCATTTTATATGATAATGATGATAATAAGTCTTGTCTTTCTTTCAATTTATTAAGCTGCTGCTGCTGCTGTTCCCGCATTGCTATTTGCACATATTCAAATTTAAAATTTCAGCTCTTATTTTAGTACTGTTGCACTTTAATAGATTTATTTATTTTTCTATGCAGGTCTCTACGACTGAGCAAATAATAATCAGTTTGAATTAAGCAGAAACAATCATGGACGTTCTCGAGTGTAGCAGACAACAACACATGCCTCTCTAGTCGTGGTGGATGTCCTAAGAGCGACAGAAACCTTCTTATCCGAAGCGAGAAAAACTTTGACTGCTCCATCTTACAAGAGGTCAAGAAGCATTTTGGCGAAAAATAGTTTCAACAGTCTGGCTACAATGAGTGTGCATAGAAATGATCGTGGAATTCATGCATGCCATTTATATGAACATACCATATTACTTATAATAAGTATATTGGTAGGCAAAAAGGTTTTATTATAAGTAATATCCATGTTGTTCATCACAATTGCGCATATTTCTACTTTACATTGTTGCTGATGATGTTCGGACGATCATCATCGTAAATATCGCCATCATCATCGTCATTATCAACATCCTCATCATCGTCATCATGATCATCAACGCCAATGACAATGTTGGACACAATTAAGGCGTCGAGTTGCAAGGCGCACAAGGAGAAGAAATAAAAAAAAAAAAAAAGAACAAAATGTTGTAAATCTGCAGACACGTTCAAATAGCTAACTAACTGACGGTTGGGTTGGGTTGGGCCGGCACGCAGGCAGGACAGGAGGACAGCAGGCTAGCAAGTGTAAGCCAAACATGCACTTACATGGTTTACAGCAACCAAGTTGAAGATCAACTTTATGGCCCGCTCAGTCATGGCGTAGAACTTTCGAGTGGCTCGTAACGTACCAGCAAACGTTGAGTGCGGCAAGTCTTGTGTGATTGTCTTGTGTATTTTAAAGGCTCAATGTAGTATGTATCTCGTAGAAATGTTTGTGTATGTTTTTCTTTGAGATAACCGATTGTGGAAAATTGCATATCGCTGACGACTTTGCAACTTGCAACTTGCATCCTGCACACATGACTCCTTACTTCAATTCTTTGTCTCGCAATTGCTTATACGATCGATGGTTGGATGGTTCGAACGGTTGGTCGGCTGTGTTCATACGCTTGCTCGTTCAATTGCTCTGACGCTTGGCCGACTAATGGACCGCCGATTTTTTACTCTTTGGTACTGACCACTTGCATACTTTGACGGCTGCAAATTTGCGCGTTTACTTTCAAGCCTCATACGTATGTATGTATGTACATTCATATAATACACATACACATACGCATACGCATACATAAATATTTGTGTAGAAACTATAAATTTGCACAGTCGCATTAAAACCATTTACCTTTGCTTGTTCTTATGCTGCTGCTTCTTCTGTATCTTCTTAGTTTTCTTATTGGCAGAGGACTCAACACAACAGCGACGTGCCCCACCTCGCCATTCGCCACTTAACATTTGTTAGTCTCTGGCCAGTGAATCGTTACAAGACACCCGTTTGGACGCTTAACCACAACCAATGTGAGGAAAAAACACAACAACAGGCAACAACAACAACAGCAACAACAACAAAACATCAACAAATGCTACCGCAACAAAAACAAACAAGTTCGAATATTATAGTTGGCAAGTTCCGGCAATACAAAACCCTACATTTTTAGATACGACTTGGCACTGTATGAATTTCAAATAAAGATATAAAATTGTATCTTTTTTCTCAGTTGGAAACAATGTTAGTTTTGTTAGATCGCTCATACTAGGCTTGCTAAAGGAACTCGTCGTATGCTTAGGCTCGAAATTAAATAGGCTTTTGCGCTTGTAGGGTATTATAATATGCACATAGTCGGCTTCGTTACGCCGCTCGGTGCTGCTGACTTTTTCATCACACGCTGAGGTTTGCTGCGGCTACGACAATCAGCTTTGCTTTGCTTTGCTTTGGTCAATGTGGTCAAAGCGTCTTTGATCATTTGGTAAGACTTGGCTTTGTACATCGCTGTCGCTGTTGCTGTCGCTGTCGCTGTCCGTTTCTTATGTTTGCGTCGAATGCATAACTCTTTTCTTTATTGGCCTTGAAGATCCTAAGCACGGAAAAGAGGTCATTGTCGCATAATATGCTTGCAGGCAATCGTTCGCTCGATCGCACACTCTCCCGGCCAACAAGCGACGTCATGCGCCTGCCACCCTCTCCGCCTCGCCACACCGACGACTATCCTTTTGTTTGTCTCTTAGCCATGAAAAGGGAAAACGCAAGACATTTTTTTTTCATTTTTTTTTTCTTGCAATTTGTAATTAAAGTCCGTTTGCAACGTACTTGCATGTTGCTGCCAACAAAATGCTGCAGCTGCGCCGTTCTGCGCTTATTATTATTTTTTATTTTTATTTATTTTTTTTTATTTTTTTGCTTTAAGTTTTGTACGCTTTTCTATAAAATAATTCTTGTCTCTTAGCCTTACGTGTATCTCCGTTTGTCTTTTTGTCTTTCGCGCACTCTCGCTCTCTCTCTATCTCTATATACATATGTAGATATATATGGCCGTCTGTCTGTTAGTATATCCAAGCATTGTCGTTCGCTGCATTGTTATTGTGCATCGTTAAGTACTTCTGGACATTTGAGATAATTGAAATTTACATTTACATGTTTGGTTTTTTTTTCCACTATTATTTTTTGTTTGTTCTTTAATTTTGTGTTTCATGTATTTTTTCTTTTATTCGCAAAGAGCACTTGTGGCAATTGCAATACACAGCAAGTCACTGCAACATCAGTAACTCATCGTGCAAAATTGCAAACAGCACAGAATATTAAGATTATCAATGCAGCAGCAGCTATGCCGTATACAGTGCTAATATTTTAGCAACTACTGTAACTGTGCACTGCCGATAGACAGTAAACGATTTAATGCGTTTATTTGATCAAGCATTTCTTGTTTGGCAAATATTCTTAGCGACGCTTTTGTCTACATAGAACACCTTACACACGCGTCTATGCCAACCAAAACAATGAAGCGAAACCACTAAAAACATATCGTTGGAAAAAAACGTACTCACAGCGTACTCACTTAAATGTGTAATTTCGAAAGTTTTGACCTGCATTCGCGGCGCACAAATCAAATCACAAATTAGGCGTAATCAAATGATTTTAATTTTCTTTTTTTTTTTTTTCGTATAAATGGGTGACATGAAATTGGTGCGTGGCGGTAGGCTAGGGGTAAACGAAGAGTGGACATGACGTGGAAAAAAAAAATAATAATAATAAAAAAAAACAGTCACCTAAGCAAATTAGCGCGCATAGACTGAAATGACATCGAATATGTGGGCTGAAATCCCTTCCTGGTTCGTTGTTTCGCAAACAAGTCGCTGCAATTGTCTGTGTAGGTGTATGGTACGATATATCTGTAGCTGTGTGCTTGTGTCTTTATAATTGATATTCATATGCACATGCTTAGTACGATATATATATAATATATATTTATTGTCGTAGCCTGCGCTTGGTAATGAACTACACACAAGTCTCGGTCACAGTCAAAATTTTGCTGTCGTTCGTTTTCAATTCTGTGACTGTTGCTGATTTTTAATCTGATTCTGGATTTTCGCAACTGTGACGCATGGCAAACCGTGCCACATACATAGTTATGATGATGTATAAACGCGACGTTGAAATTGGCACGTGAGCAGCGACAACTGCTGGCTGGCAATCAATTAGCTAATCAACCAGTCTGTCAGTCAGTAAGTCACTTAGTTAGTCAGACAAACAGACAGGCCATCATATTTGGCGACACATACATATAAATACATTAAAATAATAATATATAAAAATGATATATAAAAACGATATATAAAAAAATATATAATCGTTTTAGAACGTCAAAAGTGTCACTATTATTACCGTATATTTATATATAGTTATATGTACATAAGTATACATACTTTGTTGTTCAACAGTTGAGTTGAAAACAATTTTAAAAAATTTCAGTCAGCGCAGCAGCAAATACCTAAGCATTTGATCGTTTGATCTTGAGTTCAAAGAACTTTTTGCAACAAGTGAAATGACATTAGGTAGGCCGAAGATACAATATTTATGAGTGTATAATGACCAAATTTTCTTTTTGACCGCTAAACACGTGAAAAACTCTAAAAAATTTCTCAGATTTCCATGACCTTTAAACTAACTTAGAAATTCACCAAAAATTTTACCTGCGCACATGATCACCTGAGAATTCGATAATCCTCCGAAACGAGTTCATTAGCATTGGAATGTGCACGATGTCACAGGGCATAGGGCACAGGTATAAGAACTTAAATGATAAAAACTTAAATAAACAAAGAAAATTAAGAAAACAAAAGAAATTGTCCGCTTTCACTCACACAGACACACAGACACACAGACACAGAAACCTTTCCAGACAAAATGCACAAGTGGCAGACACACTAATGGCAGTACTGTAAGGATATTCCCGACAAGGTCATGTATCATAAATGCAAAACGTGCAGATTTGTGAGCGAGCAAACCGAAAGTAAGAAACAAAAAAGTAAACGAACAATGGCAAAAAAAAAGGTTAACAATCAACGCAAACTGATAACAATTCTAGGAAAACGTAAACCACGCAATAAGCCACTTCGACAGGCAGAGAGACGGACGGACATACGGACAGAAAGCAGCAGCAGCACGCATTGAAGATAAACGCAAATCTCAGAAATAACAACTAACAATAAACTATCTGACTCACAATCCGCGTGACTGACATGCCGGCTGACCGATCGACTGATCGTTAGATCGTTAGACTATGGTATTTGATGTTTGAAAGCCATACAAAGCAAGCTGTGCGCGACCTTTGCTTTTGAGAACTTAACTTGGCTAACAGGCAGGCAGCCAGCCAGCCAGCCAACCAGGCAGAAAAGCTGACAGACACACAGACAAGTAATGTCGAGCATATCTTAACTCAATCATAACTTTACAATTCCAAGTTCGAATCGGTTTAATTAAGTTGATTATTACTCGCAGCTTCTATTCAGATTCGCATGGTGCAAAGAGGTCGGCGTCAGTCACATCATGTTTTACAACACAATGATGAATAATGATGAAGTATGAGCGATGCGATGTTGTTGCTGTTCATTTTGTTGGCAATGTTGACGTTGATGTCGACAACAACGTTGACGACGACGACGACGACGACAACAAAAACAAAAACAACAACGACTTTTAATTGACGTGCTTAACTCAACTTGTTGTTTATCTCGTTTGGCTTAAATAGTTTGTGTACAGTAATTTTAAGTTGTTTTTTTTTTCTATTTTCATTTAAATTTTTTTTTGTTTTTTTTTTTTTGTTTAAAGTTTAGTTCCGATGATATGCGCGACGAGTTCAATAGCAGCAGTAAATTTGTTTTTTTGTTATTATTATTTTTTTTTTTTGTTAAATTGCTAATCAGCTATTGAAATCTGCAATTTGTTGATGTTTCATTGCAGTTTGACACATTGAGGAACAGAATGATTATAACTAATAATCGCATAATAATTGCTAATTACTAATGTTTTATGCACTACTAATTATAGATAATTTGTTTATGATTTTTGTCTTATTTGAGTATTCGTCTTTGGTTTAGGATTTGTTTTATTTTTCATATTTTTTTTTTTTCAGCATGCATGTGCAAAGACCTTCGCTGTTGAGTATGGTTTGTTTTATAACAAATTTCAAAGCAGCGAAAATAAATAAATACTAATAAATATTAAACAAAAATTGCCACAAAGACTTTTCTTGAAATTCCTGCAAAATGTCGCAGAACAACAGAAACAACAGAAATTATATATTTTGTAGAATTTCCTATTTTAAGCTGATAATGCGACGATAAATGTGCACTTAACTAAAAATACATTTCTATGGCGAAGTTTTACTCATGCAATTGCTATCAACACAATTAATGCATGACCTCGAATGTGCCACAAGTCACCGTCTTGCCACCGGTGTCGCCGTCCGTCGTCACAGTAAATAACGCAGACGTCGTCGTCAGTTAGGACAGATAAGTCTGTGCACTATAACAAGAATGAAACTAATTCATTTGTGCTTATTTATCGTCGTAAGAAAAATTATGACGAAATGCATGCACTTAGATACATTATGTGTGTAGTTGCACAAATACATACGTACTTAGGTGTATGTGTATATGGCGCTACATACATGTCTATTTACATGTCATGCCATGCTATGCCAGAGGCAGCTCTGCACCAAATGCTTCATAATCATGATTGCGTAGATCATCAAATCAAATGACATCAAATCAAATGAAATCAAATCACATCAGCGTTAAATGGCATACACATAGTAAATCCATACTGTATAATAATCCATGCGGCCTAAGAAGCTTCCAGCATTTTTTAGTTGCTCTTGAACGCATCTCAATATGGCATAAGATGTTAGAGCCCGAACCACGAGAACGAACCGAGGCAAGTTTGAACAAACCAAGCTGAACTATGCCGAGCCGTGTTAAGGTGAGGTGAGCAAGTCACTGAACGTCGTTGTCCAGCCTTTAACGTTGACATTCTTTTTAATTTATAATTTTTTTTTTTCTTTTTTAACTCAGTTGAATTTGAATTTGTAGCGTTATCTAATTTGAGGTCGTCGTCGGTTGTATTTGTATCTTCCTCTTGTGGGTTATCATTAGGCTTAAAAAGTTTTTTTTTTATTCTTTTTTTTTTTGACCCGACGACGACGTCGTCAAGTGAAATATTTGGAAAATTTCCATAAATAAATTGAGACAATCGTGCGCGCTTTCGTTTGTTCTAAGCGTAGAAACCTTTCAATACTTTTGAATGTTAGCATTTTAAGCCCTTTTTTTTTTTTGTTTTTTAAATTAGCTTAAAATAATTTTTTGTATCTTAAAACGAGACAGTTTTCTTCTTTTGTTGGTCTATGGGCTGCATTAAAAGCGATCTTGATTAACAGCAGAATTTAGTGCATGAAAAATTCGATGTTTTAGGTCTAGGCAACATTTTTCACTTTTATTAAAAAAAAAAATAGAAACAACAAAATAATTTAAACAAAAACTTGTTTCAACTGAGAAAATTCTTGTCCATTTGCAGCCATGTTGGAATCGCACAAACTTCAGACCTTTATATTTATAAATTTCTTTTTTACACTTCTTATTACCCGAAAGGATTATACAATTTGCAATTTCAAACTGCAAACAAAGTTCAACTTAAAGCACGCCAAGGCTAGTCTGGCGATCAAACGATCGTTGAACGTGTTTAGTTTGATTATTGCAAAATAGTTTGCTGCAAAACATATAACTTCAAAGAAAAGAATCAGAAACTTTTCCCTACTTGGCAATGACTCGATCGAACGATCGATCGATCGATCTTTCTATCTATCGATCGGTTGCATGCTCATTCGTTTTGTCGGTCGGTTTGTCGGTCGGTCGGTCTGCAAATTGATAGCCTTCTGGGCTAAGCAATACGT
>JBAMBP010001433.1:0-104521 GCA_037044515.1 Phortica magna
TGATGACAGCACCACTTTGTGAGCCTTTATCTTGCGTCCATCCACGCAAAGGCTCACATCGACAAAGTCATCGTTGAGGCGGTGATTATCGAGCGAGTAAGTTAAGTGGCGTAGGTAATTATTCCAACGCAACGAATATTGTTGTGTTGTTGCCATATTGTATATATACCTAGTATGGTTAATTTAATTATTTGCTCGAGCTTTGGCCCGTCTGTCTCTACAAGAACAGCACTAACCGCCGCCGAAACCTTAACCGACCGTACACGATCAAATGTGAATCGTTTTTAAAGCTAAACCATACACACAATAGATTGGTTCTCTACTTTCGCCAAACAATACCGGTTTCTTTGAAATTTGTAGTAAGCTTAATCCTTTTTGTATGACGAAACTTCGCTCTAAAGGCACTTTTTTTACGCTCTAATTGGCAAGCTAGTAAGTTAGCTTATAGTGCCAGGGTGCAAGCGCGTGGCTATCCTTCGCCAACGCTATTAGCGGTTTCCTCGGGACTGCTACCGGAACGGACCGATTTCTTGAGACAGCTGGTAGGTATATTGCTCCTTTTAGAGCTAGACTACTTTATCGCACCCGGATTGTGTTCCCCTTACAGATTGATGTGAGCCGCAATTTTTTCGCGCAGTTAGGTCGATGAACAACTCAAGATCCGTCAAATGCTGCAACAGCGACCAAAAGGGGTCTGCATTGAGCAATTTACGCTTTAACCGACGCACAAAAGCGTGGTATATTCAAGTCTCTACTTGCACTACTGTTTATTTTTGTTAATTTACTAGATTTTGTTCTTTTTATATTTTTCTGCTAGTAAAATGTTCAGTTTATTCTTCTTCTTCTCATGGCAGCACAAAATATTTTCAATGGTGGTGCGGTGTTGTTGTTTATGACGCTTGCTTGGTCTGGATAATGTACGCTTATGTTACAAAGTGCGACAAGCAACATAGGACATTCAACCGACGCGTGACAGCTAAATTGAGGAAGAAGAAGACAAAGGCTAAAGCACCCTATACACGACGAATTTTTTCGCGCAATCTGGAGACTATATATATCGAAAAGGGCGTTCCGATTTGAACTATAAATTCATAGCCAACAGCATGTTAATCGTTGAAATTCGAACCGCTTCGCTAGTGGAGGCGTTCGGAAACAGATTTTGTATTCGTTGGCGAGCACATGTTTGCCGCGAACATATTCGTCGTTAATGGCAAAACATATTTTTACTTGGCGAACAGATTGCGCGAATAAATTCGTCGTATAGGGACTAGTTAAAAGCAAAAAGTACAGAAAGTTGTGTATACATCTTCTTCTTCCTCACATTCGCCATTTTGAGCCAGTGTTGTACGTGGTATAAAAAACTTGTGAAAACAAACACAACGTTGCCGGTTAATTGGAAGATATATATATATATATATACATAACTATCGTTTACTATCGCATGTTTTTTTTGGATGGCTTCAACTATTGTCATAGAAACAAAATAAGCAAAACAAAACAAAAAAAATTAAAAATTAAAAGCATAGATCCGCGTGTTCATATGAAATTCTGACAAATTTTAATACAAACAATTTTAAAAATTTAGTGCACTCAATTATTTCCTACAGATATTGTTTTGCTTATGCCGCTTTTTACCGTTACATTATGTATGTAGTTACGATGTGGCGGCATATTTTTCAGACAAAAAAAAAAACAATTTGAGTCAATTGATATTAAATTGTGTAACCCTTCCGTCCCTATTTGTTATTTGTTCAATGAATAAACTTGCAAAAAAAAAAAAAAAAAAACAAACAAACTGGGTGCTAACTGTTAATGGGTGAAACCTTAGCTCGCCAGTTAAACAAGTGCTTTGGTTGCAGGTGATCAATATAAAAAAAAGAGGTTTATTAAAAAAAGAATGTCATTAAAACCTTTCACAAAACATAATTCTTATAAAAGTATTTCGCTAGAAAGCGAACAAAAATGAGGCCGCCGATGAGCTGGAAGAAGAAGTGAAGAGTTTGGAAAACCCTAAGGCGCACGCGAGCACCGTTGCTGCTGTCGGCCGGTTCATTCAACAAAAATTGCCTGGCACCGCGTATGCCATTACGGAAGAAGTCGACGTAATCAATGTGCGAATACTGCATGAAGCCAAACTTGGCGCTGCAAATGATTAAAGCAAATCTTCGTTATTATTGTAATTGTATGGAAAGTCGAAAGACTACGCACAGTTCTGTTTTAGGTACTTTATCATGCAAACCAGTAAAATTTTCATTTTTAAAATCCCATGAAATTGTGACAAAAAAGTGAAGCGCCATGTTTGCTGCAAAAATACGCCGCTGCAGTTTCAATAAGCTGGAAGATGTGCTTGTCAAGTTAAAATTGTTCGATAAAAGACACTGAAGATGGGTAACTCACAAAGGTTTCTCCTTGGCTAAACGTAGAGCACAATCGATGATAACAGCCAACAACAGTTGCAGCGTTACAAACTACAGAGAAGGAGTCAAATAAACATGGAATAGCAACACAAGTACACACACACTTACCCGTATGAAATGCCAGAACGGACAGCGTGTGATGCTGCCACCTGGCACCCACAGCGTCTTTTCAAATGGATTCTCCTTAATATACTTCTTGCCAATCTCGATGACCTCGCCAGTTGTTATTGGGCACAGACTTGCCGTGGCACAGTTTATAACCTCCAGGTTATCGCTTGCAGCAACGGTGTCTTCTTTGTCAGTGGTCGATTCGATGGTCTGCAAGCCGCGTTTGTAGCAAGCAATGATCATGGCACGTACGACAATATCGACGGGCACAAAATCTGACACAATATCCGGATCGCCACAGTTTGTGCGTAGTATGCCAATGCCGCAAGCGACTAACATGCCCGTTGGGCCATTGAAATTATCCGCCCAGCCGGGCACAGGTTCTTCAAGCGTTGCAATTACTGTAAACATTAGAAAATGGCTAACTCTTAATTCAGCGCAAAAGAGACACCCAACAAAGGGCATCAACAAAGCACTCACCTATCGACGGGCGGAATATCTGCAACGGTAACTGATGTCTGTAATCGTTAATGATCTGCTCCGCCAGGCTTTTTGTGAATGTATATGTATTCGGCTGATTGTTGCCATATCTGAAAACGTACATGTATGATTATAAAAAGAGTTCGGAAAAGTTCCAACACACGGCAACAGACTTCAGGTTAAAAATGTTCAGCAAACCCTCATCGTAGGTCTCAGCCAATTTGATTGTTGTGCGCCAGTCCGCATATGGCTGATAGACGCGCTCCTCGACTACGTGTTTATCGGGATTGCAGTAAGTTGTCGAGACATGTATGAATGCCTCTAGATTTGGCATGTCTAATGCCAGCTTGACGAGCTCATGTGTGCCGCGTGTATTCAACAGTATAGCATCACGCAATGGATCGTCAAAACGCACGCTCGCCGCCGAATGGTAGATGATCGAAACATTACGCAGTCGCTCCAGATCCGTTGCGCTTATGCCAAGTCCCAATTTACTACAGTCGCCTTCAATTGCTATCACTTTGTGCAATGTGTGCGGCTGTTCACTGCGCACGCGATCGTAGAGCGATGTTGCAAGCATATCGTTTAAGCGTTCCTGTATCGATTTGCCCTTCTTGCCGCGCAACAAAACGTATATTGTGCCCACATCCGGACAAGAGCGTAGTAATTTCTCTATTAATGCCTTGCCGATGAAACCTTTAAGTGCGAATTAGCACAAGATTAGAGACATGCTAATATTGAAGCTATTTGTCGTGTGCCTACCTGAGCCACCGGTTATGAACAATTCTTTGTCACTAAAATATTTTGTTATCAACATTGTTGAAGCTGTAAATGCAATAAAAACGGCCTTTTGTTTTGATAAAATAACGCAAATCAGACTCTGTATAAAGATGATTTTTATGTTACCTATTGGTATCCTTTGAACAAAAAAAAAAAAACTACAATTTGTGGTTTTAAGCAATTGCTATAATGCAAGCGCAAACAACGACGTTCGATACTCGATTGAATGTCAAAAAGTATTTTGAACACACCAAAAAGGCAACAATTAAAAAAGTAGAATAAATCCAACCAGCGACCCCCGAAATAATTACCATGGCATTAGCATTACTTGGCCTTGCATGACCCGCGCCGAAAGGCACGAATGTATTGAACGCGTCCAGTGTGGGATTCAAGCAGGAGATTGAACCTTAATGCACAACCAACCACACACAGTAAGCAATGCTTGCTTTTTGTTTTTGTTTGTTTTCTTTGCATAACTTACAATGTAAGCGCACCAAGGGCTCGCCGTCAGTACTGGCGAATAATTTAAATTGACAAATTTTCCATATGTGCGTACATGTTTGAAGTGTCGAACTTCTCACTGAACTTATCAACTTTAAAAATCAAAAGGAGATCAAACTCATAGCATCGAGACAGGAAGTGAAAATGGGTGAGGTGAGGGTGTCAAAGCCAACATTTGGTCTTAAGCGTATGAAAAAAAAATAACGCAGTAAATGAGCAAACAAACGCAGTAAATCCGCCAACAAACGCAGTAAATGCGCCAACAAACGCAGTAAATGCGCCAACAAACGCAGTAAATGCGCCAACAAACGCAGTAAATGCGCCAACAAACGCAGTAAATGCGCCAACAAACGCAGTAAATGCGCAAACAAACGCAGTAAATGCGCCAAAAACGCAGTAAATGCGCCAACAAACAAACGTCTGTAGGAATAACAAACCAACCACCCATTTGCGGTTACAAACTATAGAACGATTGCTGATTGTTTCTCAAGAGCTTGATTAGCTTATGTCAGAAACCGCAAAACCGGCTTTTTTTTCCTCTTATTGTTGATAAATTGCTGTTTACAGTTTGTTATTTTTAAGCTTTAAGATAAACTGCAAAACAATGCTCTTCAAAAGAATTGATTGAAAATTTTGTGATTCATAAGTTTAAACGATTAAATTGAATAGTTTTCAAATGAGTCATAATTTAAACAAATTCCATTTGAATAATTAAATACTGAAATGAATATCATGTTCCGTGGAAATACTTTATTGAACATGAACAACAAGCCAGATAACTTGACTCGATAATACATCAGCATTACGTCAGTTTAATGTGCTATATACGTTAATCTAAGCTTCAATAATTCACTCTTGCATATACAAGCTCTACTTTGACCAAGTTGAATTAACTTTTCCTAGGTTTTACTGTATAAGCGCCGGATAGTTAAACCCAACCAATAATTAATAGATGGTGATTAATAGTGTCCATAAGTAAAAAGGTTTTCTTTTAGTTTTTTCATTTCATTTTTTTCTTTATAATTATAAGTAATAATAATTAAGAAATAATACAATTTTCGTACTGTCATAAAAAAAAAAATATGGTTGATGATACTTTGAATGTATTGGGATTTTCTTTTTTTTTTTCTATGTAAAGATGTTGGAGCCAGGACGAACAAGTATGTCGTGTGTGTGTTTGTGTAGTTACAATTTAATAAAAATAAACAATTATTATTGATAGTTATTAGTCGCAGCGATTGTGGGGGCGAACGTTGATGATTGAAGACAATAAGTCTCCCACCAAAATCGATCAACACGAAGCCAATGGACAACAAAGACGATTAGTTCTTGGCTTAAATACTAAGCAAATGTCTTAGTTGTTTTCCTGTCTGTTGTCGTTCACAATTATTCTTCTTCACCCTGCTAACTTTAATTTGGTGGCAAATCTGTTTGTCAGCCATCAATTCACAAAAAAAAAAAAAAAAAAAGTTGTAAATGTGAGAAAACCGACGACGATGATGAATGATGACGGCGACGATGACATGAACGACATCGGCGACAACTGGACTGCAGAAGCAGCTTAGAAGCACTTCCTGTGCACGATGGAAGGGCCAGATTCGTCGTATTCCTGCTTTGAGATCCACATCTGTTGGAATGTGGACAGCGAGGCCAAGATGGAACCACCGATCCAGACGGAGTATTTACGCTCTGGTGGTGCAATGATCTTAATTTTCATGGTTGATGGCGCTAAAGCAGTGATTTCCTTTTGCATGCGATCAGCAATGCCTGGGTACATGGTGGTGCCACCAGACAATACAGTGTTGGCGTACAGATCCTTACGGATATCGACATCGCACTTCATGATTGAATTGTAAGTTGTCTCGTGGATGCCACAGGCTTCCATACCCAAGAACGAAGGTTGGAATAGAGCCTCAGGGCAACGGAAACGTTCATTGCCAATGGTAATAACCTGACCATCGGGCAATTCATAAGACTTTTCCAAAGAGGAGCTGGATGCAGCTGTTGCCATCTCCTGTTCGAAGTCAAGAGCAACATAGCAGAGCTTCTCCTTGATATCACGCACGATTTCGCGCTCGGCAGTGGTAGTGAACGAGTAGCCGCGTTCGGTGAGGATCTTCATCAGGTAATCGGTCAAATCGCGACCAGCCAAATCCAGACGAAGGATAGCATGTGGCAAGGCATAACCCTCGTAGATTGGTACAGTGTGGGAAACACCATCGCCGGAATCCAACACAATACCGGTGGTACGACCAGAGGCGTACAGTGAGAGGACAGCTTGAATCGCCACATACATGGCGGGTGTGTTGAATGTCTCAAACATGATTTGAGTCATCTTTTCACGGTTAGCCTTTGGGTTCAATGGCGCTTCAGTAAGCAACACTGGGTGTTCCTCGGGTGCGACACGCAATTCATTGTAGAAGGTATGATGCCAGATTTTCTCCATATCATCCCAGTTGGTCACAATACCGTGTTCAATTGGGTATTTCAGTGTAAGGATACCACGTTTGCTTTGTGCCTCATCACCGACATACGAGTCCTTCTGACCCATACCGACCATCACACCCTGGTGACGTGGACGGCCCACAATCGAGGGGAAGACAGCGCGTGGTGCATCATCACCAGCAAAACCAGCTTTGCACATGCCGGAACCGTTGTCAACGACTAAAGCAGCAACTTCTTCGTCACACATTTTGTTTGCTGCAAAAATAATTATTTATTAAAATTAGCACAAGAATCGCATAAGTTTATTATATTATTCTTTTAATACAGTTCTAATTTGGCAAATCTAAGAAAATATAACGATAGTTTTAAGTGCCGATTGATTTGAAATGATTTTCAAAGCCAACTATACTTTATTCTTTCCCTCTTCACTCCTTGTTTTTCTATATTATAGAATAATGCCAACAAGATAGAGAGGAGAAAAAAAAAAATGGCTGCCAATGTGACGTGTTATCCGAAAAAGCCGGCTTGAGTCACATTAATTCCAACCTTTCTTAATAAACGCACACTTTGGACTTGCAACGTAGGAAAATAAAATTCTTCTTACTTTTTATTTATTTATATTAAGCACAAACTGTAGTAAAAAAAAAAACTATTTTCTTTTTTTAATATCCAGACTAAACTTTATAAAGCAAATGTGAACGACTCAGTTGGATCCAACCGACCACGACGACTGTCAAATTAATTTTGAAACGTAAACGGCAATGTCAGTTACAATTTTGCGTGAAACTCATACAGATACAACCAAACAAGTATACTAAGGCAAAAATTCAATTTCTTCTCATCAGCGCGAGTGCCTATTGTGCTCTCTGTCTTTCTCTCTCACTGGAATACCGGCTTGCGCATGCGTTCGAGCGAGACAAAAGGACGGTTAAGTACTGAACCCCAGTCACTGCTTTTCGCATACACACACACAAACACAGAGCCATTGCAAAAAGCATGAGACCATGTTTTGTGACCATATATGGTCATGTTTGTGAGCTCGCGTCAACGGTGTTGTTTTAAACGAATGGAATGATGAAGCGTGGAGGCGGAAAAAAAAAAGAAAAGAAAAAAAGCGATGAAGACCGTTAAGGTGAAAAGCTGACGCCGAATGGTTAGCATTTCTGACATTGAAGCAGTGTTGCCATTTTAGCCTTTTTCGGACTGATATACCGTAGTTTGCATTGCCTTAGCCAGCAATAATTATCAAATATCTCCTATCCTGCTATTTGTTTGCATTTTTTGGCTTTGAAGACACAAGTGCGAATAAATTAAGTGTATGAGACACGCCCTAAGCGCTATATAGTAGTGATACATTCGTAAGTGGTGTTCATTTTTGCACTTTAACTGAAATTTTCCCCACTACTGTCTTAATGTTTGTTTGGGCAAAGCAATTTAAAGATATTTACGTGATTAATCATCAACAAAATTTTTCTGTTAAAAGATACATATATGTGTATAGAATTTAAAAACTTAATATTGAAAATTTGATCGTGAAGTGTTTGAAATCAGTGATCTTAATCAGAAGCAAAACAAGAAGTAAAACCAAAAAAACATCTACAATTTCTTATTGGAAAACACCGGTACATCAACGCGCATCTTCCAATGACTAACTGCACAAAGTATAACGGGAGAGGCAATGCTTCGCAACAAGACAATAATTACTAGATGAGTACTCCCAAACGGTGCCGCTCCTGTTTAACTGCGCTCATGACTAATATAAGTCAAACTTTGAAAATTCTTTTTGATTCTTGTCGCCTCCGATGGTTTTGTTTTATTTCTTTTTTTTTATCGCTTTATTAACAATACTGACTCTGATTTGAAAGTTAGTCATATGTATTTTACAAAATGAATTTCATCTTTCTCTTCACTTAACACAAAACCAAAAAAAAATATAGAAATAATGATGCTCCATGCAATTTCTCTTGAGACAATTTTCAATCGTCAGTTGTTTTTTTTTACAATCCAAGTTTGGCTTAATTTTTGTATCACAAATTGCACTTTTCTTCGTTATATCTCCTTTTGCTTTTTATACACAAATAAAAAAAAAAAAAACAGTATTGTTTTACTTACATTTGGTTTGTTTTTACTAAAATTAATAAAATAAATATATAAATTAAGTCTTTTGATTTATGTTTATGATTTGACCGTTCGTGTCAGGAGGATTCTCCGCACAGCACAAGAACTTGAAATGAACTGATACTGGCTCCGGGCTTGTCTACGTTTTATACTTCTTATCAGCTGCGACAACGACGTCGAAAGTGCTGGACAAAAACTCAAAAATTTTACCATATATGGTATGAACGCAAAAGCCGCAGAGTGTTTCAGCCATATGTCTCTGTCTCGATGTTAGTGTGTGTGTGTGTATCTGTGCTTGTATGCGCTTATGTGTGTGTGTGTGTGTGTGTGTGTATCTACAATCGTCAGCGTTGCTGTTACCATAAAACGTTTGCTCAAAACCAGATAGGAGACGTACATACATACATACATACGTATTAAGCGCGTCTGTTTCATTCATTGAGAAAAACACACAGTGCGTTACTATTTGAATCGCTGAGCTAACTGCAGCGTATCACAGGGGTTACAATAGTTGCTATTGTTTGACGCGTTTTCAAAGTTGGAAATCCGTTGGGGGTTGACTGCGCTATTGACAAAAAAAAATAAAACAAAAAAAACAAATCAAAGTTGAAGTCGTTCGATCATGAACTATGTATCAAGTTCAAAACGAAAAGGAAATTCGGCTAGGTTATTTTTCGGTTTTAAATACATTCTATAAGCTTAGCTTATGTGTGTTTATATACACATGCACGTATGTTTGTATGTATGTGTTAACCGTGGAATCTCCCATAATGGACAATTAACAAATGTTATTGGCTTTGGGCGGTGTCTGCTTATATATGTATAAACGTTTGTACTATAGAATCATACTATATACATATAAGTCTATTGTTATATGTAAATGATATATGAATAAAATTAGCAGGTGTAATATATTTTTAATTGCAATTAAATAGCAAAACCTCAAACGTTTAATGTAGACTCATCTGTGGTTTTATTTACATATATATATATATGTTAATGTGGATTTGATTGTTATTCATAGAAGAACATTATCTAGGAAACTTGGTTTCGTCACTTGTTTTCTTTACAGTGTCATGATGAATTTGTTATTATTTTGAATGGTGAGTCATAGTTAAGTTAAGAACTGCAGAGCATACAAAAGTCACCAAACATATCAAACTCTTTTACAAGCCGTTATAATCGATAAGGCAAGTGCCGGCGAGGCGAGCGAACGCGTACATTAAATGCAAGCTAGAGTAAGAAGAAGCAACCTTTCTACATGCACAACTTACGCATACATACATATGTATGTTATATATATATATATATGTATATGTACTCATAACGTATACGCTCCCATAATCAGACTGTTGTTTTTTTTACTTAAAGTTACACAATTCTAAAATAAAGAAACATTACTACCATATAAGCAATGTTCTAAAACCAATCGAAAGCTGTTTTTGTTTCAACTTTTTGACAAAAACGGTATTCGGCTTACTAATTATTTCAAGGAATTTACGTTTGAAATTCCGTAAAAACATTTCGGGGTCTTATCGTCAAAATGGTTCGCAATAATGATATGAATTTTTATATTTAGGCATTTGTCATATGCTAAGCATTAATGCCGACGTCGTTGATAACGGTTTTCGTTTCCTTGAGTGAAAATTCTCTGATAATTTCGTTACGCAATATCTTTTTTTTAAATATTTTTAAAGCTTAAAATTTAAAAAAAAAAAACTACAACAACAATGAAATGATATTTTATGTGTTTAGGAATAATAACGATATTTTTTTTAAATTTACATTTTGCCATTTTTGCGTTTCGCCTTGGATAAAAACTACTGCTATGCTTTCACAGCAGCTTCAGCATACTGAGAGTAGCTCAAAGAGCGATAAATGTGTTAATTTACGTATTTACATACATATTTGCTTGAGAACGGTATTTCGGCATGACAAAAGAGTTTAAAATTTGAAAATAGCGTTTGTTTAAAATGAAAATAAATGAGTCATAACTGGATTTGCCACTCTCTTTTTCTCATTTGTATGCATACATATGGATGTACATAAAAATATATATGCACGTACATACATATGCGAACATGAGCAAGATAGAGATAGAGAGAGTATGCACGCGAGTACAATGATATTGCCACTCTTGGGGTTGTGTCTCGCCGGCATGAAATAGTTGGTTGTACAAAAAAGAAAACAAAAAGGCAAACTTTTTCTGCTTAAAGAAAATAAATAAGGTTTAATTTCGTTTCATATTTGTAGACTTGTCCAGCAGTTTTAACTGTTTTGTATTTTTTTAATTTGATTCATGTTAGGTGTGTGTTTATACCCCGTACCCAAAAGGTAAACAGAGTTTATCAGGTTTGTACAAACGTAGGTAAATGTATGTGTATGTATGTATACATATATAAAGTCGTCGATCTCAAACATTGGCTACCCAGTCGGAATTTGATAAATGAAAAAAATACAGATTTTAACGTGCAATTTTGTGCAGAATTCAATTTATATATGTGATGTTGACTTTGTTTTTGTATTTAATTACAAGGTTACATTAGTTTTGTGTGTGTACATACATACATACATATGTAACACTCAGACGAGGGCTAAGCAGCGTCTAAGCAACAAGGTGCTGGTGTACAGTGTAATTGTTCAACAATGGGGTGCTGCGTGCGCTACCAGCATAATCAGAGTTCTCGTGCTACAAAACAAGCCGTTTCGCAAAAAGACTGACACTCCCTGTTATATTCGTAATGGTGCCTTGCACAATGGTCTGCGCATGCCCCCGGGTCGGGTAATGGATGTGAATTGAAATACATGCACACAGGCGAGATGTTATTCTCACCAGTAAGATCGACTTTGATATGTGCATATATACATATATACTATATATATTGTATATATGTATGTACTTTCCCGCAAACCCCATCAACTTTGTTCGCTTTTTTAACAAATACTAAAATATTGTACAAATTTAATAATAATAGTAATATTATTCAAACATATGTGTAAATGTAAACAAAAATAAATATTATTAATACAAATTAAAAAAAAAAAAGCGCATTGTATCAAAGCTTTCACATTTGATTGATATAATGTGTGAATATATATTAAGTCTTCTTATGTTATACTGGTTTCCATGACACATACGTCACTTTAGTGCGCAAGTATCGTCATTGATCACGAACGAAGTTTTGTATTGAAACAAATAAAAAAACAATTGGATTTCTGTGCATGTATCATGCGATTCAGTGAATAATTGCATATTGGAAAGTTTATAAAGGTCTTTAAAAGATCTCAATTTTTGCTCTTCAAAACTATTGCTAATCACAACGTTGCATAGCAACGTCATCGCAGTTGCAAAAGTCAGTAACCATCTGTTCAGATTGCAATCCCCAACTTCGATCATATGTTTCTTATGTGAAAAAGAAGAAGACGTAAGCCACAAATTCGTGGCCAAACAGGATGTACATATATATATATATATATATATATATATATATATTTATTTCGCGGGCGGTCAATGCTTCGCTTGGTTAGCATTAAAAGCGTGGGACACTCTTGCTAACCTTGTCATTTGCAGCACTGGGCATAAACACTATTCGAACAATTTTATTCTACGTATGTACATATGCATTAAAGCATCAAATGATGGAAAAGTACTGGGTGCGACGTAAGACGAAATGCATCTTATCTCAAACGTTCCCTGTGTTGTTTTATGTGGAGAGTTTGGAGAGATAATGACTGCATATCAAGACTAAACCAGTCCAAAAAATAAGCTGCCATATCTTTTAATAATTCCTGTTCGGCTCTTCATTGAACATTCAAGCAGTACATTCAATTCAAAGTACAAGCGACAGATTTGAAAGAGGTAAAATCGTACCAATGAGATTTTTGGAAACAAGACACTAAATATAAAATACAATTTTTAACAAAATTCCAGTTCTTATCGCATTTCAAACAAAATTCCAGTTCTTATCGTATTTTTAATATAAAAAACAATGAAATACAAACAACGGATTTCATTTCCTTTGTTTTCAGGTGCGGTTGTAAATAAGTATAAAACAACAATGAATGAAAAACCAAAGCATCGTCCGTTATTGGTAATACATGGCGGCGCCGGAGACATCACCGATGCCCGGGTGCCTGGCAAACTACTAGGCTTAAAGGAGGCAGTCCGTGCTGCAATGCCCCATCTTGTTCAGTTGTCCACGCAGTCGAACAACGCGGCTGTAGCTGCTGTTGAGGCTGCAGTACGCAGCATGGAGCTGGACGAGAACTTCAATGCCGGCTACGGTGCGTGCCTGAACACTGATGGCAATGCCGAAGTCGAAGCCAGCATCATGGAAGGTAAAGATATGCAAGCCGGCTGTGTAACATTACTGCACGACATCATGCATCCGATAGCGGTGGCAAGAACTGTTATGGAGCGTTCGAATCATACATTCCTTGGCGGTGTCAATGCACAGAAATTTGCGTTGGACAACGGTTTTACCGAACTGCCGCCGGGCTCGCTCGTTACCAAGTCTGCACAGTTAGCTCTGCAAGAATTTCTAGATGAAAGAGCCGCTGGCAAGTGCACACTATACGCCCGTACCGAACTTGACTTAAATACTAGTGATCCATCGGGTGAAACCGTTGGTGCTGTTGCTATGGACTGTGTGGGTAATATTGCGGCAGCTACCTCAACCGGTGGCATTACTGGCAAAGTGCCGGGTCGCATTGGTGATACGCCGCTGCTTGGTTCCGGTACGTATGCCGAGAATGAGGTTGGCGGTGTCTCTACCACCGGTCATGGCGAGACAATTATGCGTTACAATTTAGCACAACGCATACTTGCAAGCATCCGATACTGCGAAAAGACGGCGCAGAGTGCAACAGAGCACGCGTGCGAAGAGATGACAAAGCGTCTGGTCGGTACGGGCGGTGCAATAACTATTGACGCCAAGGGCCAGCCCGGTGTACACTGGACATCGAAACGCATGGCTTGGGCGTATGTACTCGACGGCATGATTCATTACGGCATTGATCATGGCGAGGTATTTGAAGAACCACTCTAAGACAATTGTAAAAATCATAATTATTTTATTTTTGTAATTCCTATACAGACTTTCTTATAAAAAATTTAAAAATCAGTTTGATTACGCTTCGTATTTCTACGAAGTTTACGCATTTATGAGTGTTAGTGAAAACCCCTACTATACTAAAAAATAATTTAATGATAATTTAAGTATGGAAATCAACACTGTAATTCGCTTTTGAACATACAGCAGACGTCAGCGTCAGCGAGCAATAGTTACAGTATCTCAATCTCAAATAGCTAGAAATTGGGTTTCGACTAACCAACACCCTATTCCCGCTCGTTTTGAACGAAAACGTTTGGGCCTTTTTAGCGACCAATTAAAATAAGACTTGCTGTTATGGTGCGTTGCTATAACATCTGATTGAAACGTTGTCTGTATTTAAGTAATAAAAACAATAGTTTTCGACCGATCGTATGGCAGTTATTTGATATTGTGTTCCAACTACACATTTTCTTTGTCATACAAACTATATTAGTTTTAATAACCAAAAGTTTATCTATGGAATACCTTTTTTGGGCAATTAGTCTTTATGGCAGATGTGTGAGTGTGGTTCGTTTTCGGTCATTCTGCATTCTTTTAACTTTAAAACTAACAGTTTGTACTGAAGCAGACTGACGAACAGGACTGGATCAATTCAATCTTTCTTGGTGTTGCAGAATGTACGGGTACATTTTTATCCATACATTCGGTTACACATGCTTCTGTGCGATGCAAGCCTCATGACATATTTTAAATACCTCTTTGTTTGAACTGTATAACATATATATCACATGTCTACGCCGTTGCTATATCCGTCGTTGATCGTTGCTTTCAAGTCTCTGAATTCTAATCTCGCTAAATGCTAAAAGAAATTATTTTTTGCGTGGAGTCATCTCCGCTGCAGGCCGGGCGCCACTTCGCGCTGTGATTCGTGTGCCTCAGTTTTTCCGTAGCAATACTTGGCCATGGGATCCCGATATTTATTCTCGTGCTCCACGGAGTGTGAGTTTGTGCGACACTTGACAAGGCACAATTCAAAATGATCCTCGACGGAGGCGTAAATATACTTTTGACCGGTCTTTGAGCGCAGCACAAGTTCCAGCAACGGTTGTTTAGATGGATGCAGACAGCACGACACACAGTACTCGTACACACTGCAGCAATGCGTGGTCACGTTGCAGGTGCGACACGTATAGTAAGTGGTATCGGGTATCTCGACGTCACAGCAGCCACTGACGAGAATATGATCGCGCTGACAAACAAATCCGCGCTCATCCACCAACAGGTCTCGTCCTTGCACCTAGAATATAATTTTTAGATTTAATGGTTTGACTCAAAATATATTTATGACTTACCGAGTTGCGGCAGCGCTGATCGGGGTCGTTGGTACGGTTACTACTAACAATGGGCAGTAATTGTTGTTGCCAGAGCAATGGTCGTGTGCGCTGTACCGTGTACTCGTCGTAGTGGAGACCGCGAAATGGACCATTCTAAAGTAGCGCATGAGCACGATTAATAAACACACTCTCATAAAAACGGAACGTTACTTACTTTGGCCAGTATATTGTTCACAAGATAGACAACGATGAGTATAGCAATCACTAGAAATAACATGCGTCGTCGAGGTAACCGCTTTAGTCCAGCAGGCCACATACTTTAGTGGCCGCCACTTTTGAATCACTGATTCCAACTGTATATCAAAGAAGGCGTTTTCTTTTGCACCTACAGCGTTGTTTTCGTCATTAGCGTATTGACATTGGATATTAGTTATTTGTTATGTGCAGCTGTTGCTCGAAATTTAAGGGAACGAAATACTAAAATATACCAGAAACAAAAATATGCCTGTATATTACAATAAATACCCCATTTCCTAAAAAATGCGCTGATTTTAGATTTTTCCATTCACATAAAAACAGGGCATTTTTAGGAAATTCCTATGTCTACATACAACATCTAACAACATACGCTAATTAGCTCGAGACGCAGTGAATCAGAACCCCTCATTTAAATAGTGTGATAGTGAGATAGAGCATGATTGTTGTTTTACCGACCAATGAATAATGTAGGTAGATTCCGATGTTGATATCCCGATCTGACAACAGTTTTAGGTTAATTGGTCCCATATAAGACGAAACTTATATGTATGAACTTGGAGTTTTCGAGATATTTGGACTTTAAATTCCCATACAAAGTTAAAAAGTACACCAGTAGTGCCACACTACTTCTTTTTTGCGCGCATTGACAACATTGTTTTTTTAAATTGTTAGTGTAAGGCAGCCGTTTCATTTACTGATTGCTTCAACTAAATATCAAAGGATTAAAAAATGAAGCCATGTGTGCCCATGTTTGTTTAAACCGATCGTGCTTGCTTTTTCAAACAATAACTCAATATTCAATTAATACACATTTACAAAATATTTTACATACATATAAATTTCTTTTATTTGATTTGTACTCAGCTCTAACGGTGCATTGCATGTATGCACAGCAAGGCTGAGCAAGGTTGCTGACATTTTTTCACTTAAAAACTATTAGAATTTTTTTGCAGTTTTAAGTATTTTTTTGTTTTGAAAATTCAAAGGGAAAGGAAACAAAATTAAAAAAAAAAAAAAACTCGAAGTAAACAAACTTCGGTCAGGCCGAATACTTGATACTCTTCACGCATAATTTCTTACATTTTGTTAAAAATGTCAAATTTTGTTTACAGTAAAAAGAAGAAGCACTGTGGGACTAGATTGTTAATATATGTAACGACAGACGGACATGGTTGCACTAACTTATCTTTTCGAGCTGATCAAAATATTCAAATAGTCGGATAGTGTTTAATGCATGAAGACAATGAAGGCATTTATGGCTGTCATATGTTTTTGCAACATTGATAGTTAAAAACAAAAAAAAAAAAAAAACGAATTACGATTTAAATGACAGACAACTTGTTGAGTTCTTTTTTTAAACGCCTAACGCCTCATTTGCTTTCAGTTTGTTCTTCGGTTTCGCCAGCAGCTGGACCAGAAAAGATGTAATTATCGCGACCCGAGATACCGGTGCCGGCGGCATCACCAAGCCAGGGATAGACATTGGGGCACTCGCGACACGTTTCCATATAACGGGTATCGGTTATATTCTGCTCTGGTACCTTAAATGGCAGAGCACATGTACTCCAAATATTGCAAGGCTTTGGCGCAACGGCGACACTCTTATCACACTTCCATGCCTCAATCTGGTTAACGTCGCGCAGCTCCTTTGGATCGGTCATATACTGCAACATCTGTGTAATGGTGAGTATGTAAACGTCGGGTCTGCATAATGAAAAATACAACAGAACAAACGGGAAATAGTATTAGTCAAAATCAATCAGTTACATGTGAGTGAGTGACGTGAATGAATACGGTATACGGAATACGGAATACAAAGGCATTGTCTAAGCAGTTGGCTTGCCATACGCACGCACAGGTGCAAATAAAAGAAAAACGCGGAAAGCCAATAACTGGACCTTTACACACACACACACACACACACACACACACACACATGGTTGCACTTGAACATATCACACAAATATTTACACTGAAGTAGCCTAGAAAGCGCACATTGCCCAACCAACTAACACTCGGAACTAAGTACTGTGCACGGTAGTGAACCAAACTGAACGAATAAAGAAAGGTTGAAAGTCATTCACACTAATTAAAAACTTCACACTGTTGTGGAAAAAAAAAAAATTGTTTATTTTTTGTTCGTTTTCTCGTGCTTTTCAACTCAACTTTTTCCCTCCTCGCGTAGTCTTAATGTTGTCCGCCTGCCTTTTGTGCGTGAGTGTGAAGGCACGAAATGCGAAATATCATTGGTGTTTGCCAATATGTATTTAAACACATACAATCATACAGCCACACTTAAACAAACCGCATTCACACAGTATTATTTGCACTTTATAATAGAGAAAAGTGCTAGGAAAATCAAGGGAAAAAAAAAGTTCTCTTTGGTCATGCCGAATACACTTGATACACTTTCCGTTATATGCGAAGGCTACAGACCGATTTCTAGACAAACAGATAGCCAGACATACGTTTGTAGAATACGGTTGTACCCACGCCACTTTTAATGGCAATGTATGACTTCTTCAACGTGTTTGTAACAACAACAAACTTCATAACAAAGTTGTAATGCTTCACGAAAAATATTATAACGGAAAGTTTTCGCTTTGTTTAAGCAGGGTACAAAAGATTTGTATAAAATTGTTGTATTTTCAGTTCAACATGGTTGGCTAGCAAGTATTGCCATATGGCTATAATCATTACAACAAAAAATATCGAGTCAGTCAGTTTACAACGTTGGTTGTTTTGGTCTTCGAGCCAAAGAATTCAGTTGACATGCTCAGAAAATTTACTGCAACAAAATTTGGCTACCAAATAGTTAACAAACCTGAAGATGTAAATATTTATGGTCCAAAGATATATAAATTCTTCCTTAACTCGTTAAGAGGCTTGTGAGATTTTTTTTATATATATTTATAAGATTAGAGAGTTAGTGAGAGAGACATATTAATGTGCCACGCCCGTGAGAAATGTGTGCCGTTAAACAAATAAATTGAATTTGTCAAAAGATGTGTGAAAAGCATCAAATTTACGGCCTGGCCGAATTTGATTTCATGCTCGAATTTAATTTAACTTTAATTCTTGATAACCATATTTTTGTGTGCATTACTAGTATTGCCGGACGGCGTGGGACGCGTTGCATGCACACATCAAATGCCACGCCATAACAAATTACTGCTACCTACACGTACTTCCCCCATTTGAACCTCAAAGCCATTCATGTAAAAACCGTTGTAGTTTCAATATTTATTGAAAATGTACCTTGAAGTTTTAATTGATTGTTAATTATATGATTTTGTTTGTACAAGGGTAGCGCGCCACTTATACATAACTGCATCTTACAATCAATACCACTTGCTATAGAAAATAACTTGTTGACGTAGCCGCCTTGCATGTTGTTGTGAAATAATCTTTTGGGGGTTTGTACCACCAATTGATCGATGAAGCACATTTGTGCATATTGTCTAAAACACGCGACTGTATTTATTTGATTAAAAACATTTGTTCCAAAATGGTTTTTGGCGAAAATTCAAGCATTTCATGAAAATGTATAAATGTATCTGAAATGATTTTTCGAAATATCATACCTCAGATAGAATAACAAGCATAAAATCGTTAACCGGCATTGCCGAATATTTTATACGCTTGCAAAAGTTATTTCAAATGTAATGAGAAAGTTATGCCGACAAAAAAAATTATTGATTAATGTTTTTGAAATGCAATGGATTCGTTTGCTAGTTAAAGGACATGAAGTCACTGGAATCAAGTTGACTTTTGGTCAAGAAGTGTACAGACTTCGGTTCGTTTTACGGCTCTAAAAACTGTTGCTATGAGCAAGTCAATCTGAGTGTCTATAATAGATATACTATATATTATTATATTATTATAGATTTATATATATTATTGCTATTTTGATTCATAAAGTCTTGTGCTATAGTGAAGGCATGAAATTATATTATTTGTGTAATCTGGAGCTCTTTATATTTCAGGAGCCATATTGGCAACTAATATGGCACGAGTATCTTGAAACTTGTCATATCCAAAACTATGAGAGAGTCAAAAGCATGAATGGGGCAATGAATGCCAATCAATGTAGCAAAAAATAACGTTCAATGAGTCGTTTGTGGTAAAAAGTCATGCTCATAGTGAAAAAATTGACTTGTAAGGGTATGTACTTTTCGTCAAAGACGTAAAAAGTTTCTCTTTGTTTTTTTGTTGTTTTTTTTTGTTTAATCGAAACGAATTGAATTGAATCAATCTGCAGCCTGCGGCAAACAGGAAAACAAAGCAACAATGCCCGATAAGGTAGAAGTGCGACAGTGAGCGTATAAAAGAAATGGTGCGATTTTTGTTTGACTTCATACAGCTGTGTGTGTGTATGAGCAAGAGTGTGTGTGTGTGTGTCCCGTGGCACAGGAAACGACATCAGATGTGCACATCCGTATAAGTTGGCTTTTAATTAAGAGTCGAATCGAATCGGTCAGTGAAAAAAAAAAATGTTTTATTCAACAAACAGAAGAAAACGCAAAAAATAATATCATCTAAAGGCAAATAGAATATTAATATTAAATCTTTAAAAAGTAATAACTTTAAAAATTGTCCAAGCAAAACAAATAAAAAATAACAATAACAAAAACAACAACAACAACAACAAATGAAAACATGAATAAATGCTTTGGATTTTCCGTTGTGCGTTGCTTAAATGCTGGACATGTATAAACCATTTGTGTGTGTTTGTGTGTACTTTGTTAGTTAAATAGAAGTCAACCTCTCTGAGCCTGTATTCAAGCAAAAAAAAAAAAAAAAAAAGCAGGACACACACACACACACGAGAGCAGAATATTGACATAAATCACAAGCTGTGAGTGGCAAAGCAAACTGAGTTGCTTCTTTAAACGTTGCAGCATTTTGTTGTTGTTGTTGTTGTTGTTGTTGTCTTTTATGCCCCCACACATTTGTCTGAATTGTGTTTTGCGTTTGTCAGTAGAGGGCGTGGCAGCGCCACAAAGCCACACAGTCCAAAGTGACTGCGCAAAGGGAACCCAAAAACAAAAATAATCCATAGATTTTTTTTTTTTTCTCATTTTTTGGAAAATTGATTATGAAGAATAATGAAACATTTTGTGTGTCTTCATCGGCTTATGTATGTGATATGCCGTTGGTCATACGGAAAATACTTCTTTGTACTTATCAAAATTTTACACTTTGAGTGCAAAAATTCAAAAATCTACAGAAAATTCCTTTGTTTCTCAAATATCTCAACTAATATGGCTTATTGTCGGTACAATTCTACTTACAGTTCAAGTGCCCAGTCGAGGAATTTGTGCAGACCATTCTCGAGCGGTTTCGTCTGGAACCAATTGGTATGGAATGGCATCATGTATGGCGCTTTGTTCTGTTCATAATAACGTGAGAAATCCTCTTGCAGCCATTCGAATACTTCGTTCTCATCCAAATTATGCAAGACGCACTGATCCAGATATGGACAATGACCGCCCTCATAGCCCTCGACGTAATGTGTATTCAGTGGCACCTCCCAGACGCCAGGGAAGGTACGTGAGGGGCAGGTGCCGCTCTTGCACTCATGCGATATTTTATAATCAAGTGTGTAAGGCCAAACGGGCACAGCGACCGGTGGCACAGTAATGGAACTGTCATAGATATAACCGAAGTCTTCGAGCACCTAAGAATTTTGTCAAAATAGATTTTAATTGAAGCTTTAAAGTAATTTAAAACATTTATATGACTTAATACTTGTTTTTCAATGTCAATGGTCAAACTTAATTGGTTTTTGGTTAATGTTTTTTTTTTTTTTGTTGCATTTGCATTTGCATTTGTTTGCATTGGCATATGCTGATTTTCACTTACCTTGTATTGGGTGTTACGTCCGGGCTTGAGGAATGGCGCACGCATGCCGACAACATCGTTTACCGACACATTCGCAAAATGACGCAGAATTTCGCGCATGCCAATCATTTCGCCTACCCATTCCTCGTATCCTTTGTCCTGCAAGCCTTGTTGCTGTGAAATGCTTTCAGTGGCAATTTCGTGACCCGCATAGCCGAGATGTTGTATCTGTTGATAGTTGCTGCAGTTGTGTTTGTATGTTTGTTTGTTTGTTTTTTGACAATATTGTTGTTGATATTGGAGCGCGTTGGCAACGTGTCGACGTCAGATAACACCGTTGGCCAATACGATAGGCGGCGGCAGATAGCCAGATAACATATTAAATAAACAAAAAGAAATAACTTTTGAATCAAAATGGTTTTATATTGACTTTTAATTATTTCAAATATTTGTGAAAATGCAATTTAAGATCAAAAACGATAATATTGTTTTGTTTTTTTTTTGGTATTTTTTTGTACGAAAAATATACTAATTTTAGACAATTAGGCCAATTTGGCAATCATTGCGCTTGGCTAATTACTCCGTTGGCTGTGGGCAAGACGTACAAATATGCAACGTGCAAAATGAGCATCAAATAAGGCAACAAGCATTGAGCCGTGTCATTAACATAAGTTCACTCGTTCGCACGTTCTTCGACCTGTTCAACCACCGTGTGTACACACTGGCTTGTTCGTTGGCGCGTTAAATCGCCGATATGATTGATTATCATGCGACGAGCTGTGGCCGCAATGCGCTTGAGTTGGCAGCGCCTTTTTTTTGGACAAATTGCAACGAGTGGCATGACTATGTGCCGATCGTACGTTCAGCACAAAATCAATAAACAAAAAGGTAGACTTATATTTTAGATGCCTTGTTGATCAACCAAACACTGCACTTAGCCATGTTGCCGTCTATATATATTTGTCTCTGTGTGTGTGTGTGTAAAATATTGGCGCCTTTTTGTTTTTGTTAGATTTTTGCCAAACCGATTTAATTAGTGCCTCAACTTAATTAGAATCAATGTGGTATCGATCATCGGTTTACACAATTCGGCTTTGCTCCTCTTCAGAGCACAAAATTGGTTTTATACGAGAAAACACTAAAAAATCATTATTAAATAAAAGTATGTCTGGCTGTGTGTCTGTGTGTGCGTGAGTCTATGTGTTGCGGTTGTCTATGAAACTCGGCTGTGATGATGATGACAGTCAACTTTAGAAGGAAAGGCAGTAACAACATACAACATTTGAAGTAAGTATCTATGCATGTAAGTGTGTGTGTGTGTATGTGTATCTATAAGTACAATGCACAAGGTCTACACTCTAACATGCTAGCGGAATATAGTCATTATTAAATTTCATTGTCATCTTTCGTGTTGTCATTGCTACTACTTTTGCTGCTGTTGCTGCCGTTGCTGCTGCTATCTTTATGCTCGTCTCAAACTCAACGAACCCTTCTAGTTTTACAATAACACACAACCAAGCAGCTTCATTGACAGCAGCAGCAGCAGCAGCAACGACGACGACGACTACGACGACAACTACAACGACGACAACGACAACGTCGATGATGATAAAATCACCAGCAATGCCTTCATCGGGAATTTTGTGTTCATGCAGTCGACACTCAGGATTAAGGGAATAAAACAGAATGAAAATGACGAAGTCAAAAACAGAAATCATTACGTGTAAGTGTTGGCGTTTGTCTAAGCTTTACCACACACTCTACCACTACCATTACGTCTAGTTCTCACGCTCTCTCTCTCACTCACTCTTACTCCTTGCAATAGACTGTGCGATAAAGTGAAAAAAATGAGGAGCAAAGAAAGAATAGAAAGAGGCATAGGAGCGACAAAAAAAGAAGATATAATAGAACCTATACAAATCTACATGTATATTAACGTTACGGATATATTTCTACAAAATTGCAGTAGCAATAAAAACAAGAGTGAATTGCAGTGTAGCATAGTTTGAGGGGCAAATGTATCACAATAGCCCCTTTCGAGGTGTTTACACTGTTAGCACGTGTGTGTGTGTGTGTGTGAGAGTGTGTACAAGATTTTGGTCATTTAAAAAATGTTTGTCACCGGTAAAGCAAACGTTTCTATGTGTGTGTGTGTGTGTGTGTGTGTCTATAAGAGCCTTTGGTCAGTCGATTTAGGCTTAGAATTGCTAGCATGGACAGGACAAACGAATTTGTAACGAATAAACAAGTTAAGTGTGAGTATACACGACAATAGTACACCCTGTATTTGATAGTTGTGACGCCCGAAGGAATATATGTATAACATAATGATCTGTACAATAAGAGAAGAGCTCACGTATAAACATGGTTGAACAAATTCAACGAAAATATGTTTAATTTTTTTTAATCATGGGAAAAAACACTTTTTTTATGATCAGTTTTGATGATCATTTAATAGGGTCTAAGAGGATTTTCAATATGGTCTATCTTGAACCTTTGTACAAAATTTACAGCGTTGCTAGATCTTTTCGTTGAATATTTACTTTGGAAAACATAAATTTGAAAAGACATAGTCCAAAAAATACGTTTCTCTGTCATTATCGCTTAAAAACTCATAGATACAAATTAAAAACATTTGTAAAATGAATATGTATGTAGTATGTTTAAAACGAGACATTGACATGCCAGCAGTATTGTTTTTGGGGCGTGACAATCGCTGTAACTTGTTTTAATTCATACATTCTTCATGCAATGTCAATTGACAATGCGAGTACATGACAGCAGTTGTCAGCGAGAGCGCTTCAAGTCACAGAATGAAAATGGCATACACTATCTTTTAATTGTATGCTCGCCATTTTCATTCTATCAGTCACCAACGACGTCCTGTCGCGGTTTAACGTAAACGCCGGCAATGGTTAACGTCTCTATCTCTTACTCACTCTCACACGCGCTGCCTCACTATCACTGTGTCTGTGTGTGTGTGTGTGTGTCTGACTCTGGCTATGCTCTTTGCTTAACTTGGCTTCTTTGCCATACGCACGATTTATGTGTATGTGTGTCTGTGTGTGTGTGTGTGTGTGTATGAAAGCTAGAACAAAAGCGCCACTTTTCGCATTCTGATTTGATGACAGTGGCGGATGGGTATTCCGACTTCTTCAATTTAAATGAAAATGTGAAGTGAACAAAAACAAAAAAAACAAAAAAACCGAAATACAACAAAAAAAAAACAGACACGAAAAAAAATCACTTGCTTTATTCTCATGTTAATGCGTTTACTCGTTACTGCAGGTTACTTGGCCAAGTCGGGCCGCGTAGGCATGGGCTTAACAATGCTGTGCCGAGTTGAGCTGAGCTGTGCTGAGCTGGGTATGCCTCAGTGATTTCTAAAGTTTCTTCGGTAGTAAAACTATTTAAAATAAATAATTGCTTTGTTCTAAAAAACAATAAAAGCACTCAAGTGTGCCGGAATGATATAAGGGAGCATGTACTTGCGTACGCAGTTCTCGCAGTCCTCACAGCCAACATCGCCAACATCAACAGCATCATCATTTCAAGAACATTCGCATTCGTTCTTTTTATGCACTTGTGTGCGTGCGTGTGAACGTGTCTGTGTGCATTTGTCATGAAGTTTTTGCATACAAAATAGGTGATCCCGGCTAACACACAAAGTATGCACTATGTATGATATATGGCATGCTTGATCAATATTGAAACTGAAAACAAAACAGCGAAGTTCGTTCGTCTGTCGGTTTGTTTTTTCGTTTGTCTGTCTACAAAATAGAACTTTTAATGGTTCTAGCTTTTCTTTCAAGCAGTCAGGTAAGCCACATGAAGTTCTCCTTGAAATAAGGCATTTCCTTCTAGAGCTGTGACGGGCAAAACTCACACAATCAAACATTTCGTTGTGTGAGTAAGCAGCGAAAAACCAAGTATGATTTGCTATGCACTGAGAAAAATTACGAGCAACAGTGCGCACACAAGAAAAGTCATTCATATTTAAAAAAAAAAAAAAAATTCATGCTTACCATATTTCTGAAAACATTTTCGTTGAGTGCAATTTCTCAGCCATCCGCAAAATAATCCACCTTCAATGAGTTCTGATCAGCGACTGATTTCGTTTTTTCGCTCAAAAGAACTCCAAACAAGAGCGCCAACATGACGACGAAACTCAAACGTGAGCGATGCATCACCCGAAGTATCATGTTCGGGCGTCACCCGAAGTATCATGTTCGGGCATTACCCGAGTGTGCTTACACTATGCGTGACTGCGCTGCGTCAGAATTTTTTGACATATGCACGCGTCTAATGGAAAATGAGAGTTTGCCCTTCGCTGTTCTAGAGACTTGAAGTATTATGCCATAAATACATATAAACGATTGTCTAAGACAGTGAAATAATATGATATGAGGAAAGCACAGTTTTTCAATTGGCTTGGCATTCAAGCAAACTGCGTCTGTACACGTGTTCTTTGCACGATCGCTTAAAGTTTGTTGTTGGTTGTTTTTGCAAAATGTCTAAATATTGCCGCACGGCATTCGGCAAAGCGTTAACAGTTGGCAATGGTTGATTTTGTGCTTGCATTGTTAACAACTAAAATTAAAATGTAATGTTTGAAAATTAGATTTTTGTTGCCATTGTCTTAGTTTCAAACAATAGTTAGCTTGAGTTCTGTTCAGCTCAGACATACAAGTGAGCGAAAAGTTTGCACCGAGTTCAGGGTGCTACGTAACTCTTGCTAAATTGCTGTCTTCCTTTCTCATGCTATATATATATATATACATATATATATGTATGTATATACTACGTAGCTACGTATATTTATTTTTGTTATTTTTATTATTTTTTTTTTGTTGGTTTTATTTTGCACTGTACGAGCGTATCTCTGCATCAGTCCATTCATCTATTCTATTCAGCCAAATGTTGACATGCCCCTCTGACATCTTTGCATTGCAGAAGCTGTTTGTTAGTTATTTGGTTGGTTGGTTGCCAATGCTATTTGGTACAACTGTCTGAGCACAAGTTTTCAACTTTTACGTTTGCAATTAAAATAGAGCACGTAGAAAGTTTGCCCAAAAGTCAGTCGGCAAATGTTTATAATAGAAAACCGAAAAATGTTAATGAAGATGAGATGCTTGACTAACGTTAGTTGCTTCAGTGGTTAATGCTAAAGACTTGACTTGACTTGTTTTTATAAGCGCATCCTTCGTGCCTTCAAATCAAGTGCAAGTAGTTGAAGTGCGTAAACCACAGACCAACAATGGTAAGCCAAATGAAAATTCGCATGGACCAAAACGAAAATGCAATAAAATGTCTTACAATTCTCAGATACATTTTATATTGCACGCATACCATGGCCAACTTCGTCAGCAACAGCAACAATGTAATGGCAATGGCAATGGAAATTCGAACGTTCTATCGGGTCTTCTAACTGAAAGTGCTTAACAAATAGTATTACCTGTACTCGTGCGACATGAAGAAGGTGCCGCGTATCGCGCAACCGTTCGGATTTTTGCGTTTGCCATTGAAGATTTTCAAATAATGATCGTAGTTATTCAAATTGACAGCGCCATCGAAGGTGAGCACCATGATCTGTGGCACCTGTGAAAGAAAAGAAGAAGAAGTAGAAATTAAACAACTTAAATTTTATAGAATATTTGCAACATTTAAACAACTTAAGGTTTATTTAAAATGTCAGCCACAAAAGCAAATTTTGCTTTTGAAAAGAAATGTTTGCAACCGTCAAAGGCATCTTTATGAAAGGCACATAAAGTCCTGTGCATCAAAATTTTCAATTAGCACATGTCATTTCATTGGCGCCACGCCCATTTTTCGAACGGCATGATTTTATTCAACTGCCAGCCGCATGTAACTCAAGTAACATTTCAATAGCTTTTATAAGATTTTCGCTTTGACGCACAAAGGCTTACACACACACACCCTCCCCCTCCACACACACACCCTCCCCCTCCACACACACACACCCCCCCACAAACAGGCAAACACAAACATAGTAAGAAAAAACCTTAAAACTATGTGAATATGACTACAGATAAAAAGCAGAAATAACTTTTTTTCTCTGCCATTCATGTACGCTCCCATGCGTTTAATCAATTCATTTATCCATCAATAATGTATTCAATATACGACTATCACACCACCCAACGCCCAGTGCTTAATGCTGAGTACTCAATCATTGCAAAGAAATAAGTAACCAACGATTGAACCACTAAGCAATGCAAATTTAAAGCATCTTTTCAGAACAACGACCTTAGTTATCAACATTCTTTTTTTTTGTCATGAGCTACAGTCGTTTACCCAGCGAGTAACATTTCGATACTTCTTTTGAGTATAATAAATTTTTTATGCTGTTTGTAACGCACAAATGATAGTTTTTTCGCTTCTAAGAAGAATATGTCACACCTTGCCAGTGTGTGTTGAAAATCGCACATTTCACTATGCACGCGTGCATACCAACATATGCACATATAAGCCGAATTGCATTGCACTTTGGTTACATGCGTACTTTGGTAACACAAATTTCATTCTTCTAATGTAACCCTCTTCTTTGCCATAGCAAATAAAAAATTAAGAGGCGTGGCCACGTGCACATGACTTTATCAACCCAACTAAAACAAGTTTTTCGGGCACATATAATTATTGCCTATACTTTATAGCGTCAAACTGGATGCCTTCACTGCGTTGACGAATTCATAATAAAATTATAATATTATTCATGCTTGAAGAGTCTTAAAACTGATATTAAATCGAAGGCACGCGTTTTCCTATTTTTTTTTAAATATAAAAATGAACTTAACATTGCTCCGCTTGGCGCTTTTTCACTATTTTCACTATTTTAATTTTTTTCTACTCTTTTTTTGTGCGCACTGCTAGGTTAAGACACTTTCGTGATTGCATATTTTAAGGCGCAAGTGGCTTGACGCAAGTGCCTGCATGTCGTTTTAGCAATAATCGTTTTACATTTCAGTAGCAGATTGAACACTCGAAACGTTATTTACTTACGCCGCACCACAAGTCCCCGCCATCACTGTTTTTATGCACACAATGCAAAGTATTTTAGACTCAATATGAAGCTTGTAACACATATGAGTCTAGCCAACGAGCCAAAGTCCCTACCTCTACCAATTGGCAGCGCTGCTATAAAGCGTGCTCTGCAAGTCTGCCATGAGCATAGATATTCTTGTGTTCTGTGTGTAGAGTATCAAAATTTCGATGTAGCAGCACTCACTTCTTCACACATTTTGTTGCATTGCCATGATAGTTTAGCACTATCTAATGCTGTCTGTTATCACACTCACTCACTGTCTCTCTCTCGCACTCGCACTTGTTCCGGCCATACATTTCAATTGCGTATTTGTCGATTAGGCTGGCTTTGATTATGAAATTGCAATGATTACAATGAAGGGTGACTGAGAGTTTTATAGAATTTGCAACCGTTGCTGAAAGTGCTTTGATACACAAAGTGAAATGAGGCATTGCACTATGATTTCATTGCTTGCTCATTTGGCGGTTCATTGCTACATTAGCTCATTAGTTTGGGGTCATTTTTACGCAGCAGACTCAACAGGCAATCGACTAAATGCCATTGATGCTAATCAAGACTACTCGGCAGCAACTTGAGCGACTAAAAGTGTATAGATTTAAATGTTGCCACAATTGGTTGCACAATGAAAACGTACGTTTGTGCGTTAAAATGTTTGTAAATATTTTAAAATTATTTAATTTTAATTTATCCAATAAAAAGTGGAAGAAATCGGCGGGTAAGCTTACCTTTTCGGCCTCCAGTTCGCCGGGTATTTGCGTGCCATCCTTCGAACAGAAACAGTACGGTAATTGGCATTCTTCGGTGTTGCAGCGTTGTGCCGTGTCCGCTGGCGAGTCTGTCGCGGGTGCGGGCGCTACGTGTGGCAAGCAAGGAAAACATAATTTTTTGTTGTTAATTAATGTTAAGTACAATGGTTGTGACAACAAATGATGAGTTGGCAAAACGAAACAAGAAAGAACGACAATTGTCGGCTTTTCCAGCCGGACGCTTCTTGCATAAACTTTGCTTACTTTTCGAGCAGCCGGGCAGCAAAACTATTATATATGTACAAGTGGTACGTTTTTATATTTCGTTTAATGACATTAACTTTTTTTTCTTTTTTTTTTTTTTTTTTTTGTCGGTTTTCAAAGAACATTTGAGAAATTTGAAAGTAGTAATAATAGTTTTGTATATGGTTTCTAAGACGTGCCGTTTTGCCTACACTACACTTACTGGTTGGCAGTGGTCCACACTTGGCTTCATCCTCTAATGTGCAGTACTTTTGCTGATCGTCAAAGTACAGACCCGAAGGACAACGATTTAGGTAGGGAAAGCCATCAACGCACTATGGAGATACGAATTTTTAAGTTTAGCACATTATTATTATATATACTTATAGGTCAGTAGAGATAAGTGCTACATACTTGATAGAAACGACGACAGGTCGCTGGATCAGCATAATTACCGTTCGCAATTTGGGATGGACATGTGAACTCCTCCTTATCTTTGCCTTGCGCTATAAAGAAAGAATTTTATTAGTTTTCATAGTCAAATCTTGCTCAAAAGTATCTTTTGATATTAGAATTAATTAAAAAAAGGTTCAATATACTATTTTGCCGGCACATAGAAATGATCTGCCGGTAATGTGTCTTTCAATGTGCGACAAACTTCATGACAATGTTATAATATACTGTGCGCTACGTGAAGCGTATAAATAATCACGAGAAAAAAAAAAAATAAATAAAAAACCAGTCAAACGCAATCAAGTCACGTAAGTAAGTACTGTTTATTTGCCTTTTATGAAATTCATGCACGTTTGTCTTTATGAAATACAAGACAAAGTGGACAAAATATGGCTATGGCGCAGCCAGGAAAAGACTAGATACTTCGACAGTGCCGAATTAGCGATACACTACACGAAGCATTTGCCAGAAATCGTATGTAAAGTACAATGAGCATAGAAGAAGTATTTCTGCCATGATCATGATAAATGAGTAACGTCCGGTACGCAAAAGTTCTTAGATACTAGATACTTTTGTTTCAATTTAGTTTTTGTTGTATTATTAAAATTTCAAACTCGAACACTTAATATAAATGTGCGAATTTGCCATTGACCATGAATTTGTTATTGCTCATTTCTCAGTACTAAGCAACACGATAGCATGCCATCTCTTTCTGTCGCACCATGCGATATTTGCATATATCGGAATTTCGCTGCCGCCAATAATAGGCAACTTTGGCATTTACCAAAGAGAAGCCGAGAGTAAAAAAAAAATAAAAAAAAAAAATAATAAAAAAAAAAAAGAAAAAAAAAAAAATTTGCCAGTAATCAAGTTTGAGGTCAGTTACGCAATGCACAGATTATAATATTAGTAAATAAATAAAATAAAAAATGAAAAAAAAAAACGCTATGTGATTACGTAAAAAATATGAGCAGCTGTAAAAAGGTAAAAAAAAGTAGGAAAAAAAAATGTAAAAAGAAAACGAAAGCATAAAAAAAATGTAAAACCGGATTACAAGGCCCAACAACGTGGACTGATTTTTCTTGTTGTTGTTGTTTTGCTTATAAAAGGTGTTTATCAATTGATTTATTGCCATTCAATGTCGTAATTACAATCTTCAGCGCCTTTGGCCGGGATTGAGGTCCTTTGTTTGTGGCTCTGGCTGTGGCTGTGGTCGGCGCTGTTGTTCAAACAAGTTGTGCGATTATTATGAAATTTCCCCCGTTTGCCAAATCTTGACCGGCTGACGGTTGACAGGCAGACAACATGTATAAAACAACAACAACAACAACCACCGCGAAGACAATGATGACGACACAAAAAAGACAATGGTTGAAAGCAAAAGCAAAAGCAAATGTAAGCTTTAACCTTGTGCCACAGTTACGTTTGGGCCTGTTGATTGATGCTGTATTGATGCTGTATTGATGCTTTGGCGCCAACCAACTGTGACCGTACGAGATGTACGAAATGAGATGAAATTGCCTATACAACGCCAACGGACGATAAATGAAGTGTATCGGTTTGACTTTAACCAGACTAGCTACACACACAAACACACACACACACAACGACACAAACACATACATGTGCATGGGAAAGCAATGAATTGACAATATTACCTAATTTATGGTAGAGTTCGGTTCGAGATAAGCGAGAGAGACAGCGACAAAATAGCATGCAAAGCAAATGGAATCGAAACAAAACGAGAAATACAACTATGACTGACTGCGCATGCGCCACGTCCACAAAACAAAAAAAAACAACAACAACAAAATATCAACAACAACAACAATATATAATAAAGACAAGAAAAAATATTTTAACGTGAAAGAAAGTTAATTCGGCTTGGCTGAATCTTATATACTCTAAGCAATAGTTATGCCTAAGACAGGCGACTTATAACGCTAAGAAACTTTAGACCGGTCGATCGATCGCGCGATCATGTATGCAAATTTAAGCTAAGCCAATAGACAAACTGACAGACCGACCGGATTATCAGGCGGCTTGGCTATATACTTCATACTTCATTATAAAGTAATTAATCTTTTTTCTTATAGACAAGAGTCCTCGACTTTGAAATACTTTGTACTTTGTAATGTGTAAAAAAGGTAAACAAATATTTTTATACGTCATGTCCGACGATTGGTTACTTTTCAATGGAACTTATCCCACAAGTATTTGAGTAGTATAAAAAGACTTGCACCTCTATTTCGCAAAATGGGGTGTGGCATTGACAGAAAAGCTTCTACAAGTGCATTTCATATTAGATCTTTCAGTTGCTCAGAGTAATCCATTTGAAAAACCCAAGTTTTGTGCGATTTTTGGTAAGTAAAGTCTAGAACATGATTTCATTACTGATAAAGATGCCACGTCCTCTGCAGTTATGTAAATACTTTATCACAGGCGCGGACAACTTTGAAGTTTATTAAATATACTCAAGCACAATTATGTTAATCAGTCTACGGAAGAGATTACCTTCGCGGAGCCACGAGTTTGATCTCGAAATTAATTCACGGCAGCAACATGTCGTTTGAGGTTTGTCTGGTTTTGTTTGTTTTTTTGGGTTGCTATTGGCTGGACTTTTGTTTCAGCGCTACAAGCTGATCGCTTCTTTGACGTAAATCCGTTTGTTGATAAGATGATATAAAAAACTACAATTTTAGTGGAAAATGTAAATTTGTAGTTTTTTTTTTATATTTATAGTGGAATGCGGAAATGACTACTAATTTATAAACAAGAAAGAAACTAACTTCGGTCATGCCGAAGATACGATACGCTACAGGCAACTGGAAATTCAACATGATACTTCTATGGCTTGTGCTCCTTCTAAGGATTTATGTATATATATATGTATATACTTTTTTGTATCTCGCTTTGCTGCATTTTATATGGCGAGTACCAGTTTAAGCGGTCCGATCATAGCCGTGCCGACAAATAATAAAAAAAAAAAGAAAAAAAAAACACACACTTTGAGTTTGCAAACTCAACAATTGAGCTACAAGTTCGGCAATATATAAACGGTTATATATATATGTATATATCATCTTTATAAGCTTCAAACTTTATGCACTTTTCACGTTGTATAAAATAAAAATTATTGCGAGTCATTTTGAAAGCACTAGATACTTACCGCTTACGCTTGCAATGCAGATACAAATCAGCGCCAAGAAGGTCAGGCTGTAACGCTTTATGAGCATGTTAATCCTTTGTTTTATCTGTTGGTTAAAACAAAGTTAGGCAACAGCCGCAGTAGACAGGCAGACAGACAGACAGAGACACTGGCGAACAAAAGATCGAGGCAAAAAAAAAAATAGAGGTGTACGTGTCACGAACGCGACACATTAACTGCTCTCGGCTAATGCAAAACGTTAACTGAAGCCAATCGAGTTAAAGAAATTGAAAGAAGGTACATAAAAAAAAAACAAATATCGAAGAAACAGAAACAACTTAAACAGTGTGCTCGGGCACGTTGTCTCTTTGGCAGCTTTGGTGGAAAAAGTCCGAAACGTGTATGAAAAGTTGAACCTTTGTTGAGCGCACCAAGAGCAAACGCTCAGCAGCGTAAGCTTGATTTCAAGCTCAAATCGCGACGAGAATTTAATGAATTTTAATGGCTTATGAAAATACTCACTACAAAACTTTATGCTCAGACGATACATACATGCATATACACATGCATATCCAGACTTCGTATTTTGTGCCGGCACGCAGAGTGACCAGCCTGTCTTCGCTTTGTATATGTAACTTTATCCGTTGTCTCCGAACTCTTGCCTAATTTCAATTTAAAGGAGTTATAATCTTATAGATCACATGATCCCAGCTTGGATAATACTACTTGGTTATGATATATTGGCTTTGTAGATCTTCTGTCGTTCCGTATTTAAAGGAGTTATAATTTTATAGTTCACATGATCCCAGCTTGGATAATACTACTTGGTTATGATATATTGGCTTTGTAGATCTTCTGTCGTTCCGTATTTAAAGGAGTTATAATTTTACAGATCTCATGTTCCCAGCTTGGATAATACTATTTGATTATGATATATTGGCTTAATAGATCTTCTGTCGTTTTGTATTTAAAGAAGTTATAATTTTATAGTTCACATGATCTTAGCTTGGATAATACTATTTGATTATGATATATTGGCTTTGTAGAACTTCTGTCGTTTTGTATTTAAAGGAGTTATAATCTTATAGTTCACATGATCCCAGCTTGGATAATACTACTTGGTTATGATATATTGGCTTTGTAGATCTTCTGTCGTTTTGTATTTAAAGAAGTTATAATTTTACAGATCTCATGTTCCCAGCTTGAATAATACGACTTGGTTATAATATATTGGCTTTGTAGATCTTCTGTCGTTCCGTATTTAAAGGAGTTATAATTTTATAGTTCACATGATCCCAGCTTGGATAATACTATTTGATTATGATATATTGGCTTTATAGATCTTTTGTCGTTCCGTATTTAAAGGAGTTATAATTTTACAGATCTCATGTTCCCAGCTTGAATAATACGACTTGGTTATGATATATTGGCTTTGTAGATCTTCTGTCGTTCCGTATTTAAAGGAGTTATAATTTTATAGTTCACATGATCCCAGCTTGGATAATACTACTTGGTTATAATATATAGGCTTTGTAGATCTTCTGTCGTTTTGGTTTATGTATTGATTTTTAAAATGTGTTAAAATATCGTAAGTAACGTTTAAGCTGTGGGATCGAATGGCTTAGCCATTAAGTGTAGAAATGTGAAACTTGTTTTATTTGTACAGATTTGTGTTTATGATTTTTATAGGCTGCTCGCCTATACTTTTTTTCGTTTGACTGAACTTTTTAATATTGTGAAAATGCACATTATTATATATTTTTTTTTGTTATGTCAACGATTCATGTGTTGAAATACGAGATTATTGGAAATAAAACGGCAATAACAACAACACAAATGTTTGTCGACAAATGACCATTTCACCAACATAACAGCGTCGCTTGCGAAAGAGAAGTCAGCCGCCGTACGTCCAAACGTCTGCATGAGCGAATATTGCGGCGTTACGTTTGAGTGCAAGACTACCTTATGTTTGGCTCAAGTGCTATGCAACATACGTGTACTTAATGTTGAAAATGTTTAAATTACGTTGCCACGCGCCTATAGAGAAAATATTGACTATGAAATTTGTGTTGGTAAACAAATGTGTTGAAAAGTTTGTTTATACATAATTAGCTAGTATGTTGAGTACAACTGAAATTGACTGCTACATGTTTCTATACCCTACACACACACATGAGCACATAGTATGCAATAAGATCGCCCATTTGCAACAATTGTTTGCCAATATCAGATGTGCTACTACACGCGCTAGACACGGCATTTAAATGCATGTAGTGCCGTGTTACTTTAGGTTTGTTTGGGGCACGCTTTTGTCTCAGGGCGTGGCACAAAATGTGCGTTTTCGTGTCAGCACATTAAATTATTTATGCTTTGAAACAATATGAGTTATTAAAATTTAAGTTAGTTTGTGTTAATAATGTTGGCATAAGGCAAAATGTATCTTACAGGAGAAAAAAAAAGAAAAAATGGGCGGTGGCTTGGCCCACAGCTCGTTTCACATAGTCAAGCACACTCGACTCGGCAACATTCCCACTTGTTTTAGAATTATTGTTCTAATTAAAAATTCTAAAAACTCGGCCGTAACGCCGAAACAACATTTTATTTGCCATATATCTGTATGTGTGTGTGTGTGTGAAAAGGCACACATGTGCTGTTGAGTTTATTGAGTTATGGTGATTTTGACAATATGACGACGACGACGACTGCTGTGTAGCGCAGGCAAATTTGCCTTTTGTTTACTTTCTAGTAAAACAAAAACAAAAAAAAGGCACAAAGAGCAAACGAATATTATGAAAATGCTCTTAGCTCTTGGTGTTGTTGATGCGCTACACATGGGCTTTGCACGCTCAGTGGCAACGGCAACGGCAACGGCAAATTTATTGGAGGCTTGCCGTACCATTGAGTTGATGAAATATCGTTGAGCCTGTGACAGTTTTATGCCGGCAACGCTGTCGACACCACTTTCGCCAGCCAGTCTCCGAAGTACTAAGCCAAAGTTAAGTGGTTTCAAGTTAAGCAAGTTGTTATTGTGGCTTTTTATTTTGCCTTCTATTTTTTTTTTCGTATATTTTCTTCTGTTTGTTTTTCGACATTAAATTTTCTTTGCTCTCAAGATTCGGCTGTACAGCGTCGCTCGGTCGTTTCGTTTGGTTCGTTTCGTTCGTTTGGTCGGCCGACTCGTCACTGGTGTGTCTGTTTGGTCAAGTTGTTGCAGGGCGGTTACTTTTATTTCTGCGCCTTCTGTTTGTTGTTTGTTGTTCTTGTATTGCTGCAGAAACATTCGCTCTTATACATGTTGCGCTCTTAAGCGCTGACAAAGTTTGCTGAATCTGCGTTAAGTCTTGTATTTTGTCCTCATAAGTTAACAATTTACGCGAAGTCGTTAACTGTTTCAATACAATACAAAATTGCTAATTTAATGACCTTTTGTGGCAAAAAAAATAACAAAAAAAAACAACAAAAAAATAAAAAGAAAAATGTACTTGACTGTAATATTCGTTACAAAAACAAATGATGTGCCCCCTTTGTTTAACACCATCACTATGTGACTTCAGTCTTTGTCAATGTCCTTCACACTTTCGCGTCTTCATACACTGTAATTTATGGTCCATTGGGTTCGTGCAATTGTTGAAGCGCCATCTGGAAACTTGGCTCACACTTGCTGAGAATTTAAACATATTTAATTATTTATTATTAAACTATTCATCACCAAATTTAAAACATCATGTGTCTGTAATTATATGAGTTCATTGTAGGCGGCGAAATGGTTGGCAAGAAAGAGAAATCAATAGTAAAATCCGAATTTAGGGTATTGAAAAGTCGTACACTTGCGACTGCAACGTTTTTACTTGTTTGCTCCGTTATGGTTGTGTTGTTGTTGCTTCTATTTATATTTATACCATTCGCGAGCACAAAAAATGTGCACAAGTATAAAAACTTGGATTCGTTTTCATTAAAAGAATGTTAAAAGACAAAAAAAAAAAAAACAGCAAAATGTCAGAAAAATCGTTACATTTGGCCATGCCGAATAGCTGACACGCTGCACACTTCCTCGATTTGAAAGACACATGTATGCCGCTAACAAACAAAATCAAAGCTTCATTTGGTTTTTATAAATGTTAAAATGGGCGTGGCAGCACATGTTGTGATTTTAATACCTTCTATTACAATAACAGTTAAGCCATATAAAAGTAACAACGGCGCTACTTGTCTGCTGCATATGTTCAAATAGGCTAATAGGGTATTACGTAGTCGCATATGTGCGCCTGCTGTATGCTTGCTTGTTTTTTTGCATGGTTAAACGCTGATGTGCGGTTAAATGTTTGCGTTTGTGTTTGTGATTTCGCTTGACAGTTCAATTTTTAATGAACTCGCATAATTGAAATTAGAGAAATATTTGCAGCACACTTTTAGGCCCACTGGCACACATACCATGCATACGCACATATATATATTTCTACACACACTGTGCACAGTGAACAGCGCAGTGTTGTGTGCGGAGGTAAAACAAACCAGCCAACCAACATAAAAAGAGAATTTTTCACTGACCTAACACACGTGATTGCAATGCATAGGCAAACAACAGTTAAGTTGCAAAACGATTATAACGCCTTTTGAAAATAATAACAATAACAAACGTGCTTTGTTTACAACATACAACTTAGCTGAGCGCAAACATGTTGCAAGAGAACATTTTTACCACTAACATTGCCAAGAATTACGCTCTGCAACATATTTTAGCAGCATTTTGCATGATACACACTCAATTACGCTCTCCTTTGGCAGCAATATTGTGCACAGAACATTCAGCAACATGATTTCAACGCGTATATGAGGGCAACGCAAAACGAAACGAAACGTAACGACAAAAAAGAACAAGCAAAATGCAAAGAGTAACACTTAGTGTTTGTTGTTGTTGTTTTTCTTTTTTCTCTCGCTAACGTTTTTCGCAATGTGTTGTCGTCGCCGTCGCCGTCACCGTCGTCGACAGGCAGGCTCGTCCGTTAGCCTGCTGGCTATGTTGCTTGCGCTGTGTTGCGCACGTACATGTTCATGTTGCTGTCGCTGTTGCCGTTGCTTTGGCTGTTGCCGTTGGTTTGGCTGTTGCCGTTGTTTTCGACAGCATCTGCTTCGGCAGCATCAAGCAACACAACACCGGCAGCATCGCCATCGCAATCGCAATCAATCGGCTGGGAGTCGCAAAGCATAAACTCAAATTCAAAGAAATCAGTCTATTCGTGTTTTTGAACTTAAGCGGTGATACGCGCTTATTTCGCCTTCAAACAAATTGAAAGATACGTGTGATTTTTTGTTATTGTACGTTTATAAAACGGCGGCATAACGTTTTTTCAAAACATATACCAAATTATTATTATTATTATTAAAAACATTTTTTTCGGTGGTTTGTAATTAATTACAAAAAAAAAAAAAAAACATAATAAAAAAAACACAAAAAAAAAGTTACTTCTAACCAACAACAACGCGCGCAATAGAGAAGTGTTTATATTTACTTTAAGTTAATCCTTTTTTTTTTTGTTTTTTTTTGCCAACCAACGTGAAAGTGTGAGAAATAGTAAATATTTAATGAAATGTACGTTGCACTTAAAATGAGCTGCAAGACAGCGAATTGCTGATGTAAACTTTGAAGCTGTCATGATGCCAAAATCCGAGTTGTCACGTGCTGATCTTCATATTTGAGCAGGTTAGTGTGCATATGACATGATAAACAACATGCGAAAGATCCCAGTCGGACAGAGACTGCTTATAGGGTTATTAGCCGAATTTGGCAAACTAACGGTATTGTTAGCTGAAGATCAACTTAAATTGCTGACTTCCTTATGATACTTAATATTATAGGCACTTACTTTAATCGGATTGTAGTAAAGTCGGTTTTCTGTGTGCGCTTGTGTGTGTGTGTGTGTGCGCGCCCTTGATTATCACAAGCTCAAGATTATGACTACGGTCAAATGGTACGGACTTACGGACGTACGGTTGGCAGATGGACGAGACTTTAAACTAATTTTGCACACTTAATTATGCAATTTATTTGAACTGAAGCGCCAAATAAATAAAAGACAAGCAACAGTAAAAGCAAAGCAAAGTAAAGCATAGGAAAGCAAATAAAGATGATGGCTAGAATATTGCTGAAAATGCAGCTAACACACACACACACCAACACACACATACATATAGCCATAAGTAGAAAGCTGAACGGAAATGGACAGTAAACAAATGCTTATTCCACTTGTACAGGACACTCGACCCGGAGTCAAGTCGAGTTGACTCGGCAATTGTGCAATTTGTAGTTGGATTTCTACACAGATGGCAATTTACAGGAATTGTGTGTTGTGTGTTGTGTGTTGTATGTCATTGGCGTGGGCGTCGGCATCGGCGTGGGCAGGGCACGTCATCGTGGCATAGCATGTTGAAAGTATGAAAGCAGCAGCAAGAGCTGAAAACAGCATGCATTTGCCAAATGACAAAAAAAAAAAAAAATACACCAACAACAACCAACAACCAACAAGAAACAACAACACAAAACAAAAATTATATATAAGTATATAAATAAATTGCAGTAAAATACGCTTGTAAAGCATTCAAGTGCTGAAGAAGACGCGCGATTAAAGCATATAATATGAATAATGCGGGCAAAAGTTGAAAAAACCGTGTGGCACGAAATAGCAACGATGGCCGCTGTTGCCGTTGCCGTTGCCAGCGGAGTTTGCAAATTGTGACTGTGCCATCATCATCATTTTGGAGCGCAAAAGCACAAAAAAAATGGCAAAAAAATAAAAGCGCAAACAAAAATAGACAACACGGGCAGACAAGTACTGCAATTATTGCATTAGATACTTGCAAGCGATGCTGCTCATAATGCAACACACACACACACACACACAGCAATGAAGTTTGTCTTCGGTGAGTTGCGTTGCGTTGCGTTGGCACTTGAAGCAGCACGACTGAGCGCTGTGCTAATTTAAGGCAATTATTTGTGGAACTAAAGCGGCATACAAGAATAGATGCAAATTTAAAGACAAACAATCAGTGAAGAAAATGATGAAAGCATTGCAATTCTCACTTATGCACGCACACATCACACACACACACACACACACACATACACATATACATATACGCAAACACTGAAAGAGACAGGCAGTGATACAGACAGACCGACGGACCGACCGACAGAGCACTCAAATAGGCACATTGCAGGTGTGCCACACTACGTACTTTTGGGTGTTAATGCAATGCATGCTTGTGTGCTTCTCTGCGCTCTCCATGTGTGTGTGTGTGTGCGTGTGTGTGTTGGTTTGTGTGGTCGCATCTTTGTATGCATGTAAAATTAACTTTAATTTTGGTAAATGTCTTTGGTAATTGTGGGCTGCCGTTGCTTTTTACAACAATTGTTCAATTTGAAGTTTTTTGTTGCCTGCAGATACATATATATATATTAAGTAAAGATTTAAACTATAATATATTATTTGTACAGCAACAATTTAATACTGCAAAGTGTGGAAAAATAAACATGCATTTTTTTTACAGACATATAAAGTTACCTCTTAAACGTTTATGCAATTAACTGTATTATATAATCAAAGCAGCAAGTTTCAATAGCGTGAAAGCGTTATCCCAACATATTATACATCATCTCAGCGATCTCAGACGTTGTAAGACTCTAAGACATCTCTTTTAGTGGAAACTTCTACTTAAATTTATGTAAGACCATGTCCTAACATTTCGCCAGCTTAAGAGATCTTCATGCATTATTTTTCAGGCATATAAAGTTACCTCCTAACTGTTTATACAATTAACTATATTATATAAACAACGCAGCAAATTTCAATAGCGTGAAAGCGTTATCCCAGCATATTATACATCATCTCAGCGATCTCAGGCGTTATAAAACTCTGAGCGATCTCTTTTAGTGGAAACTTCTACTTATATATATGTAAGATCTTGCAATTCGGTTGTCCTAACATTTCGCCAGCTTAATAGATCTTCTGCACTGTCGCGTTGCCTTTTCAAGCACACGATAAACTCGCCTATACAAATATGTAATAACTAATTGTAATTATTTGCACATAAATGCATGCACATATGCGTGGGCGTGGGTGTGGGCGTAGGCTCATGGTGGAGTTTGCTATTTGATGTAATTAGCAAGGGCACGCCGCATTGCGCAATGTGCGAGTTCAGATAAAATGTTGCCTTTTTTTTTTTATTGGGTGTTTTTGGTGTTCTATTGAAGTGTTTCAGGTTGAGTTTGATTGAAAACACTTAATTTGTTTACACTCGACTGCTTCAAGTTGGCTTCACTAAGCTTTGCATCATGCGGTTTTCGATAAATCCTTGTAAATACAAAATGATTAATAATAGTTTCCTTTTTTGGTTTTGTCGGATTGCTTTGTTGTTGTTTCTTTGGCTCGGCAATTTTACCTTTACCGCAATTTCGTGTGCAACAACAATTTTTCTTGCCTAAAAATCCGTTAAATAGAGAATCACCATTTTTATGCAAATGTTGCGTCTTTGAGGGAAAGTTCTAAGCGTAGAAGGTATCATCAATTTGTTCAGCACATCAGCACATACGACATGCCCTAAGCATGTGTGAAAACAAAGAAAAAAAAATATATATATATAAATAAAAAAATAAAAGTGAGATTTGCATGAAAATGGTGATTCCCCCTAATTTTTATGCAAATCTTGTTGCTTCTAATAGAAATTACTAGAAAACCCAATCTATTAGTATAAATACCGGATTAAGGTTACAACTGAATAAGTAATTGTTTTTCAAGCTCACGAGATAAGCAAGCAACTTCTTGCTTAGATAATTTAGCGCTTCAGTTGCAAACATAAAAAAAAAAACAATATAAAAAAAAATAACTGCAAAAAAGAAAAGGAAAATAAAAGAAAGTTTAGTAAACTCTTCATAATAATTGTAGTAATAAAAAGCAACTTTAAAGGCTTATAAATCAAGTGCATCAATAAGTGTGTACGGACCATTTAAAACCAGCGGTTTGCCATATATCATCGATGATATAGATTATATCTTAGATCATATATTAGCGCACACTAACTGCCGGTTTTGGCATCTTTTAAACGCGCAATTATCTGCGGCTTTACTCTTTGTCGCTTGAACATTTAAGATTTCCATAATTCGAACGCTGTCGCAGTGGGGCGCACGTTTAATGATTTGACAGCTCAATTGCAAACAATGGACAATGGCGAAGTTGTGTGCATGTGAGTAGCACGCAAAGTGAAGTTTCAAGTTAATCATGATTTGAAACTATTTGTTAATTTAAGCGTATATAATGCGGGTGTTTGTCTAGTTAGCTACTTAACGACATTGACAATGGCGCGTTTAATGCGCGAGACAGACAACGGACGGCTGGATGAAAGGTTGGTTGACTGAATGGTCGCATGCATGCAAGAATGCGATCGAACATGCATGAATTCGGTGCGACTCATACGTTCGCTTGTGGGCGTCGTCCGTGCGTTCGTGCATGCGTGCGTGTGCGTCGTGTGAGTAAACGAGTGTGAGTGGAACGCTTGTCTGCGCTTTGATGTGATTGAAAAAAATCAACGGAACGTGTGGGAGTGAAATGAAAGCACAAATAGGTAAATGAATGATATTAACATGCGTGCGGAAATAAATCAGTTTGTTGTTGTTGTTGTTGTTGTTGTTACTGTTGTTGTTGCTTTTGTTTTGGTGCTGCGCAGTTGAAAGGCCATTTCGTTTGGTTTTATAATGCATTGCGCGCTCATCTGGTTGCTCTTTGTCACAAATTACGCACACACATACATACGCACAAGCACAAACTGTAACGCAATTGATGTTGTTGTTGTTGTTATTCTTGTTGTTATTCGTATGCATTAATGAGTCTCAAGAGACGCATAAATATGCAAGCTGTTGATGAACGGATGCATGGACATTATCGAAAACTGAGACAACAAACCAGCAGAATAAAGTGGAACCTCAATCAAGCTCACAGTACTAAGAAACTCCTTCTTGTTTTATGTATTTTAGTGCATAATGCACATGTACAATCATGCATACATACATGTGTAATATTAAATTAACAAATTCAATTGAAACAAAAAGAAAATTTGTTATTTTTATGAAGCTAACTTAAAGTTAGGGCGCTAACAAGCTAATATAGAAGATCATAGGGTCTGGAGACTGAGTTGTTTATTTTTGCTAATGGTTATAAATATTACTGGCGCTTTGATTTGGTTGTAATTACATGTGCTTATTTTTTTGGGATTTTTAGGTTAAGTTGAATGTTTTTTGAGTTTGGATTTGTTGATGAACTGAAGAAGGTGCAAGTTTGCGGCACTATATTGAACATTGTTTTGTATGTTAATTTTATATGCAGCTATTTAAAAGCAGCAATTACTTTATAAGCCCTTCAACATACTTTTAATATTTGAGTACACAAGTTTGACATATTTCATCAAAGCAATTTAAATAAAATGAAGAAAAAAAAGAGAAATTAAATAACAAAAATACTTCGCTCAAGTGTTTTATGCTGGGCACGCCCCCCTTCAGTGCGTGCCAGCTTTTGATCTAGCTATCTAACGGCGCTATGGCGTATTTTGCCATCAGCAATGTCATTTTGCACAAGATTGTGTAATAATGGCTTAAGAAGCTGTGAATTTGTGTATTTAAACGCCAGAAACGTTTCAAGGCAATTAGCAACTCTCAAGCAAAGCAAATTTGCTATGCTATGATTTAAATTGAATTGAATGCACGTTGTAACAATCAAGTAGATCTGTCTGATTTCGTATCCGATAATCCTGTTAAGTTGTGCGTAGTGTGATGTGATGTTTTTAAAACAAAGGTCGTTGGTTGCCTGCTTGAATATTACAGTTAGATTGGAGCGGGTTGGTTGGGTCGGTTTGGGTTGGGTTGGGTTAGGCAAATCATAGTTGTCAGTGCATTGAGCAGACTTAAGCTTAAGTGTAGTGAACCAACCAACCAACCAGCCAGCCAGCCATGCCATGCTTCATTATTAACACGTACGCATAATTATTACTCAGAGCAAAGTGATTACTAGCGGCTGTAACATCATCATGCTCATCATCACCGTTATCAGTATAATCGTCCAAAAGGTCGTCGTTGTCGTTGTTGTCATTGTTGTCGTCGTTATTGTTGCTGTTGTTGTTGCTGTTGTTGTTGTTGGTGTTGTCGTCGTTGTCATTGCCAACATCATCATTATATAACAGTGTACGTTATTATGTAAGTTAACAAAATTTAATTAGGCTGTGGCATTACATCATAATGTTTTATCATGGCGCAATCAATGTGCGTTGAAGGCAACGTTGGTAACGGCAACAGTAACGGTTTCAGTTCAAGAGTTCGCAACAAGGCAAAGATCTAAGTAGGCATGTGTGTGTGTGTGTGTGGCAAAGTAACCACAATTATTAAGCGAAATGACAAATTACAATCAAATGCATAACAAGGACTATAAAACAATACTTGCAGGGAATGCTACCGATTCGAGCTAGACTGCAAATAATAAGGCTTACAACGAAATGCATTGTGTGCGTGTGTATGTGTGTGTGTGTGTGTGTGTCTAAGACCTCATGTTGTAGACAAATGATTTTCAATACAAGTGTCAAAATCAATATGTGGCAAAGGTGTCCTTTTGACTTAATTAGTTGAATTATTATGTTTTCCATTATTAATAGAAACTCATTTAAATAACTCAAATATATTTCATTAATTACGGGTCTCGCTTATTGCATGTATTGTTGTAGTATACGTGTTATAATATATGATTTTTAAAGTAAAATTTTTAAATCATTTGCCAGCGGTCTAAGTGAAGTCCGGCGTTATCGGAACACCGGAACCGCCAAAAATTAACAATATGAAAAATCATTGTGGGAAAAAGATTTTAGTTTTTTTAGCTGAAATTGCAAAATTCGACGTTTCACGTAGCCGGAACAAATAGCCGTAAGTAACAGTGAGTTTGTACTACGGGCACTGTTACGGGCTATACGAAATGCAGCAGTTTTTGGGACACAGAGTGCTGAGAGATGGTCTTCCCACATGCCTTGAGCTCAGACAGCTCGTTTTGCTCAAAGAGGTTTTTTTATATGAAAATCAGTTTTGGTTTTTAAGCCGTGTGTGTCTGGCGCGCTTTTTAAAGTGCCAAGCACACACACATACAGAGAGACGGGTAGTCACATATATGGTAATACAAATAAACTATTCAAGAGACTGACAAACATCTTGCATTGTGCCGCTTTGGAGAGCAAAGACAATGGCGGAGAGCCAAAGAGTAAATAAAAATTACATGCGACCGACCGGCATATCTTCATAGCATTCATAGCCTAGCCATTTGCATGCATGCATGTCTGCATGTGTGTGTGTGTGCGTGTGTGTGTGTGTGGCGCGTGCATGCTGTTGTTCAGTGCGGGCGCGCTGCCGGCAGCGCTGTTCAAATTATTACATCAACAAAACAAAAGAATTATTTCATTATTTTTTTTGTTGTTCTTGTTGTTGTTGTCTTTTTTTGTTTTTGTTTTGTTTTTTCGCTTTGCATTTTAGACTTTTGTCTAACTTTGCGTAAAACGTATGACTTTTGATTGGTTGATCACTTTTTGTAAACATACGTTTTTATTTTTCGTTATTTTTTTTTTTTTTTTTCATTTTTTATGTAAGATAACAATAACGAAATATGAAATTTTTTATAACAAACTTTCATTTTTCGCCTGAATACTTTATGCACGTACGTGGCGAGTCCTTTGGTCCTTTGCTTTTGCAATAATATTTGTATTTGTTTTTTTTGTAGTTTTTGTAGTATTGTGGCACAGCATTTGACTCCACCCCCCGCGCACATACTTCACATACGTTGGCAGCTTGAAAAATAGATGGAAAATTGTTTTGTTGACTCAGCGTATACAGGGTGAGCCATATTAGGCGAGCGCACTATTACTTTGACAGCTCTTGTCTGACAGCTGTCATTAACCACGTTTATTAAACTTCACTCCAAGGTAAACACACACACACAGAGACAAACAAACATGTGTTGAAACAGTAGACGTCAGCAGTATGCGCCTTTAACCATTCAATTGTCTAAACAGACAATGAAGTGAATTTCTTGTTAAATTCAAGCGCAACTAAGCAGAATTGTTCGACGCAAGACTGCGGGTTATTGCGCTATATATCTTCGAAATACTACGCTTAGGCAATTTGGCAGCTTGACATATATATATACTAAGTGTGGTCAGGGGGGGGGCGTGAAAAGTGGTGACAAATTGTGAAAAATGGTACGAAGAGAGATACACAGAGACAAATGAAAATTCTTTATCGGCACGATATCATCATATCATTTCTATTTTCACCAGATCACTAGATTATCAAAAGTATTTTATAACAGGACATTTGCCAAGCGATCGATCTTGATTTACATTACACTAACCGACGCCAAATAATTCTTCTTTAAAGCAACAGCAAAGCGATCGCTAATTTAAAGTTTCTTGCTCTTTTATGCATGCATGTATGTATGTGTGTGTGTGTGTACTTTATATAGACGCAGCTCGTTTTACAAAGTTGATGAAAAAGTTATCAAATCAAACACAAACGCATACAATGCCAGCCGTTGATTGTGTTTGTATATTCATTTGTCGTCACTTACCGACGGCGAGCGCCTTCGCCATCCATACAACTTTTGTTCTTTCGTGCACATTTTCTACAACAACAAAAAATAGTAAAAGAACAGAAAAAAAATGAACACAAAAAAAACTTTAAGAGAACCGTTAACCATTCTATATGTTTAATACTCTTTGTTATGCTTGCTCTTAACACATTTTGTTCGTTAACAATTTGTTCTTATTCTGTTTTCCACTTGTTTTCTCTCACAAATTTCTGCACACAATGCACAGAATGACACATGGCACATGTATATATGTGCGCTTGTGTGTGTGTGTGTTGGTATGCATCAGTTAAGTTTGCTGTAAGCTGTTTTCTTTCTTTCGTTGTTGTTGTTGCTGTTCGTTGCTGTTGTTGTTGTGATGGCTTTGCCTAAATGTTATTGTAAACACATGTATATTGAAAGGGCATAGAATATTCAAAATGTTGGGCAGTCGATGCGACAAACTGTCATGTCTCTTTATATGTATGTGCGGGTGTGTGTGTGTGTGCATGTGGCTTTCGGTTTTTCTGCTATTATGATATGCTCAAACAGCTTAAGCAATGTTGTATACATTGTCGCACACGCTTTCATCAATGGTAGGTGACTCACTGACTCACTGACTGACTGACTGACTTAGTGATTGTGCGTTGAAGCTGCAACGTTAACGGATGCTCTATATATGCCAGTTGAATGAACTGATAGGCTTACTAAATTTAAGAAATTAAAGTATTTATAAACAGTATTGTTTAACAACAGCAACAACAACAACTAACTAACTGCCAACTGGCCAATCTATACGAAATGGTCAAAGACATTACATTGCCGTATATATGTATGTATATATGTATGTGTGTAGTAACATTTATATAAGTTAAGTCATATAAACTTGAAACTTTTCAAATTAACTTTAGCTTATCTATTTTTATAGATAAAAGAAATGTACTCATTTCAGCATGAAAAGCAAAGCAAGAAACGCGCGTTGTCTTCGTGTAACTGTATCCTGTATCTGTATCTAAACGCGACTTGTCTCAAAATTTAACACATCAACACAAAGTCAATTAGGGCTTGACCTCACCAAACTCACCAAGTCACCACCACACCCCCCGCCATAACCGCCCACATAACGATTCTTGTGTTAAACTTCGCAACAAAACGTTATTATTACTTTATGGTTATTTTTTTTTTTATTATTTTTTGGTTAAGTTTTGAAGTTGGAAAATATTCATATATAGGAAGTTCTTACTTTTACTTTATAAATATGCTGATAAAAAAAAAAAACAACTGTTTATTTGTTGCTTTTTTTGAAATAAAAATCTTTATGCTTTTGTTTCAAGTTCGTTGCTTGAAGTGCCACTAATATAAATTGATTGATTCGGCGCCAGCAAGGATTCCTTTTATAGAGCATTCGTTATATAGCCTGCCGGCCGACAACAGCAACAACAACAACAGAAAGCGCCAAACGCTTAACGAAATTTAAAAAAAAAAATAAAAAGTTTTTTTTTCTAATTAATTATAATAAATTTTCAAAGGTTTTTTTATTCATAAGAATTTTTTTTTGTTATTAAAAATAAAAACATTATAGGGTATTTAAAAGTCGTGCATACATAGGCATTAGCGATATTACATGTTTGGGGTTTTTGTTGTTGTTGTTGTGTTTTTTTTTTGTTTTCAATTTTGGTAACGACACTCAAACACCCACAGTTACAATACATATAACAGCAACAACAATAACAACAACAGCAAATGTTTAAACACAAAAAGGAAAGACACGTTGAACCCTGTAGCAACTTAGCATAGTCCCAAACCCACCGCCTCTCCACACCGCACCGCACCGCAACGCAGCGCAGCCAAAGCACCGCACCGGTCGTGCGCTTCATTTGTTACTGCCTTTGTCTGTGCCCGTTCTGTTCACTGTTCTTCTCTGTTCTTCTCTGCTCTGCTCTTCTCTGCTCTGTTCTGTTCTTCTGTGCTGCTCTGCTCTGTTCTGTTCTGTTATGTTCTGTGTGTGTCCCATAAAAGCATGTCGACATAATTTAAACATCAAAAAAATGTTTTTTAACATACGTTTGCATGCGAAACTTTTTTCGTGGTTGCGGTATATGTACGTGTGTGTGTGTATGTGTGTGCATGTGTGTAAGCGTGTATGTATGAGGACGGACGTCGTTAACAATGTTGCCTTGTAAGTTTTGTTATAATGGGCAAATAGCTGAACTGACTTGTGTGTTGAGTGGAGGACGCAATGAGAAGGCACTGAGACGCGCGATGCGATGCGATGCGAGGCGACGCGACGAGTCGTGGAAAATTGGTACAGAAGCGAAGGCAAAGTGAAGCGTTTTAGGCCAAGTTGAGAAATGTGGCAAAGTTTAGCAAAAACAGCAGCGGGCAATTGTTGTTTCATTAGTAACTTTACCAAGGTAACTTATCCAAAGTGTATGAGTGGCGCGTATTTGTTTGTTCGTTCGTTTGTTTGCTTGCTTGTTTGTTTGTTTGTATTTTGCTCGCTGTTTTATTCATTTCACTCTAACAAGCGTTGCCCAAACCCGACCACCCTCCCCCCCCCCCCCCAACCATGCAACACTTTAGTACGAGTATGTGGCTAATTTTTATTAATAACATGACTCAAGTTTTTTTTTCTTCTTGTATTCTATTGTTTTTTATTTCTTTTACTTTTTCGAGTTCGTTTTTTTTTTTTTTTTTTATAAATGAAATGAAATAAATTTTGTTTTTTTTTGTTTGTAACACATGTATTGCGATTGAGTTAATATTCGTTAACACTCAGACAGCTTCACTGACATAAGTATCTATGTGTACGTCTGTATTTCGCTTGCACTCTTTTAATGGCTTTTGGTTAAGATCGATATTACTTACAAATTTGTTGCTTCTTCTTTTGTTTTGTTTTTTGGTACGAAATGCCATATAGACGTCTGTCTGTCGGTCTGTCTGTGCGTTGGATTCCCTTAGGATAGCATTGTGTTTCTTCTTTTTTTGCATGTATAAATGGAGTGCTTTTCGTACGCAAAGTGAAATCGTGTACGCAACGCTGGTAACATGGCTTGCATCAACACCATTAACTGCTTGTATGCCAAAGTTGATAAGATAAATCGATTTAGCCATTTGGCTGTCCGCTCGTCAGGCGTCAAGCGTCGTGCGTCAAATACGAATGCTACGCGAAAATCACCGAAATGCGAATTGCGAAATTGATGTGATTTCATACTAATTTAAGTGCGCACACAAAATCTTCAATTTCTTTGCATGATTAGCGATTTATTTTTTTGTTTTTTCAGTGTAACATTTACATACATACATTTATATACATATATGTAAAATGTAATTATACTTTATTAGTTATAAAAAAATATGTTAATAATTTATGTTTGATAAGATTTGTTTGTTAATAAAATAATTCTCTTCGTTTCTGTCACGATCGGCTACTGCACACACTCTGCTTCTTCTACTTCAGCTGTTATGTTCATTTTTTTACAGCTGTTAACTACGCTGTTAGTTTCGTGCAGCTGTTAACGACAGTGTTACCCTTTCACACCAAGCGCACGCTAGTTTCTATTAAATATGTATTTATCTAATGTTAGTTTTGCTTTATAGCACGTTAAGCCGTAAAATCAAGAGTAGCTCTATGATTTTATTAAGTATACATACAGTTTTAAAGCTAATAAAATAAAGTTGAAATGCAAAAATGTTGAAATCATTATTACTTTGTTTCGATCCGCTATTGATCAAACATAAATATGTATTGTGCATACAATGGGCCTTTGCATAAACTAATATACCTTTGTCACAGAGTGCGTGTGCAAGTCATAAAGATGGGCATAAAATGGCAAATATATGTATATGTATGTGTGTATGTGTGTTTGTCTGTTGTATGTTAACGGAAATCACATATATTCCAAGGAGAAAAACGTAAATAACGACAAATTCCATGAAGATAAAACATGCGAAAATTCGTTTAAAATGTTTTTGTGTTGCTCTGTTTGCTTTTTAGCTTTTATATTCCTAAATTATTCCTTAAACTCAGCCAACACAACTCGAGGGCAAATTCATAAACGCATACACACACACACACACATAGACACAGCGTATACACCTGCAAGTGTAGTGTGTGTGTGTGTGTGCTTTTAAACATCATCTCATACATAACTGAATTGAATGAGCAACCAATGTACATACATACATACATACATACATATGTATGTACATACATTGTACAAATCGAATCGAAATGTATTCGGTCTTTGTGGTTTAGTGCCGTAGTGGCACATCACATCACATCACAATGCAACGCATTCAACGTTTGGTCTCAATGACTAACTTGTACTATAGATAAAAGTGAAAAGCTTTAAGTGTTCATGTTAAACGCTTTGGCGCAAAACAATTTCCTTAATAAAGAAAAGAAAAAAAACAGAAATCAAAAAGAAAAGAAAATCAAGAAGAGAAAATAAAGGAAAAAAAAAAAAAAACACGTTGTCATTGCGTAGCGCTGAGCAGGAGTCTCTGACTGAGACTGAGACTGTGTCTGAGATTGTGACTGTGACTGTGATTGAGGTTGCTTGCGGAGGGTGTGTGCATGTGTGTGTGTGTGTGTGTGCGTGTGTGTGTATTGTGCAAGTTAACAGGCTGGCACAAAATGTTAAGTGAACAATAGGCGCGATTGTGCCTTTTGTCAGACATTTATTGAGCATATCAATGAGTGTGCGTGTGTGTGTGTGGGTGTGCGTTATATGCATATGTGTGTGCGTGTGTGAATATGTCTTATTCAAAGTATGCCAAGTAGTTTTCCTTTTATACTTTGCTTCAAGTATAAAAAAAAGTATTGTAATTCAAACAAGAAGTTTGTAACACAGTTTTGGCGTTATATATACATATGTATATCTGACCAATCGTGATCTGCCTTACAATGCACAGTCACCTGTACTTATACAAAGTGACCCCAAAGTATAAATCATTTGACTGATTCAACATGATTGACGTAAGAAGCATTAAAATGTTAGTTTTTTTTTACTTTAAGGCTTACTCAAAAAAAAAAGGGCGTGGCAGCGTTGTTTTATAGCAAATAACTGTATAGAAATTGTATTTAGTAAATGCTTTTGACAAACAGAAAGTAACTAACAACGGCTTTGACGAAGTTTTGATACGCTTCGGCCATTTTTCTTATTAAATTATTTTGGTCATAAAACAAAAAAAGTCTCGAAAACAAAGATTTATATATTTTTCAAGATTTCTTTATTTGTTAAATGCTTTCTTATAATCGGCACATAATGATATATAATGCCTAAAGTCGTTCGAATAAAGTTGCGCTTGAAGCGCATAAAATCCTCAGTTTGTTCGAATTTTACTTTGCGCTCATAAGTATGCTAGCATTTTTTTTTTTTTTTTTTTTTTGCACTGACTTGGCTACACTTTCTTGATGATCGTCGTCCTTGTCATCGTCATATCCTTGTCAAAAGGCAAAAAAAAATTTCTCAATTTAAAAGTGTCGTACAATGAACCAAAAGCGTTGGCAGCTCACCAAGTGACACTAACACACATGCACACACACATGCATACACAAAGCTACAAGCAGAGGTATGCGTGCCGAAAAACCGGATGTGCTCTTTAATGAGCGCTGTTGATTGCCAACTTTAGCTAAAAGCTTCAGCACAACTAACTCAAGGAGTCTGAAACCCTTTTACCACAAAATTCCTTTGTTAATGCAAACTTACTGAAATGCAAATTTATATACACACATGTATACACACACACATAAGGAAAGACAACACGGAAAGAACAAAAAAAATAGAAACACATTGTTTGCTTTGCTATTTCCGGTTTTCATTGGCATAAATAACGCGTAAGTGGGCGTGTCAACGACCAAATTATTGTATTGGCAAGGAAATACCCTTTAAGCATTGAAGGCAGCTAAATAACACTAATCAGGCACCTTGTCTCTCACTCTCTTTACAGTGCACCTGTTACTCGTATTGGAAGAGAGATTCATTTGTTTGGGAGGTAAGTTTCCGTGTTGGCATTTTTCATTTGTTTAAGTTAATATTTAAGCAACTGCTATGACAGACGACTTGTTGTCTTCAATGTTCAGGCCAGTGCACATGGGTCAATCAACTCGTTAATGCCCGATAACCGTTTTGCATTTATACACGCTGCGATAATCTATGAAATAACACAAAACTGTTGCTTTGGTTTTATTATGTCTACGAAACAGTTAAATAGTTCGATAGACGAATAGGTTCGCTTGCTGGTTGAACTCGGCTACCTTCAATGCGTTGCCAGCAACATGTCTAAGTAATTACAACCCTTTTGCGAGGGTAAACACAAAAAATAAAACTAAGGAAAATAGCGAAATGTAACGTGGCTTAGCTTTGGGAAAAGCAAAAAACACATCATCATCATCATCAGCATCATTATCTATATTATCATCATCATCATCATGATTGTCAGCGAAATGAGCATCATCAGCACATTTAGGAGCATTGATGTCGACTAAGTCGTAGCTATCATCGCCATTGCTATCATCGTTAACCATTCAGCAGTGTCAGCATATGGAGTCACTAACTAAAAATTGCAAATAGATATTTTTAGTTTGTTGGTTGACAATGGGTCGCTTCGCCTCGCCTCGCTTCGATTGGGATCGGTTTATGCTGTTCTGCTCAGGGCTGTGCTTGCAGGTTGAGTTTGATGTAAGCCACACTTTATAGTTGCGGTCCCATGCCGTAACGCACGTCTCTTGTCGTCGTGTCGCTTGTGCTTCTGCTTCTGTTTCTGCTTGTGCTTTTAACCAATTCCCACTGTGCCTTAAATGTTTGCTCACTTGCTAACTTGCCCGCTTTGCGTACGACACGCTGCTCCTCCTCCAGCTGCTGTCATTGCTGCAGCGCACATCATTGGCATTCTAATTTTGAAGCGAAATTGAACGGAAATGACAATTTTCAAACTAAAATACCGCTAAATTCAATGCCGTCACCCTTAGTTGGCTTCGCTTACACATTCATTCACCCAACTCCGACCCAACTGCGAATCAACTCGACGCGTCTAATAGTTTCTGCGTGAAGCGTTGTCATATTGCAAACTTGATGGGCGTTCAGCCATCATCATCTTTTTTTTTTGCTTTTTTGTTAATTTTGAATTTCATTGTATGGCATCATCAATTCAGCAATAATGCTTCCATCGCTTTTTTTGGTTGTTTTTTATTTTAATTTTTAATTTTTTAACTTGTGTCTATTGACAGCAATTCACAAAGATGCCGTGGTTAGATAAATTGCACGCTTTGCTATTTGAGTTTGCTGCTTAATTGCTTTTCATTGCGTGAATAATGTAATAAAAGCAAATCAAAGAAAATGCTTGTAAAATTAGCCAAGGAAGCGTCGCTTTTGTAATCAAAGTCGATAATTAACAATATGACTTTGTTAACTTACACAAGTTTCTTAAAGTTTACGCTCAAATAGCATCAATTTCTACTTCAAAGTTCAAACAAACATAATTTTAAGTGATTTTCATCTTCACAACTAAGCAACGCTGTCATTTTAGCATTGCCACAGTTCAATGTTGCCAATATTATGTACTCCTCCTGTGTGCCAATAAAGCACACAACACATAAATTAGTTGGCATCACTATACTGCATTGTTTCCAATATTAGGTACGCTTATGTTCTAATAAAACACACAAGACATAAAATAGTTTAGCGTCACCACAATTAACATACATATTGTATATGTTAAACTGTTTCATGTAATGTGTGTTACAACGTAACATAGGCGCAGGTAGCATTAAAAACAATAAATGCACGTTGGCTAAAGCGGCAATAGCTTTGTTGTTATTAAGTATACGTATGTATATATATTCCAACAACTTGAAGTTATAAAAGTGTAACTTATGTTGTTTGTTATTTTAAATTTTTGTTATACTTTTGTTTGAATGCATTTTTGTTTACACACATGCACACATTTTAGCATAATCAAATGGCATTTAGATGCGAACTAACGTTAGTTTGTATAGAGACAGAGACTGGCACCGAACGCGCACTAACCAAACGTTTGTTTGTCTGTGTGTTGGGTCCAAAAATATATTGAAGCCTTTGGCTGAGACAAAGATAGAAAATCGAGACAAATGTATGAGTGACGATGGCGATGGCGATGGCAATGGCGACGTTGTTGTCAATTGTTTGCTTATGCTGCTGCTTTTTCAGACTGTCATTGGCATAAGCCAACGCCGGAAAATATGCTAGCGTTGCATGAGTGCCTTTTTAAGGTCCATTGATTTCTCACTAACGTAATGACGCGGAAGATATTATCTAAATAAAAACTCTCAAGTAAATACATAAAATTATCGACAACGACGACGACGACGACGGCAACGACAACGACAGAGTCAATATGTGTGCTTGCGTGTGTATTTGATTGTGTATGTGTTTGCGTTTTATTCTTTTAACACAAAATACATACGCAAAGGCATTCATATGTATGTATGTATGTATGTATCATACAGTGTGTGCGTTTGTGCATATGTATGTATGTAACGCACAGTCAAAAGTCAGCATTTCTGACTATATTAAGTAGATATCTATATTCCTAATGAAAATCGGAAGATGTATCGATATGGAAATTTTTGTTTTTATTGATCTTTCCTTTGTGAGATTTTTCGTTCTTCCTTTTTTTTATAGTTACTTTTGTGCAGGGAAATGAGCATGTTTGAGCTTTTAAGTCAATATGTTTTGCTTAAAAGAAAACCTACAAAGATGTCTGACGAAGAAGCGTAAGAAGCAAAAAATGTTTGAGAAATGTAATCATCATTTGAACTCAAACTCCTTTGCCTTCTGCTACCGTTGCGGTCGTTACAAACACATGCCGTACGACGTTTAGAAGGCCGTCAAAAATACTTGGGTTTCATTCCTTTTGCCTTCTGTGTGTGTGTGTGTGTGCTTAGTCGATTTTTAAACATGAACATGTCAAAGGGTATTACAACTTTGTCAGCAAAGCTTACAACACATGTCCGTCCGTCTGTTTGGTTGCCTTTTTTTCACCACTTATTTTTTTTCAATCAAAACGAGTGTTACTGTCAGTTTGCAAACTATCGATTTCAAACGCTGCCAATGCTTTTCTTATGCATGCTTTACAACCAAGCAATTGAAAATAAAATTTTAATTAAAAAAACAAAAAACCCCAAAAAAAAAAAACAAATAATTGTTGTTGTGCCTCAAAATAACAGTTGAAAACTTTGCTGTCAAAAGTTATGACAAATGCACACTTTCAACACTGGTTTTTGCACTGTTAAGCCAATGGAAGGCGCAGCGACGCCTAAACTGCCAACCTGCAAAAACTTTATATATTTTTGGAATCAATTTCAAAAGTCAAACTAAAATCAAATAATATTTTAAAGTTCATTTATTTTAAACGAATTAGCAACGTTGAGTGATATATATATATATACACATGTGTGTGTATATGGTGTGATATTATGCAAAGGCTGAAACTGTTGTATAACTTGAAATCAAGTTGCAGTTGATTGAAACAAATATTAATACTTTTTTGCTAAGACATAAAGTTGTATCAACAACAACAACGAAAGCAAATGAGCGAAGAAGTTGCAGGTTTGTTTGTTTGTTGTGCCTCAGCTTAAAAGGTATCATATTAAGATATCAATGATTATGGCTTGGGTGAGTGGGCAAATCTGCTCGACGTAAAGTAAAACAAAGTAATAAAAAAACACAAGTAAAGCGGATCAGATAAATATTTTTGTTTCTTTTTGTTGTTGTTGTTTTTTTTTGTGTAATAAGAGAAAAGTTACAAAAGTGAATTTGCGAATGACATATTTGAAGCTGTAATATCCTTTTGATGATGATGATGATGATGATGACTACAATGCTATGTTTCATGTTTTATATAAAAGCATTGATTGATGGCTTGTTTTAATTAAATTTTGCAGATAAAACAATTATCAAATTTCCTCTTTCGTAAGCGCATATTTTGCTTTTTAACATACAAAATATATTTAAAATGAAATTGACGGGCGTCAATTGTTCCGAGGCACGCTTTGTCGCCGCTGCCAAATCAGCATTTACTTACCGATTTGACGTTATTCTTTTGATGCACGCGATTTTTATGTGCATCGCAAATCACGGCATTTTTATCGATTAAACTTCAACTGGAAATGATTTTACGCAATTTACGACGTACATAACTTGAAGTTGTAGCGGTAGCTGAAGCTGTAGATGAAGCTGTAGCCGTAGCTGTAGGTGAAGCATTGAAGGCTGCAGAAGAATATCAATAAAGTCTCAAAGGCGCCAGAGCACACCTTTCAGCGAGGGTTGACGGCATTGATGATATTGACGGCATACGATGGCATTCGATGGCATTGACGGCATTCAATGGCAGAGAGATGCTGTCGTACTGATTGAATGGCAACGATGCCAATGCTATAAAACCCAAAATGATTCTATTAAAATAATATTTGTGCAATTCATGTGGAAACCAATCTGTTTATGTCGATGAAGGCGATTGAGTCAAAACCCTCACGTTGATTAAAGGTTCAGATTGCGTATTTGAGTGCCTGAGTGCCTGAGACGACAGCCACAAAACGCACAACACTTAAATCATAAATAAATTTCATGCATACAACACTCGGCGTCGCACAATAAAATTCTTATTGCTTGTTTATTTAAAGTTGTTTAAAAAGCAAACAACACGACAGTCAAACAGACAGACAGACAGACAGACACACCGACATTTAACCAACCAACCATCCAACCAACCAACCAACCAGCGAGATAAGTAGACAAGCCATCTAACCGGTTTACAGCTGAATAAGTCCCAAAAGGTCGCGTTCGATGGCAAGAAAAATCAAAAAAAAAAAAGAATAAAAAAAATCAAAAAAATAAACAAAAAAAAATGTTGGCAAAAAATGAACACGGTGGAAATACATTTATCTATTAGCTTACTTCCGCTCACGCCCGACTGGTGTCCATTTTGTTTTGCGCTAAGCCTCAATTGTAAGCCTTCAATGGCTTCTATTACGTGGATTTTAATCAGATCTTTTTACGAACGCGGCTAACATAAATGCAAATAAACAGGATACGATTACGCTGCCACCTCACGGTGCTGTGCTGTGCTGTCCTATCCTGCCTTACTTCAAACTTCGTCAAGACTCTTCTTGTCGTTGTTGTTTATTTTGCACAAATTTTCATGTAACAAAGCTGCTTCAACAAAATATTGTTTTTTAATGAATGAAGCCCGCAAATAAGGTGGCAAACTTAAAATGGCGGCGACAATAAAGTTGAAAGTGATTAAGTTCAAGAAACATTTATCAATGAACGCAATCATTCAAAATTAAGTTACAACAAGTAAAACGGGCTGCAATCGCGTCTGCACGACAACAAAATACCCTACATGACAGAAATGCAATTATGATGTCACTTTTTGACTCAATTGATCATGCAACTCTGTCAGGCACTGTTAATACTAACATTTTCGATCATGTTACACTGCTGTTACTTTGCATGCCACATAACAGCGTTACTAACAGAACATATGTTAATGGTAAAATGGCAAACGGAATTTGACAGCAGCAGTGACTAAAATAGGCACGCGAATAATTTTGCTATTAATTCGTTTATTAAAAGCACTTTAAACATTTATTTAAATAGCGTTAGTCACAATTTTGCACATTTTCATATTTCTAACGCATTTTAAAAGTATGTTCATGCCCTCTCTGCCAAATGTCCGCATAACATTTAAGTTTATGTTTGTTTATGAGCATGGTTTGTTGTAAATATTTTAATGTGCAGGGTATTTTAAAGTCTTGTACACGCGTTGTCTGCGGTTATTGTTGTCTTTTTTTTGCTTGTTTCTATGGTCCCTTCTTCGATTTCGCAGACAGTTATCCTTGTGTAGATTACAAAAAACATAGAAACAAACCCAACGAGTATTTGTACAAGAAATAAAAATAATCTAATTTCATATATAGCGAAGTGTTTGCGATGCTTTGCTTTGGCTTAATTTGTCTCAACGTTGCTTTCACAATGCCATGCGATGCGATGCTATGCCACGGCACGCCTTACCCCCGCGCCCAGGCATATCATGAATTCCCAAACTAAAACACGTTGTGCGCTTCCCTTGCTTTATTTTGCTTTTCATCATTTCGTTTAGCGTCCCGCCATTGTTGCCGCAATCCATGTCGTTAGCCGTTAGCCGTGAACAGTTGGAGACAAGTCCGTTCGTTCGCCTTACAACGTTACAACGTCGTATTTGGCTCGTTTGCTTTGTTTGCCAGCTTAACTTGATTATCTGAGTCCATGTTTTGTTTTCCTTTTTGCAATTCGGTTTGCTTGGGTGCCGTTTTGTTTTTTTGGCATCAATTTATTATAAATCATTTGCATAATTCGTTATTAGTCAGTATAAATACAGTCAAATAAGAGTCAAAAAAAATAACAAAAACAACAAAACAACAAAAACAAAAAACAAGAAAGAAAGAAACAAAACAGAAAAAAAAAAAACGATGAACGATGGCTTTCTATCTCATATAGTCAGCGCTTTATTTATAAAAGGGGTGCTTTACTTCAAATTGGTGAGAGCGATTTTTTGTAGGAAATTATTATGTTTCTGCGTCTGCTTCTTCTTCTAATGTTGGGCGCTCGACAAGAAGCTTAAAGTAGCAAGACACGAGGCTGATGTGTGCCATACATATATCAGTGAGTTATAACGAGCAATTTCTTGTGGCGCTGTTAAAGATTGAATACTCAAAATGCAAGAAATTGCTATATTTTGAAAATAAAGTTATTATTATTATGAGATATTTGATGGAGCAGTTGTACACAACCGCTGGCGCACCATAAAATTCTTTAAAAAAGTGTGCAGAGATCAGAAGTGTCATGACTTATGTTGCTTTGCTTTCGCTGCTTGCGTTAAGCATCTTGTTGCGCCGCCATTGATTTTGTTTGTGTTTGTGTTTTTACCTTGACCCCAGCGCTAACGACATGGCGCTAAGATCAACTGTGCCGAGCCGGCATGATTCTACATACTTATGTCACTTGTTCATGCGTCAAACAACTTGCTGCCTTCTACTAATTCAAAGACGTTGCGCTGCGTTCATTATGCTTTCTTGCCGCCGCCAGGCTTTGTTTAAATGAGCACCACAATTACAAGTGTATTAGTGTATGTGACTTTGTGTTGTGTTTCACATTTCGACATTTTCAAATTTTCTACTGAAAAACTGCTAAAGTTTACGCCATGGGCAAACTGCGCGTGAACATCGCCAACATCTTCTTCTCGCTCGTGTTATGTTCGCAAAGAAAATGAGAAAACACAAAAACAACGAAAAAAAAAAAAAGCAAAAGAAAAGAAAAATAAAACAAAACGAAATTCTACAAAATTTCAAGCAGCTTAGAGAAATTACTAAATTTTCTTTTGAAAATTTTCTTCGCTGCTTCTTGTTAGTGTTTTTTATGCGCGAACGGAATAATGGCATAGCGGCGTGGAACTTCAAGCGTTTCGCAACGTAAGTGTTTCACTTTCGAAATAAATTAGAGCGTTAGTAATGTGCAACTATCGACGGCAGTCGGCACTAACAAAAGACTATCGATAACTCAATGAACGATCGTAAATACGCATTTAAGCAAATTAATTGTGTTTGAAATTTCGCACACATGTGAAAATTTGAAAATAAAAATTTTTGTTTTTGCTATTTTGTGTTGTCGCAAATGATTTCGATTTTGAGTCATTAAAATGTTTGAAATTCGGCTTATTGGCAGAATTCTATAATAGTTCGGATAAATCTACCGTAAACCGGTGTTTAAATAAGCCGAAAATAATGAGGTTGGCCCTGATGCTGATGCTGCTGCCGATGCTGACGTTGACGTTGGCGTCGCGTCGATGGGTTGGCAGCAATGTTATTGGCTTTTTGCGCACTTGAGGCGCCAACTGTACGTTGTAAACCGAAAATTTAACATTTGCCAAAGTTTACATTTGCACGCTTCTTTATGTTCTTGTTGTTGCTGTTGTTGTTGTTGCAATCTTTGCCCCTTCGACAGTCAGTAGCGAACATTTTTCATTTTAAACATGGATTTTTATTTATTTTGTATTTTTTTTTTTCTTCTTCTTATTTTTATTTGAAAGCCGCCGCAACAGCTTTTTTGCAGGTACTTTGTGCTTGCTACACTCACGCCACCGCCCGCTCAACCGCTCAGTCATTCACTTACACAACATACACACTTTTATATGTTTTCCATCGCCGGCGTCGTCGTCGTCGTCGTCGTCGTCGTCGTCGTTACCATCGCCCTTATACTCATTTTGTTGCTGTTTATACATTTGGGTTGTTTTTTTTTTTTTTGTTTTTTTTTGCTGTTCATTTCCGGTCTTATTTTGTAAATTTCATTTGAAAATCACCAACTCTCACTCACTCCACATTTCATTCGAGCTGTGCGCTTTTTGGTGCTCGTGCTGGTGGCTGGTGCGTTTGCCACTTTGCCGTTTCTTACCACTTTCTATACATTTCTCTCTTGTGCAACAATTTTAATTTTCGCTTTTAGTTTTTAATGCTTGCAATGTGCGGTTATTGAGTCAATTTCCGCAGCAGCACACTCACCCATAGACAGACACACACACACACACAGAAGAATGCAGAACTACAGCTTAGTTTCGTTTCGTTTAATTTTGATTTCTTTTCTTCTTCTTTTTTTCCTGCTTTTAATACTCTTACAATATTATACATTTGTCATGATGCACGAAACGCACAGAACAATGTAACTTCTTCGTCTATAAAAATTATTATTAGAGCCATATGCTTGAGTAGTACTCGAAAAACTTAGTTAAGCATGCCCTCTGTCGGTGATTACTGAAACTGTTATTGTTTGCTACAAAACATATGCCAATTTGATATTTATCGATAGTTATTAACAGCATAAGTTAACATTTCTATAAAATGCTTTATGTTAGAGTGAGTTAGTAGGCATTTCCGATATAGGTGTTCTATAAGTTCTAAGCTATAAATTGATTTTCTCAATCAAGCACAACAAATGCCAAAATAGTTATTTATATAAAACATACTTGCCGGCCCTCTGTCTCTCCGTCCATCTGTCTGTTAAACAGTTTCGTTGCTATAAAATTTTCCAATTACCTGAGGCTGCCCGCGCTTCATCATGTCGTTGGCAAATTTTTTACGCATTTCGAATTTCGTTACTCGTTTGACTTGCTCCGACAGCGTAAAATTAATTTAATTTATATTTGTTTGTTTGGCAAAGTTTTCAAAGCATTTATGCACATTTGTTTTGTCCACAGTTGAAAAGACATTTCAACGACCTACGCCCGAACAAAAAAAAAAAGGATTTATTTAAGTTGCCTTCAATTGCGTTCCCATGTAAATTCACACCGCTTATAATTAATTTCACTTTACTTTGTTTATTTTCGTTCATGCTAACTGACATCGATCAACTTCAATTTAACACCACGTCACCGCGACCAACGCCACCGTCACCGACGCCATAATGTTTACCAATGCTGCCACCCTTAAACAAAAAACCAACAACTATTGTGCGTAGGGCGCGACCGAGTGAGTTATTGACTTGATTTCTTTGCTCGTTCGTATGCTGCATAATTGTGAATATTGAAAGCCATCGCCATCGCCATTGCCAACATCAACAAAATCAACAACAACAACAGCAACAACAACAACAACGACAGCGACAACGCCAACGCTGAAAGCTCCATCGATTCGTAAGTAAGTATAAATGAATATAGGTTAAAAACAATGAATTTATGTTGAATGAAATTTGTTTCGCACTCGAAACATTCATAAATATTAAATTTGCAAATGACGAAGACTTATGTATAATGTTCTAAGCCAAAGGGGTGAAATAAACGCACAATCTATCTATGCATGTATGTGTGTGTGTATGCTTATATCTGTGGAAAATTGAAAGACCTTGCAAGCTCCAATGTAAGCATTTTCTTGCAAAATTATGCATTTCGTATATAAAATTTGAGCACAATGGCGAAATGTAGACAAGCATATTTAATGCCTTTCACTTGGGCTTCAAGTTTAGTATTACAGTTGCCTGCAAAATAGAAACAAAGAAAACCAACAAATATTAAAAAAAAAACCTTATAAAAGTGAAAGCATACAATTTGAAAAATTAAAACATGTTCCAGAGACTTATGAACTTAATTAAATTGGTCTTTAAAAGGCTATGTAAAGTTTTCGCAGTGAAATTAAAAGTCTAAAGCATTTCTCTTCTTCTTAAATTTCATATACATGTGAAAAGCTGCCTTACTAAATGTGTTGAGTAATTTAAATTTCTTATACAACCGATTTATAGTTAAGATCACAGATTTCTATGTGAATTCTATGTGCTAAAACAGCATGTGACTTTACTGTGGCACAATTACATACATATATACAAACATACGATAGAGAGAGCCTTTGTATACGTTATAAATTGCTGCATATATAGAGACATTCAATTCGTTGGCACGACCGAAATTTTACTTATAACGCTTTGCGAATATTTATTTCCATGCTTACTGATTTGTACGTTGAAGCCATAATTTGTCAAGAGCTCGTAAATTATAATAATTTAAAACTTATTTTACTCGGTCGCACTTTGTGCCGTTGCGTTCCGCTGCGTTTCGTTTCGTTTCGTTCCCTTCGCATGGTTTGCTGTACAACATGATGGTAACATTGTCATCGACACGACACGAAACGACACACCCTGCGGAGTGGTGGTGTGCTGAAACTGTAGCTCAGCTATCATGTCACGTACACATGCCTTTTCTGTCTTTATTGTTGACTTTGTTGTTGCATACTTTGCGGCGAAGCATTGAATTTAGTTGCGGTTTATTCGGTTTCTAAATTGTTATGTGAATTACTTGGTAAGGCACAATTATGAATCGTTTAAAAGGGCCGAAGTTGGGTCGTTGAGCGGTCTGTAGCATATATGTATGCATGTATGTACGACAATGTGGGCTTAGTTTGGTTTGGTTTGGTTTGGTTTAAGGACCGTTGCTAAACATATTGTGTTATTTGTGTAGCAGTATGCCACAAAATCGGTTTTGAATGTGCGGTCTTTATTCTTTTCCATAAGTTCATATTAGCAACACCTGCTGCATAAGTCATGCCAACTGTTTATGTGTGCGTATGTGTGTGTGTGTGTGCGTCTACTTGGTTTTTGCTACAATTAATCTTAAGCTCAGGCACTCAGGCAGTCAGGCAGTCAGGCGCTCGGCAAATGTCATAAATATGTACTAAATGAATTGAATTAAAACTTTTGTGCAAGCATATTAAAAGTATTGCGTTCTGTTAAAAGGGTTGCTTTTGATCCGGCATTGTCTTGTTAAATATATAAAATTCATAATCAAAAGCGGAAACGGCCGCAAAAACGCGAAAAATTTCAATTCGATTTCAAATGACTGACAAAAAACAAGAAGCTAACTCAAGGGGGTACCAAGTTACCCCATGCTGAAATCCACCCTTTGACAATATTGTCAAATTCAATTATATTTTCTCTTTTGTGTTGTAAAAAAAAAACAACAAAAACAAAAACAAAAATAAAAGCAAAAACAAAAAACAATTACTGTTATTGTACAGTAAATGAAAAAACAAACCGACAAACCGACAAACAAACAAACAAACAAACAAATAAAGGCACAACAAAAATGAAGGCTGGCGCGCAACCAAGCGAGTTGTTATTGCGGATCTGCGTGGGACAGTTCAACCATTATGATGACAACGCAGCGTGAGCTTGCTAATACTTATTGCGCGAAAAAAAGATGGCAAAAAAATTGCAAAAGTGGGGAAAATTTTTTTTTGCTGACCAACGCAGCATGCTTTGCATGCGTGTGTACGTTTGTGTGTGTGTTTTTTTATTATAGCATTTCATGATGTTTGTAATGCATAGACTTAAAATATATAAAGTATACGTTATGCATGTGCATTTTGTTGCAGTGTTTAAGTCATTTACTACAATAAAACAACATATTGCATGTGGCTGTTACGAAAATCGACATAAGCGCAACTAGTTGTGTGCATTATTTCGATTTCAATAATCGATTTACTTATCAGCACTGCGCACACCTTCGTACACCAATTGCCATTGTTTTCAATATGACATACGCCTATGTTCAGCTTAGCAATAAGCTACATTAAGCATTTTAGCGTTCACACTTGAACACAACATGTGATCATCATTGCTTAAGCAAACTTTTCAAAGAGATAAACTCTTCTCTTCTCTCAAAAGAGTTTAGGCTTTGCATTGCCTAAAAAAAGTTGCTTCAATGGCGGGTTTTTGTGAAAAAATTAGCGAAATTTTGTCTTTGGCATACTTACAGTTGAATGCAATTTTACTTTTTTGTAATCTTGTGTCTTTTGCTGACTACCGTTACTTAGCGGCGCTTCGCTTCGCTTCGTTTCGCTACGCTTTGCTTTTCTTTGCTCGTTCTTGCTGCTATTGTCACACACTTTCGTTCCGCCGCGCACACACCGCCAATTCAATATTTGCAATTGAATTTGAGTATTCGATTTTGCTCGTCAATGCACTGCACTGGGACCAGAACTCAGTTGCACGAAAAATGTTGTTTGGTTGTGGAAGGCGCATGAAGTGCATTGCAAGCGAAAGGACGCTATTGAAATCGCGCGTTTCATTTTCCTTTCATTGGCTCTTGTGCTTTGCAAATGTTTGTGTATACACACACACACACACACATAAGTATATATATGCATGTTTGTTTATCTGTCTGTTATTTACCCGACGTAGTGCTTTTGTGCGTTCGCTTTGTTTGTTTACTTTATTGAGCTGATTTTAATATACTTAATGCGCTAACCTGGCATACACACACAGACGCACATACACAGACGCACATGTACATATACAATCATATAGCCGCAAACATTTTTAACACTGACAATCAGCCAGTAATTCAATAATCAACTGTGCAAATAAATGAGCTCAACGCAACTGAACGCAACGCAACTGAACGCAACTCAAAAACATCTTCAATCTGAGCGACTGCAACTCAATCACTTTACCTGCAGCCAAATAATCTCTCCGCCCAAAAAGGTAATACTTTCCGTATACCAATTTTCACATCCTTGTATAGCTTAACAGACTCCATTAGGGGAATCCATTAATTACATGAGAGTTTATGCATACCCTGCACATAACGTTTGTCAGGGCTTATGTTCAAAGGCATAATGTATGTACGTAATAGGTGGGAAGTCAGAACCCAAGGTATCCTCACCAATGATTTTTATAGAGTTATAGACACCAAATTCGTTTAATAGATTCAAGTTTTATAAAACTTTTAAACTTCGCCCATTTCCCCAATAATAAACTTTAACCCCTCACCCTTTAATAATAACCCCTCACCGCACTTTTGCACTTTAAAGCTGAGCCAACTTAAATTATTAATAAATATCACATTTTCTTATAGATTTTCTTGGAATTTAGAATTGAATAATATTTATATGGCAGCGATCCATATATATACACTATCGTCTATCCGTTTACTAGAGAGACAACAGCTTCGAGGCGTTTACCGTTACTAACGAAAAAAAGCAAATACATAATAATAAAGTAGCATGAGTTGAAGTTATTGAACGAACATGTTCTCGCAAATAGTTGTGTCTTTTTCCGGCAATCCGGCAATCCGGCAAATAGTTGGCTTTGCTTTGCGCTCGCTCTCGCTTCTTGTTACTAATTCCCATAACAGAACGCTGACGGTAACGTTTCATTACATTGTGTTGCATTGCCTTTCATCATTTCCAATTCAATATTTATTTTAATTTAAAACTGCAAACACACCACCTGCCAAGCCAAGCCAGGCCCGTCGGCGTCGTCGTCTGTTAGATACTAATCAAACGTTGCCGTTTGGTGTTTGGTATCTTCAGTAAATGCCCGCGTGCATTTCGCTCAGGCGAGGGAAAACAACCGACAAGCCACTTTGCAACACTCACACACACACACACACACACACGCCTATTTTTACACACGCCTCTGTGTGTGTGTGTGTGTGTTGCTCAACTAAATTCCATGAAGCGCCACCAGCGTGTTTATGTTGTTCATTGCTGCTATAAGGCCGTAATACCCGCACTGCCTGCCGCCTGCCGCCTGTCGAGCACGAGCACGTCCTGTGTCCGCTCCGGCTGTGCCATACAGTTAGACGCGGCGAGCATTGCCATTGCCGACATGAACGTAGCTTACGGCCTGCGCGGAATCCGATCGCATCAAACGATATCAAAATGCAACAGTGACCTAGTGAGCAACGCGAACACGGCTTCGTGTGTGTGTGTGTGTGTGTGTGTGTGTGTGTGACTTAGTGATTGAGCGATGGGACACGCGTAAAAGCAACAAATTCTTCTTGTATTTTTTTTTTCTTTTTTTCTTTTTTGTTGTTATTTATTTCTACAATCCCAGGAAGCAATTTGTTCGCACAAATAAATAATTTAATGCTTCTTCGGCGCTTCTTTTCTTGCTGCCTTTCACTTGCTTTCAGCGCTGGCAAGCCGATGACGACAGAGGCAGGCGGAGGGCAGAGACGACTGTCGAATGGCGCAGTCAGTAATCAATGGCAGTTATCATAAAAAGCAATGCGAAACTGCTGCTTAACTAATGTCCTTTGTTGTTGTGCTTGTTGTGCTTATACTTGTCGTTGTTATTGCTGTTGTTGTTGTTGTTGTTATTGTTACTATTACTGCTGACACTTTTAGAAGCATTGTGTTGTAGACCTTTGCCCGGTTTGTCTATTCCCAATTCATTGCTTATATGTTATGTGCTGCCCACGTCGCACAGCAACAACAACAACAACAACATATGTGTTTGTTTGTGTGTGTGTCTGTGTGAGCTTCATAAATCCCTGTTCTACCGATAATAAAAACTAAACATTAACTTAAAAAGGTGTTTAATATGTCATTTTCATTATACAAACATGCATGCGCATAATGGATGCGATCCTTGTCGTCACTGCCCGACACCGCCACCCCCCCGCCACCGTTGTCGTCGCCATTTCCACTTTGCCATTTAGTTAAGTTGCTGTCTTGTCATTGAAAACTACCGACATTCGCCTTCAACTGCTGCTATCTCCTTCGCACACACTGCTGGTCATATTAGACCAGCTTTGAGCAAACCATGGCGTCGTATTTATTAGCCTTTTTATGTTCTATACCTTGTGTCACAAGGGAGGGTATATGCTGTTTTGGCTAAAAGTATGTAACAAGCCAAATTAATCATTTAGCTGAGAGACCTTATTTTTATCAACTAAAACAGTGCGTATGTGTCGGTCTGTATGAAGATACAATGTTATTGACAAGGACGAGGCGCAAATAATCGATAATAAGGCATGATGATTTATACGTAAAGCTTAGATTATGAAATTAACGGCATAGTAAATTAAGAAAATGCTGCTGTTGATTTAGCGAAATTTAAAATGTTATTGCATACTTTTGGGCTGAAGTGAAGCGCAATTATTATACATATATGAAAAATGCGCAAAAAAAAAAAAATTCGTAGGGTATTTGTAAGTCAAAGCAACTTGACTGCAGCCGTTTTACTAGTTTTTCCATTTTGCTTTCTGTGTCACTTTCGCATTTCGCCGTTCCGTTATGCCTACAGACGCGCCCTTCGTGCCGCTGCCGCTGTCGCAGCCGCTGTCGACGTCGACGATACGACGCTTTGTACTTTGTCAATCGCATAAATTGAATTTTTCATGTACCCGCATAAATGAAAATTAATGAAATTACGTAATGAGCTTAGATTTGAGTGCTTTGCGTGGTCTTCATTTTAGCCTAAGCGTATGGTTTGACTTTGATTGGCTCGATACAGTTCACTTCAGTTCGGTACGCTACGCTTCGCTTCGGTTCAGTTCGGTTCACTTCGGTTTGTTTTGTTTCATACACTTTGTTATAACGGCGGTCCCGTTGTTGTTGACGTTGACGTTGACGCTGACTTCGACGTTAACGTCAACGTCAACATGTCTACTATGCGATTGAGTAGAGGTTGCCTGCCTTACGTTTATTGTCTTCAATACTTGCGCCATTCGATGAGCCAACGTATATTCAACGTGAAAGCCTTTATCATAAAGCAAACATAAAGTTAAAACAATAAAATAAAAACAAAAAAAACAAAAAAAACAAAACAAAATATAAGTAAAAACGAAAGAAATCAACAAATGAAGGAACGAGCAAGCAAGCAAACGAATAAATGAAATAAAATCAAATATTTACACGCACAAGCAAATAAATAAATATAAATACAAATAAAGATGTCAACGTAAAGAGCCAATTGAGAAAACGAATTTAATATGTTTAAGGCGACGCGTAGGACTTCAACAGAATCAAAGCGCAACGAGTTCCGGCGAACGACGCGTTCTGACGAGATGTGATGTGTTGAGTCGGCATGGAACGGGATGGCATGGAACGGGATGGCATGGCATGGAATGGCATGGGTTGGTTTGGTATGAGTTGAAGCGAAACGAGATGAGACGAGACGAGACGAGGCAAAGACTAATGCATGCCACTCTAGAAACGCCTCGGACAGTTCGATTGACAGACTGACTGACTGACTGGTTGCCTGACTGACTGACTCGTTGGCTGGCTGATGGAGGAAATAACTGAAAAGCATGACACATGCTTGGCAGCGCCAGAACACAGACTTAAGTCCGTAAAAATCCTATAAATATGCCATTTGAAGGATAATACAGCAATAACAAAATGAGGGCATAGTGTAGAAACAAGAGAGGGGGGTCGACTGCATACGTACAACGTTGATGGCAACGGACAGTAACAAAAGATAAATACGCATGAGGCAAATATTGAGATATGTTGAGAAAAAAAAAAGGATAAATCGAGACGAGTTCTACTGTACTATACACTATACTATATACTATCGTACTGAGCTGTGCGCTGAGCCAAGCCAAGCCAAGCCGAGCCGAGTAGATCTGAGCAGTGCAAAGCAAGTAAGCAGATGCGGAAAGTAAAATAGCAAAAGTAGCAAATAAATTGCCACACAGGGATGAATGAACAAGTGAACACAGTGACGAAAGGACTGACTGACGGTCGGACAGACGGACGAAGGACAGGCAGATAAACAAGTATACAAACTTATAAACCTAAATTGAATTGAAATACTAAAAAGAGTCGAATGCGTGGTGCAAGGATTTGCAAGCAATTGTCAATAAGGACATCGTACGAAAATAAATTAATTAAAAACAATTTTCAACCAACAAAAAGACAAATTATAACGATTACTCACTTTCAGGACTAACATTGTAGAGGAGCACTTTTTCCTTTTCCTAGAAAAAGGTGAAGTTTCCACGCATACCAAAAATTCCAATATAGAAGATCATGTATTGAGTGCCAGCTTGTAAGGCGCGCAACATATAACGGTACATTTTTGCCCTTATTTATACGGCATATGTCTTGCCTTGCCGTACAACAAACGTCATGTGTGATATAAAAGACACAAGCTCACTGATTGAAGTGTATGTGGGAAACCAGTGGGTTTTTTTCGACTTGATGCACCTTTTGTTCCCCAGCCAGCGTCCGTGTTCACGACCTGACCCGTACCGTGCCGAGCCGACCCCCCCGTAAGTGCCATTTTTGCAATTCCATTGAGAAAACATGCTGTAGGCGTTGCCAACTCTAATGTAATGATTCATTTCCGTTTTCCGCTGTTTTGTGTTCTTGTTTTCCGGCTTGTTTGTTTTTTTGTTGTTGTAGATATTTTTTGTTGTTGTTGTTGTGCTATTTTTGTTTTTGCCACACACACACGCACGCACATGCTATGACAAGTGTGTATTAAGTTAGTAACTAATGAAGGTAATACATCGAAGATGAACTGCAAGATCCGATAAGTTATATAGAATTCGGTCATATTGATGACTATCCCAGGCTCAAGAACACTTTCTTAAATAAGTAGCAGTTGTTTGCGCTTTTGTTTCATATCACATATCACTGCAGAGCTATTATCAAATTATGTATACTTGATTTGAAGCGCGGTTTCGTTGTTTCGCATGGGCGTCGCCGACAAACCATCAATTGTTGGCTTCAGTGTCATTATGCTTTTTCGTATTTTGTACAACATTTTGTCACTTTTATTTGCCGCACAGACAGACAGACAGACACCGTTTCTCACTGGTGTGTGTGTCGCTTCGTTTGGTGTTGCTAACTTGACAAATTTTTATAAATTCATTTAAATCAATTTCTCGCTACACACACACATACATACATGTGTTTACACTACACACACACATACTTACATACAAAGTTGCAAAACCACCCACTCAAGTGACTTGCTGGCTTCCAGAACTGTTTGTCCCCTTGGGAAACATCTTAATTGTGTCAAAGCGCTCACACACACACACACACCGAAGCTCACTCACTGCAAACGTCCAAAATCCAACGCCAAATAGTGTATGAAAAAAGTAGAAGAAGAAGAAGAATAAATAAAATGAAAAATAAAAGCACACAAATTCAAATTCAAATTGTCATACAGAAAGAAGTGTTTAGAAAACTGAACATTTAATAACGTTTTAGTTGAGACAGACAGACAGACAGACAGACAGTTCACTGCTGAGACGGCCGCGTCTATGACATGCGGTCGGTCGGTCGGTAGTGCAGTGTGCCACTGGCATGTGTATAATTTATACAGTGGGTTATTGCTCATTTTATGCTTTATGCTGAGTATGATTCGAACAATATGCCGAAATTGCAAGTTGCTACATAAAAAAAAAACACATATATATACATATATATATATATACATATGTATATATTTTAAGCGTATTGAGTGCGCGTCATGGCTAAAGTAAACTTTTATGCATTTTTTTGCGCAAATGTAACTCAGACATATACACATAAATATATATATATATATATATATATATAAATATGTATTAACATTGAAGACAAAGTTTTTTTGCTTTGTTTTTTAGCACAATTCATTTATCAAAGCGCATTTGAAGTCGGCATGAAAAAATATATAAAAAAAAGCCAAAAAGAAAAAAATTTATATTACAACGAAGTGGCAGCGGCGTGTGAGTGAAATGTTGGTGAGCGTGTGCGTCGAAACTCAACTGAAACGGTCAATAAGATACACCTGTTCAAAGCATTTGCATCCGCAATATTGTTTTTTGGGCGATGCCAAGAATTGTATGCTCTGCACAGCGCATAATAAATATACTTTGCATTCGTGTCGTAAATACGCGCAAGAACAGACGGACAAACAGACAGACAAAAGACCGACAGACAGAAGGATATTTGTGCATAACTCAAAACAGTTGTTGTTGTTGCCTTCATGGAGAGAGCGCAAAAAAGCACAAACAACATGACATATGCAATGTGCTTGGCACATCTAATTGTGTAGCGTATTAGCAGCCAAAGAAGAAGAAAGTTTGAAGAAAAATTGACGCATCAAAATAGATAAAAAGCTTAGGATTTTAACGGAATTTTTAACTTAGCATAATAACATATTAGGACTTTATGTGCAAATCAACACACTAATACATGCCAACATGCACACATGTGTGTGTGTGTGTGTACATATGTAATAACACACACTCACACATAGAAAGTTGAGGCCCAGTTTAGCAGCTTTAATATGTTCAACGCCCAACACATGCCACACACTTCTCTCTCTCTCTCCGTCTCTCTCTCACACACATAGACGCTGTGGCCGCTGTCGCTTTATGCTAAGACGACGACGCCATCGACTTTGAGTATCAAATAATTTTAAATAAAATTTCGTCTGACAAAGCCAATCCCCAAAAGAAACCACAGAGCAGAGGCAACGTTGTCGTCGTCGCCTTGCCCCTCTCTTGCGTCCAACAAGAACTTTGAAGAAAGTCCTGTGTTCTACTGGCTGTACGTCTGTCTGTCTAACTGCTTTGCTGTCAGCCAGCCAGCCGGTCTGCCAGTCATTCAGTCAGCCTGTGAGTGAGTGAGTGAGCCTGTGAGTGAGTGAGTGAGCCTGTGTGCCAGTCAGTCAAGCTAAGATGAACGTCTGTTAGCATCTTTGCACGGTGGAGACACCAATCCACTTTGGCTTTAGCTTTAGCAAAAAGGCTGTCTGTAAGAGCACCAATTGAAGTGAGCTAACAGAACTCTTGTTGAGCTTAGCGCCGGCGCTCGAGTACGCAATGAAAACTCTTCTTCTGCCCTCCTTTGGGGACATTTCATTCAAGTAGGAAACTGGCGCCGCTGCTGCTGCTTCTACTTTGAAACCTGTGGCAGATAAACTTTTACAAAGTTTGGCTTTTTTTTTTGCTTTGTTGCTTATACATTTTTTGTCTAACTGTGTGTGTGTGTGTGTGTGTATGTTTTTTGTTGCTTTTTAATAAAACCAAGCAAAAAGAAAACAAAACTGAGTCTGAGACTGGCACTAAGACTACCTATGGCCATGCAGAGCTCTTTAACAGATTGCTCCTAACTTGACTATTTGCTGAAGTGCTTGTAAAGCGTTTTTATATATATATATGTATATATAAAACGCATCGATAATAAACCAATATGAATAATCAATTTTACGAAAACTAACAAAATGCGCAAAACAATTGCACTTCAACCAAACTAAAAACAAAATGCATAAGGCAAATATAAACATTTACCAAGTGAGCGTTCAACCGGCAGTTATATGATCTAGTGGCACGATTTCGATTAGTCCAACTGTCGGCCAAAACAGTTTTGCCACAACTTTATGCAAGCGACTCGACTCGACACGACTAGACTCAACTCAACTCAACTCGACTGGAGGAGCGCACGTCTGATGATGTTAAGCCAAGTGTGAGGACGTCCAATTTCTGCAGTGCATTCAAGCCCTCCAGTGTCAACTTGTGCGTTCAGTGGGCTGTCAACTGCGACGATGCTGACAAGTGTTGTTGTTGCTGTTGTTGTTGCTGTTGCCACCGACGCTGTCACTGTCGCTGTCACTGGTGCTGGTGCTGCTGCCGCTGCCGCCGCAAGTGTTGTGCGGTTATATGTAAAAAGAGTTAAACTTGCAGTTAATATTAAATTAAATCATTGAGAACTTTGTCGAGTGCTTGAGCTAAGCGACACTTACTGCCGCCGCCGACGAAGATGATTAAAAGGTTGCGGAGCAAGCGCAGAAATCGCAAAACCTTTGTCGTTGTCGCATGCTCAAGATTGAACTGAACCTACGGTTGGCGCTGCTGTTGCCTTTGGATTGCTTTGACTCGACGCCAGGTTAGCTACGGTATACAGTTCAGTTCAGTACAGTTCAGTTGAATTGAGTTAAGCTATGTGGGACGTTCTGCTTTGCGATCGTTTGGGGAAAACTTTTCACTATTGTTGCAACTTTCAAAGTAATCGTTATTGTTGTTTATTGTTCGAGACGTGGAACTTCTTGTTGGCATTGCCATTGTCATTGTTGTCGTTGTTGTTGTTGGAGTGCTTCGGTGTAAGTTTTAGTTGCAACTATTATTACCAACCACATGTTGTTCGGCGTCTCTGAAGTATGCTTGAATGACGTCTGAGAACACAAAAGCGCAAGAGCTGATTTTGTAACAGCAAACGACGGTAAAAGTTCTGAATGCAACAAAAGCATTGATAAGTTTTTTTAGAAAATAAAATAATAATAATGGAAGTGTAAGAAAACTTACACTCGTTCGTAAGCTGCTGCCAACCATAAGTAGGTGGGTGTGGGTGCGGGCGCGGGCGCAACAACGATTGACGTTGAAGAGGGTGACAAAAACCAAAAGCAGCACTGATAATGGCGACAATAACACTAAAATAACAAACTATAAAATGTTATTTTCGGCTTGGCTTGGCTTGGCCGACGCTAAAACACTCTTTTTGCTTAAATCAGCCAAATCAAATTTGTGGCTTGTGGCGCCGCGTATTTAACGACGAAACGCATTATCAAATGCAATAAATATGCGTTTTGTAAGCCGGAACGGCATGAATGGAACACTTAACCAAAACCGAAGCGTTGCAACATTGGTTTTTGGCGTGCGTTGTTGGCTTTGTTGATTCAACCAAATTAATGCTACTTTACGGCCAACTCTATTAGACATTGGTAAAATGAAAATTCTATTGAATGTGCCGGTAAATAGAATTTAGAATTTTAACAGCGTTTATTGACACATGTTAACTTGCTGCTACTTTGCATAACATTTACATTAAAATTTAACATAACATAAGGCATCATAATTGCAAGGAACAATGGCATTGGCATGGAACCTATTAAATGCGTTTTTAACATTTTTTTGGAATAGTGTGGTGTGGGAAGTTTACAGCTGACAAGATACAAGCCTAAACAATGGCAGACATGGTCGACATGTCTCAATCGATTTCACATGACAAACTGATAATTTATATATGTATGTATGTATGTACATATTGTTATATACTTTATAAGTTCTTGCCATCTTACACACATGAAGTCTTAACATAGACTTGTTATACCCTTGTCACAAAAACTGTGCTTGGCAGAAACCAAAAAAAAAAAAAAAAAAGGCAGAAAAAAAAGCCCGGAAGTGACAAAAAAAAAAAGTGAAATAAATCATTACATTAGAGTTGGCAACGCCCTCAGCGTGTTTTCGCACTCATTGTGAAAACGACACTTACGGGAATCGCGTTCGTTGCTGCGCGGCTTGGACGCGGCTTGGAAGAAGAAGGTGCGTCGGCACGAAAAAGAGTCGCAAAGTTTTTATTTCATTTTGATTTCCTTTGATTCATTTTTTTTTTTCTTTTCTAATTTGGCACAATGCGTGAATAGTACATTGAAGTTTGCACGACACTTATTGTGCTTAAGCTCAAGTGCTGACAAAAAAAAAAATGGCGGCACGGGTTGCGTACTGAGCGACATACATAGCTGATAGTTACATACATCATCTATAAGCGGCTAACAGTACAAGCAGTCCGGCACTGAAGCGAAAAACCGCGCTTAAGTAGAGCGAGGATTTAAATAAAAATATTTCATAGCTTCGAAATTAAGTAGATTTTCCTTTTAAGTTGCTCAAAGCGAAATCATTGGCATAACTTTATCGGTCGGTCTGATTAAGAAATTCAACGTAACCAGTGGCAACGTTTGGCGCGTGCTGCACATTTGACTCCAATCGAACGAGCAATCCACACTCGCACACACAAAAAGATACTCACCGTTGTATTTCGATTGGCATTCGTTTGTATTAACAATAATGTATTAAATTTCTGTATTTTTTTTCGTGTTCTGCTTTTCTTGTTTGTTGTTTGGTTTTTGTTTTATTTTACAAGCGGAAATTAAAATATCTCATAAACACACACTAAGGGAGATAAAAGTGATACGGGCAACCAGAGACACATACATAAAATTCGTTTCGTGATTTTTACCCTGTTAGGGACATAGGATTCATAAATTTCAAATGAAAAAGGCAAAAAAAAAGGAAAAAAAAATATACGAAATAAAAAAATCAATTTGTTAACTTCTCTTTTTGTTGCTTTGCTGTTATTTGTTGTTGTTGTTGTGTAAATTTGAGGATGAGCGCGCCTGAGAGTGAAAGCACAGAAAATCAGTTTCATTGTATGTTTGTATCTCAAGCACAAACATGTGTGTTCTATTTAATTATTTGAACCGTTGCTTTTTTTTTTTTTTCTCTTCTTCTGAAGGGGTGTATTTGTTGAGCGAAATTTAGTGCTAGCGGTGAGGGGTAATGAGGCTTACGTATTATATTTTCTTTTTTTTTTTATTTGTGTTTACACGCTTTCTTACAATTCTAAAGTGTAGCAGGAGTTTGTATAGCCATTTGTACAGACAGATGTGCATACATAAGTACATACATATGTACATACATTTGTACATACATATGTGTGTATGTACAGCACAAAATAGTAGTTAGTTTTGACCTTACTGAAGCACTTTATATCAAAAAAAAAATATTTTGTCACTTTCGGCTTACATATATCTCAAGTCCATTTTCATTAAACGGAACAGAACAGCGCCATCTACCGACCGACTGAGATGAATGTGGGTTAACAGATAAATTGGCTACAAAAAGGGTTTAATATATGAAGGTACAGCATTGTACAAAGTCCAGCGCTCCTGACTATTTTTATTGTTGTTGTTGTTGTTTCTGTTACTGTTTTTTTTTTTTTTTGCTCAACTCAATTGTGTGGCAATTTCGATTTAAATATTGGCATAGGGCATGTGGTTTGGTTAGAATTGTGGCAAAAATAATAAAGTCAATGTAGCAAAAAGTGAAAAATGAGATAAATAAAATAGTGAGCGTGAAATGAGGAGTGGCACGTAAATTCATTTGTGTAACAGCAACAGGTGGCCACGCCGGGCTAATGCCATGGCACACATACATGCATACATACATACATACATTAATACATGCATACATAGCGCCGAGCGTTGGACGGAAGTGGGCGGAAGTGTTTGGCATGAGGCATCATGCTGAGTTTGGGCTTAACTCAAGCGTGTCATGCTGACTAAGTTGCCAAATGAACAATTTCTTCTTTTTTTTTTATTTAGGCTTATGTAAAAACACAAAACACACATTACTCTTTACGAACGACATTATACGCTACACAGAGCGACTGCCGAGGTAGCAAAGCTGCGACATGGCGTTGGTAACGCACAGTCCGGGCTCTCGGGCTCAAGAGCATAGTTTATACATTGGAATAAAAATGTTCTGCCTTCTTTTCTCAGGTTCGCTTTGCGTCGAATCGTTGAAGAAGTGTAGAGAAGTGTTGGGATCAACAATTATTGTTGAGTTACCCAAAGTTCAAGAGCATAGATTATATATTTTAATAGAAATATAAGGCCTTCAGGCATTCTTAACGTCTGTTCGCATCGGAGCAACACATGGCGGCTAGAGAAGTATTGGGATCATTGAGTTACCCATAGGCGGAGAGCATAGATTATATATTTTTATAGAAATATAAGGCCTTCAGGCGTATTCTTAGCGTCTGTTCGAGTTGGAACAACACATTACGGCTAGAGAAGTGTTGGGATCATTGAGTTACCCATAGGTGGAGAGCATAGTTTATATATGATAGTGCAGCGAAGTGTTGGGATTCTTGAGTTATCCAAAGAAAGGCGTATTAAAGTCGTTGTAAATCTAAAAGTGAAATAATATTTGATCAAAACATGTGTGGTCCCACGGACTCATACAATAAAAACGTTTGAATCTAAGAATTATAGAAATAATAGCACAAAGACATAAAGCGTGAGAGGCTGGTGGGGTTGGCAGAGATAGTTGTTGCAAAGAGTATCTAATCTGCGTCATGGCTTAAGTATATTTTTTTCTCGTTAAAAATTACTTGTGTATGTATTATGTAATAAACGATAACATGGTGACATGCAACGACGAACAGCACACGCTTCCGTTGCTGGCGCGCGCGTAGGATGAATCAGTGGCAGTGGCAGTGGTGGTGGCATGGCGCTGGCTGATTCAGTCGGGCGAGGCAAAGCGATTAAATGAAGAAACAAATTCATGATGAGTACGTCTTGGAGGATTGCCTTAATACTTCGCCACAAGTGGTGTGTAATAACTGTGTACCAGAAGCCAGGTGTGCGTCTGTGTGTCTCTGTGTGTGTCTGTGTGTTGCTACAGGCGCAATTGGTGGGGGGTCCTTAGACACAAGCCACTTTGTAGCTGCTTCTGTGTGCTGTATCTGTTTTGAAATTGAACAGAATTCATGTTGTATATATATATATATGTACATATTGTTTGATACGACTGTTTCACTGCTTGCATACTGAGCTAAAATTTTCATTTCGTTTTCACGCCTCACATCAAATGTATTTGCCACTTGTCAGCTGTGGCTCTGGCTCTGCTGGTGGCTGGCGACCTTCACTTTGTGCGACAAATAATTACAATTTATATCTGCCAGTCTAGCATAAGTAATAGAAACGTGCAAAAGATTCACCTGCAAATACATTTCAGTGTTTGTCAGCCGCCTTTGTCGCTAAAGTTCATCGTCTTCAGCCATGCAGGGTATTTATATGTTCGTACATACGCAAGCTGACTTTGCTTTGACTTGTTAAAAAAGACATTTTTATTATTGCATTAAAAAAAAAAAAAAAAAAATCACCCACGCATATTTTTTTTTTCTTTGCTTTGCTTTCCTTTCTGTTTTCTTTTCTTTTCTTTGCTCGTTGCGCCTTAACAAATGTTTGTGTGCTGTGCCCAAATTCAGGTGTACACGTCGCCCGACCGTACGTTCGTTCGTTCGTTCGTTCGTCACGGCCTTACATCTTTTGAGGCATACATTTTCATTATAGATTTTTAAATATACTTATCAAGTTTAAAAATGTTTAATGCCATCAAGCGGATGCTGCTCAAAGTCCAAGCGTAAACTTGGTCAATTGGCAATAAAAAGTAGCAGCGGCGCGTGAAGTTTCGTACCGTTCCCGTATCGTTCCCCTAACGTTCCTCTTAAGGAACGTAAAAGCAGTTGAAAACTTTTCGGCTAACTTTGACGGTGATGATGGACGGAACGGATGGACGGACGGATGGTGGGACGGACGGACGGTTGGTTGGGCGAATGGACGACGGCGAAGGCTTTTCAAGTTTTGCGTCGCTCAATGCATGACCAGCATGATAATTTTTCTCTTAATACCCGTCGTTGCACGCTGTGGACGCGCTTCGTTGCTTTCAACGTCCTTACGAAAACCTAGAGGCCATACCTCTACCTCTACTCTACACAACTCTGCACGGCTCCTGTACTCATCTCGTCGCGTCGCTTCGCGTCTGCTCCCCTCTGGTTAAACCACTGGTATAGTATGCTCGTTTGCGGTTTATAAAGACTCGTTGTGTACGCTCAAACAGACACTATAATTGACAAAGTGTATTGACCATATTGGTCAGATTTTATCTTTCTGACTTTCTTTTACGTGCGTACGATAAATGTTTTAGTTCCAGCACTGTGTTCGTGTACGTGTATGGGTATCTCTCTGTGTGTGTGTGTGTGTGTTTTGTAAAATATTTGCGATACATAAGAATGTATGATGAACTCAAAGTGTTTTCTTTGCTTTTTTTTTTTTTATTCTTTTTACAATCTTTAAGCGAAGTTGCCATTCCAGGCATTTCAAAAGGCATGTAGCTTGTTAAGCAAGGTCGGTTCTTGCTTACCCCACTATGCTGGTAACTCTATTTAATAGATTTGTTAATAGAAAAATAAATTGGTGCCTTATACGTAGCACTTTGCATTCCAATACCAACGTTCCTAGCAATTGATATTGTTGAACTTCAACATAACATAGAGAATTATGATTACTAGGAACGTCGCAAATTTAAATGTAAAGTAACAGCAAATTAACATGATTCGTCACTTAACATATTCAGGGCTGTTAAAATTCTATGTACTGTTTATTTTTCTGTACTCCTTTTCTTATGGTTTTTTTTCTTATGCAATCTTAAGGACTTATGAACTTATTAGATTGAAGCACAGAAGGCGTTGAAAAATATTTGTTTTTTACGTTTGATTTGGGCGTTTATTTATTATATTTGTCATTGGTCTTTTGCTTCAAGTTAAAATATTAATTAATTAATAAACTTAAAAAATATATTTTTTACAATACTTTTGTGCCATATTGATTGGCTGTGTTTATGCTTGTTGGGCTAAAATTAATTGACAATGACTTCGGCGTGGTGCGTGGTGACCGTGCCGACGGAGGATGAAGAGCTACAAACGCATGACATTAATTGCAGCTGCCGCACGGAAGTTTTCGTGCCAAAACAAGAACGTACAACTAGCCAGAGCACCGACAGCAGCAGCAACAACAGCAACAGCAGCAGTGTCGAGACAGGCTTACTGCTGAAGGCGAAACGAAGCCAACGGCCGCGCCAACGTCAGCGCAAGTCCGTGAAGTTGGAGATGACAGCGTTGCACCAGCAGCAGGAGCACCAGCAGCAGCAGCAGCAGAGGCCAAAGACAATGCCGAGCAGCAGCAGCACTAGTGCTGGCGATCGATTGGGTGGCGGCGGCGGCTATAAGTCCTGCCCGGAACGCCAGTTTGGCGGCAATGAGCGGTACGGCAATGAGCCGCTGCTGACCAATGACAGTGACAGCGCCACGTCGGAGCAGCAACGGCAATCGAATCTGCGTAAACGCTCGTGGGAGGGTCTGCGCAGATTGATTGACGTTGGCACATACCTCAACATGCGTCATCAGTACGCGGCGAGTGAAGTGCAACGCTGCGAAACGAGCGCCGATCTTAACCTCAAACTCTGCAAATCGCTCGAGTATCTGTTGCGTGACATCTTACGTCGGCTGGAGATCGTGAATATCTTTTGGTGCAAGGATCTTGAGGGTCGTATGCTGCAGGCGCGCTTTGACATACGGCTCGACAAGAAGTTCGAGCGGCTGATCACGTTGTTGCACGAGTGCGACATTGGCGAACGCGCTGGCACCAGCATATCGGTGATGAACTGCTTGGACACGAAGAGCTGCATGTATCCGCACAAGGCGCGCAGTCAGGGCGTCGAGAGCGCTTGGGATCGCTTCATGGATTCGGTGCGTTGTCGTCTCAATGTCACGCATGTGGTGCGTCAGGTGCGGCAAGATGCGACGGTGACCTTTGACTTCCTGGTGCTGCTGGCTGCGGCCGCGGTGCTCGCATGTTTCGGGCTCGTGGAGAACAGTCATCTGTTTCTGTCGTCCAGCATGCTCATATCGCCGCTGATGGGTCCGATCATTGCGAGCGTCTTTGGCACCGTGATACGTGACAAGAAGCTCTGTTGCCTGGGCATTAAGAATGAACTCTTCGGCATTACGTGCGTGACATTTATCGGTCTGATTTTTGGCATTGTCGTCTGCTTTGTGGGCAACTTCTTTGTCATATCCGAGGGCCTAACGCAGGAGATACTCGCACGCTGTGAGACGCATTCGTTGGCGGTTGGCTTCTTTACAGCGCTTGCCTCGGGTGCGGCGGGTGCTATTGGCGTCTTGGGCGGTAACATTGGCTCGCTAGTAGGCGTGGCCATATCGGCGTCGCTTTTACCACCCGCCGTCAACTCAGGCATGCTCTGGGCGCTCGCAATCGGCACGCTCTTCTTTGACGAAGACAATCGTATGTTGCACAATCTGGTCAAGCAGAACATTTACTCGACACACCAGTCGCTCGAGCTGATCATATATGCGTCCATAAGCATGGGCCTAACGCTGCTAAATATTGTTTGCGTTTGGCTTATGGGCGTCATTGTGCTACGCTTCAAGGAGATTGCGCCCTCTATACGTGCAAGCAATGAGAAATTCTGGAAACATGATATACGCATTGCCCGGCAATTCAATGACTCCGAAACGCAAAATGCCATTGATGAATTTGCCGACCAGAACAAGGACGACTTTCTTATCGGCATTGCTGAGCAGCAACATCAACACACATGGTCGCCGGTCAGCAGAAGTCCCGAGTACGAGTCCATTTGCAGGCGTCGGAATTATCATACAATACATGGCTTCGAGAAGCTCTGCATGACACTTCATCAGCATAAGCATAAGTCCGCCAGTGCGACGGAAAACGATACCGGCACGCCGTCTATCACCGTCATGGATTTGTTTGCACAGGGGCCCATCAACATCTCACAGTCGACGTCACTCGACAACTTGCATGGCGAGCACTCGAAAACCGATGGCGCTGGTGAGTCGACGTTGGCGCTTAAGTCGCGCCGTTCGATACACCATGTTGTGCATGGCAAAGATCATAATTATAGACTGCTTCAACGCAAGAAGCGTGCCAACTCTACGTTAAGCATGTTGAACGAACGCAAACATCATCGTAAGTATTACGAACATAAGACAATAACGCGCGTACGTTCCATGAGCAACATTGCAAAAGCAAACAAAATTCAAAAGTCAGCGTGTGGCGGCTTAGAATGTTCTCGGTGGTTGGATTTGCCAGGCGCAACTGTTGCTCAAACGAGTTCAGCTGCTCAAGCGTCGAACGTTTTAAGATCAACGCAAAATGCCATCGATTATGTTGAACCGCAAGAAGTGACATTAACTGCCGTCGCGGCCGAACAATACTTTGCCACAAAAGTCGGCAGCAATGACACAAAATGGCCATCAATAAAACTGAAACGCGATGACGCCAGTGGTGCTGACAGCTCGTCAGACGAGTGTGACGTCTAACTGAGCCCTTAGTTGTTTTCATTTGTTAATGCATTATATCTATTTTTCTTCAATGCATTAAAAATGTCTTTGTTCTTAATATACGCCACAGTTGGGTTGGAATTTTAGGGCAGACATGTCAAGGTTTGTCGACTTATCTGAAATATTCGTTTAGTTCTATTAAAATAAAATTGTATTTCCTTATGTTATTTTGAACTTCAGCGTAACATAAGCAATTACGATTACTAGCAACGATGGAACTTGTAATGCAAAGTAACAGCAAATTAACATGACCAAAAGTGCAGCAATTTGCTAACACGCTGTTAAAGTCCTATTTACAGCCATTTGATAGAATTTTCATTTTAACAGTGTCTAGGAACGAAGAACGGCTAGGAAAGCAAAATAATCTTAGAACAACAATTTGTCTCATACAATAATTAGAGTTGATTTCTTCCTACTACTTATTTTTAATTGAAAATACATTTAGTATTACAAAATTTTCTCTATCTCTTTCAGACGTTAGTCGACCGTGATTACTTCACATGTAAGTAAATAATCTTTAAACATCATGAGTTAACATTTTAAGCAGTTGAGAAGTGTAAAGACTTTATTAAGAATATAAGTTATGTCTTTAGCTGTTCAACGAGTTTAACAACCTTCAATTTGCTTGATTTGTATAATTAAATTGTGCGGCCATAAGCCATTTCATTCTTAGGTTTTTACTGGAGGACTGAATTTCGAACGGCGAAACCGACACGTTAATTCCTCATCAAAGTGAATTAAATGATGCAAAATCGCGTGGCTTTTGACAACTGACAAGTTCTCTTTATAATGTGCTTGGAGCGTGCTTTAATTGCCGAATTGCATGTACATACATAATAAATATGTATGTTTGTATATGACATGTTGGGCCACGCATGGGCCTTGTAAGCACAATCCATTATTATGTAAACTCCATCAAGCAAGTCCTTCATGCAGTACAACATACAACTTTTCAATGGCTAAGCCATAATGCATAAATAAAGAAACGTATGTGAGCGCGTTTGAAACGAGCATAACCGACACACAAATACGCTATAAAAATGCGCTTTTATGTTAAACAGACCGTAGCGTTGCGCTAATGAATTAGTAGTTAATTAGCAGTGCCATTAACATTTTTAGGCAACAGCTGTTTAGCGACTTATTGTGCAATAGAGGGCGCTTCACAACTGCATAGCGCTCAATGGATTTGAGACTGTTATCTTTGTTGATGTACACAATGGTCATTTGTATGAGTCTTGTTGCGTGTCACGTGCCAAAGATGCTTTCGCCACCATTAGGCAAATTGCTACTAGTGCTGTTGCTGCTGACACACAAGCCAATGTTGTTGTTGTTTGTTTTTTTGCGGACCAATGCAATACACTTTGTGCACAGCGGACATCTTTGCGTCCAACTGTGCTCATGCGTTGATTGCAACATTTGCGGCTGACACAAACACGAACACGGACACGGCTGAGTTGCATGACGTGTCGTGACGCCTACGCCTAAGTACAATGTGCATTTGATGCAGGGTATTACACTGTCGTGTATTCACACATACATGCATGCCATAGTACGCACGTGCACTTGTTGTACTCTACATAATAATGAATCGATAGCTACATAGGCGTGCCGGCGTGCCGTCCATCGTTGTTTGTGTCGCAAAAAACATGCTTTGTTGTATTACATAAACCATATGTCTTTGCATAAAATGCATATGCCATGAAAACACAAGCATTTGTAGGGTATTATAAAGTATTAGCGCAAAACATTCTCACCTCGCTGCTGTTTTTCGCTAATATGTATGTGTGGGTGTGGCCGTGTGGGAAAGTACGGTAATTTAGGTATGTATGAGTACGCAACACGGAAATTGCGCCGACACAGAATACAACAGCAACAACAACAACAACAACAACAATACTTAAAAGCAGGCACCAAACAAATCAGCACAAAAAAAAAAAACAACAAGAAAAACTCACAAAAAAACGTTAAGTGAGCAGGCAACATATTGTAAATACATACTTAAGTCGAAAAGTGAAATGTTCTTCAAAAGGCACAAAGTAAAGGTAGGCGGACACATAGACAGGCTGACTGAAGGAAGGACTGACTACTACACACAGCACAGCACAGCACAGAACAAAGTAGAACGAACGCACAAAAGACACGACGTACAGGAGCGCAAGGCACACACGTGGCGGCACGTTAAGCGTCAACGCCAGCGTGAGAAGATGTCGGAAAAACCCAACCAAACTCAACCAAACCAAACCAAGTCAAAGCGAAGCGAAGCCAAGCAATCCAAACCAAACCAAACCGTACCGTACCGTAGCAATGAGCCGAGCAGAGCAAAGCAAAGCAATTCGAGCCTTTTTCATGCTGAACCGCGACATTAACTTTGCCCGCTGCCGTTGTCACGCCCAGGCGAAAGTTAGCTGAAGATATCACCAGACTTTAATATTAAGGGCCATGCGTGTGTTTGTGTGTGTATGCTAATGTGAAAATATCCGTCCATCCGTCCGTCCGTTAGCATTGGGTCGATCATAATGCGTGTACGTATGCTGATGCTGATGGAAAGACGGTCCGAAAGAGGCAAACGTTGTTTGACGATGCGAAAAACAGCACAAAAGGCGTCATCACAATCTGTGCATGTATTCGCACATGTGTGCGTGTGTGCGCGTGTGTGTGTGTGTGTGGGTTCACGTTTAAAATCATTACGAAAATTCAAGTTGAAAACATTGGCAAATTGTTCCTACCTCGGTTAACATATGCGAGCGGCATGTTAACAACTCGAATAAAATGCGCGACTTAAATCATAAAAGATTTCAATGAGGAAAACGAAGCAAAAAAAACGACGTCGTCTTGGAACATGTTAACAAAACCCAAAAATATAACTTTACCCGTGCTGTGCCATGCCATGCCGTGTCTCAGCAAAGCACGATTTGTGCCCAAAAATGCAAATAATAGCAAAGATTGCTTACTTTTTGCAAAGCTCTATTTAAATGAACTCGTACTAAAAAAAAAAGGCGAAAAAAGCAACAATAAAACACACGACAACTTGTTATATATAGACATATATTTAATTAAACATTAGCGAGCCGGTTTGGCATTGCAATCTGAGCAGCGTCAAGATCAACTTCCGAAACGACAAGAATATCAAACTGTCTTCATATAACGACTGCCGCTTTCTTGTTTATTTCTAGCAACAACTCAAGTAACACAATTTGTTCGATCCTCACTCAAATGATCTTTGCATTTCCTACACTTCAATGAGTTTTTCAAAAGGCTTCTGTTTCAATTCAAAATTTGTTCAAATCACTTAAGGCACTACGCGATAAATGTCTGTGTCATGTGTACGTGTGTGCCACGCCCCATTAACGGCCAAATTATAATTGTATTTCATTTAAAAGAAACCATATGTCTCGCAAAACCAATTGAGAAATATAAAAGTGCCACGCCCCTCACTCGGAAACTCAATATTGCTGCGCCATTGAAGAAAGAACGAAACAAAAACAAGCAAAGTTGTTCTTTTGGTCGTAAATAATTTTTAGTTGTTGTTTTTGTTGTTGTTGTTTTTGTTGTTTTTGTTTGGCAAATGTATGAGGTTTCAAATTTGGTACGTGCTGCAGGCCGTGTTTTAATGAAGCGGCAAATTGTTTTTTTTTTCGGTTTTTCTTGTTGTTGTTGCTGTTGTTGTTGTTTTGCCCTCCATTGTGATCCATGCGCAATTCGACACTTTTTGTTTTTGCATTTCTTGAAAGTACGTTTCGAATGCAACAACATTGCAACAATTTAAATAGAAATTTAATAAAAAAAATATAACTGTTATGAAAATACATACGAATTCTGCTTCTTCTAAGACAAACGGTGAATAAAAAATACAAACAAATTCTTGTAAAGCTAATTTTGTTAAACGTTTATGATTTCTTTTTTTTACAATTTACAAAAAAATTAAATTAACGAGCAAAAAAAAAAATTGCTTAAAAACTAAATACATTGACAAGCATTATTTATTTATTATATTATTATTATTATTTACTAAAATGTTGTTTCTCCTCTTTTTTTTTTCTTTTCTTTTGTAGGTAAAATAAAACAAAATTAGTTTAAATTTCTTAAGCAAAACTTAATTTACATGTTTGGAATCACAAAAAAAAAAAATTATACATGCATACATTTAATTATATTAATATTAATAATAATATTGCTACTTATGTGTTTGCTTTGCGCGTGCCAGTGGGCGTGGCAGTTGTTTGACAATTTTGTTTTGTTGCAAAAGCAGTTAATAAATAATATGAAACAATTAACAAAACTCATTACGGAAACATTAAAAAAGTTGCAGCATTTCACAAAAAAGAAAAAAGAGGAAATATTTTTTTAAAATAAAACAAAAAAGGTTGCCACGCCCACTAGCGGTTGCTTACAACTTATGTTGACAAGCAATTACAATAAAATTATCTCGCAAAAAAAAAAAAAAAAAATTATTTATATATATATATAACTTTACAATTAAATCAACAACAATAAAAAGGATATTAAGCGCTAAGAAACAACAACGAAGTAATGACAACATTATTAAAAATGAAACAATCATTTACACTCATTTTCTTACATGTATAACAATTATGATTATTATTATTATTATTATTTTTTATATACAAAAGCATTGCGCAATATTATTTTATTTAATATTGATGTGTGTTACTTTTTGTTTTGTTTATTTGACTTTTTTTTTTTTTATCTGCCAAAATAATGCGTTTTTATGTCAAAACACTGGACACTGGCAACACTGTAAGCCGCCAACAGTCCAACGTTCCTAAGCTAACATTGGGTCACACATATGTTCACACTATGTAATTGCATCTCAATGCTAAACCGTTTCATGTGTTGTGTGTGACTCAAGGAAACATAGCAGTATGTAATCTTAGAAACAGTGACAGTGACAGTGTTGCTTCTGTTTGACATGAGTCAACGCCAAATGCAAATTACTTGTTGTTAATAAAAGTAAGCAAACAAACAAAAAACAAAAGAAACATCGATTGTACATCAAGCCATATTACAACAGCAACAATGGCAAAGTAAGCCGAGCGAACAACTTTTAGTTTATAGTTACTTAGCAAATCTTAGTTTAAAATAAACTATGTAAAAGCGCTACGAAAGTAATATACGAGATTATAACTTACAAACCTACAAAAAATGAGTATATAAGTAATGTGTGTGTGTGTGTGTTTGTTTGTTTCTATTGGCACCACAAAGGTATGTATGTATGTATGTGTGTGTGTGTGTGTGTACGTGTAATTAAAGGCCGCGACTGTCTTTTGCTATTTTTATATCCGTTGTTGTTGTTGTTGTTGTTCTCGGTAAGCGAAAGTCTGTAAATAAGCGCATTAGAAACGATTGATCGTTGTCACGGCGATCGGTGTTGCGATCAAGTCGCCAGCCAAGTGGAAGCCACCAGAAGGGCTGGTAGCTACTGCTACTACTTGTAGTGTCTGTTGTTGTTGTTGTTGGTATTGTTGCAGAAGTTGTTGTTTGCTGCTTTGAAATGTTTATTGGTACTGTTGTTGTTGTTGTTGCTGGCTCTGCTGACGTTTCAACTAAACTATTTATTTTAATTATTTTGCTATTTCTATTGCTACGATTTGAATTAATACTTAGTGTTGTTGTTGTTGTTGTTGCTGGTGATGGCGTTGTTGTTGTTGTTGTTGGCATAACTTTTGTCCAATATGTTGAGCTATTAGCGATAGTTGGCAACGATATGTTCGTTGTTGTTGTTGTTGTTGTTGTTGCGGGCAAACTGTTGTTGTTGTTGTCGCTATCAGCAAAAGTTGTTCTTATAGTTTCGGCCACAGTGACAAGCGGCATTTCCGAAGTTGTTGTTGTTGTTGCTATTATTGGCGGCATACTAATTTTGTTGGCTTCGATAGTCGTTGTTGTTGTCGCTGCTGTTGTTGTTGTTGTTGGCGTTGCGACGGCTTGTTGTTGTTTGCCACGCTTAACCAACTCATTGATTTCGCGCAATTTTTGTGCCAAATTTATTTCCTCAGTTTTATTGGCCTTATTGTTGTTGCTGTTGTTGTTGTTCTCAGCATCGCCCATCATAAAGACTTTGATGCTTTCATCATCATCATTTTGCCGTTTATTGTCAACAATATTACCAACAATCGTGTTCATCATTTCATTTTCGCTTGTTGCTGTTGTTGTTGATGTTGTTGTTGTTGTTATTGTAGAAGGTGTTGTTGTAAGTGTTATTGATGATGCTGAACTTCTGTCACCGGCATCGTCGCCATTGCCAACGTTTTGAGTAACGCCCAAGTGTTGGTAATAAAACCGGTCATCGCGTATCTGAAGATCATTTGCAATTATAGCATCAACATTAGCATCAAAGAGTGTACGATCGGCCACATTGCTAACAGTGACGGGCGCAGAGGCAGAGGCAGCGACAGCGGCAGCGACAGCGGCAGAGTCGTCAACAGTAACAACTTTTGCCGTTTCTGTGGTTGTGGTCGTTGTTGTTGCTGCTGCTGTTGTTGTTGCTGTTGTTGTAGCCGTTTTATCTTCAGCTGAGCTGATCATAAAATCCGTAACGATGCTGCCATCAACAAGATCGACGGTAACCGCAACCGGTTCCACTTTCGATTTTTTCAAGTCGATTTGATTTTTGCTTTTCAATTGCCACTCATTTTCGTCTTGCGTCTGTGACAGAGTTTGATTTTGTTGTTGTTGTTGCTGTTGTTGTTGTTCTTGCGACCGAATTGTTGCATTTGCTGTTACATTTGCTGTTAACTCTGATCGCTTGCTGTTAACCGAATGTAACAAATCTGGCAACACCGTTGAAACAGCTGATTGCGCCTGACTGGCAGTGAAAATCTTTGCTTTTGTCAAATCCTCAATGGAATTTGTCGATGATTCAGTAATGCTTCTTGTGTGCTCATCCTTCAACGGTATTGCCGATTGTTTTAATAACTCTTCGGTCGCTTCATTTTGCTCCAGTGTTGCTTCTTTCGACGCATCCTCAGGCAGATAAGTCATTGTCATTGTCATCATCGTTGTCGTTGAGCGTTCATCATTTGGCGCCGTCATGTCCGTCAAATTAGTTGTTTCCGTAATTTTGCTGCTGCTGCCGTTGTTGCTATTCGTCTCATAAACGCTAAGCGTGGGCGTGGCACGACTATTGCTGTAGGCTGGCGGCAGCACTGTGTCGCTTTTAAGTAGTTGTGCGTTTTGTTGTTGTTGTTGTTGTTGTTGTGTCGTTGGCATTGCTGTGATTTCGTCCTTACCGGCATTCGTTGTTGTTGTTGCTGCTGTTGTTGTTGTTGTTGTTGTTATGCCCGCCGGCAGCACAATCGCTTGAATGTCAGCAAAGCTAAAGCTGCTGTTGTTGTTGTTGTTGTTGTTGACGTTGTTGTAGGAATAATTACTGCTCATTGCGAGCAAATCATCATTGCCCGGTGTGCTGTTGGTCACACTTGTTGTTGTTGTTGTTGTGATGTCTGTGCTATTCGAAAGCGTTGAACTTTCTAATTCAGCTGTTGTTGTTGTTTTTGTTGTTGTTGTTACTGGCAACTGCGCCTTGCTCGTACTGTTGCCGCCGCCCAACTGCTCAACCGTATCATCGACCGTGCCTGAGCTTGCGCTTAAGCCTGAGGCATCTGCACCCAGCTCACTATAATCCGATGGATACTTTTTCTCAAATATATTAAATTTAAGCGGCGCATCATCGCTGGGCGGCAATTGTTCCATCGGCAATTGCACAACACTCTTCTCCGATGGCGCTGATGAAGGCGCAGGCAACGGGAATACTTCATCAAAGACCATTGCCGTTTCATCGCCAACATCAACATCATAATCATATTGTTCGATAAGATCATCACCGTTGCCACCGCCACCGACGCCGCCGACTAAGCCGAGCAGCTCTTGTGTAAGCAACTCGGTGGGATCGAAATTGACAAGCGGTATGCAACGTTCATTATAGAGCTTGTGCCCCGGCGGACATTGGCGAAATGGCAATGTGAATATCGATTTGGCGGTCACTTTCTTTTCCTTCTCTTGCGTTTTCTGCTCCTGCGGCAAACGCAACCATTCATCCCATGCGGTACGCTGTGCATTACCCTCGATTGGCTTCGAGGTGATTGGCAATGCATGTGTGAGCGCTGCAAGCACTAGTAGCAGCAATGATGACAGCAGCCAGCGACCGATGCCACTGCCATGCCGCCGACTGTCACTTTTCTGTTGCATGTGTCTAACTGTCTGTCTCACTCACTCACTCACTCACTTGCACGCTCTTAACGAGCCCACTTTAGTGCACAACAACACGTGCCCCTTGGCAACACTTCTGCTGCTGCTGCTATTGCAGTTGCTGCTTCTACTCGTCACTTGTCGGCCCGAAGTTTTCAATTGTTTTTTAATTTGACGCGTACTGTAATAAAAGTAGAAGATAAAATTACAATTTTTTTTTTTTTTTTTTGATTAACATTTTCTTAATTGCATTTTAGTTTTTTTTTTTGTTAGTCAAAGCTCAAAGTTTCGCCCACCAAATGACATGCATGCTATGTGTCCTTCATATATACGAATTTTACGACAAATGCTGCGTACTTGCCACGCCCCGTTTTGCCAAAAATCTCAATAAATATTGTGGCAGCACAATTCGAAATACAAAAGCATGTTTCAAACGTTTTATAAGTTAAAGTTTTCTTTATTATTGTTGTTGTTGTTGTTGTTGCTGCTGTGGCCGCAAAATTGTCAAAATATATAAAGTTACGTTTAATGTCGCAAAAATATTATATAAATAAATATATATATATAAAATACAAAACAAATAAGCAGCCGGCAAAGAAGATGCTTCTATTATTTGCTGTGCTGTGCATTGTAGAGAGAGAAAATCGCCGCCCTTCAACAGCACGTAGCATGTCAACTCTATAGTTTAACAATAAAAAAAAAAAGGAAAACTCTTAAGTTTTTTCCGTTGTTAAAAACAATCAGCACGTTCCGCATTGCGTGTTCAGTCACGCAACCGGCAGTGACAGCCTGAACCTGAGTTGCGGGCGAGCTGCAAACATGTATCTCACACACACACAAACATAGAGCACTCTTTATTTTGTTGTTGTTGTTTTTGTTGTTGTTGTTTTTATTATTAATGCGTCACGCTTTGCCGCTTCGCTCACACCAAAAAATTGAAATCAAATGCACACGTCGCAAAATTTTAATTAAAATCAAATAAGAATGCCGAATCAAGAGATGCCCAACCGACATATACATAGACATGTACACCCTGTAACTGTAATAACTGTAACCCAACAATGCACAACTGTATTCCAAAACAAACCTTTTTAGGTTATGCGAGTCGCGTATAAATCGCATTTCATTATTGTAACTCATATTGTTTTTTAAACCAATGAAGGATTTCAAATCCTTCAAATGTTTTTCATGCTATTATATTGTTTTTTCTATCATATATATTATACTGCTTGACCATGTCCCATCCAACTTCTCTTAACTTCGTATGTTTAAAACGCAGGTGATGCTTTAATACGCTTACACATATTTACAGAAATCTAAGTGAGTTCTTTTACTTTTCTACATGTCATATTTACACATACATATATATTCTTGATCACCATCAAAAGTTGTCAATTCAATTTTGTGCATTTGTCTGCCATTTTGTCTGTTTGTCCGTCCGTTTGCCCGTCTGTCTGTGTTGTCCTTTAGTTTTTGATTCAACGAGCCAAAACTTAAAAGTTACACTTCTTCTTCTTGTAGTCGTAGTCACGCATTTAACCAAGTGGCGAAAGTTTATTTAAAAAGCAAAAGGAGAAACCAAACCAAACCAAAAAGAATGCTGTGTGAAGTGTAACGAATCTTCGGCACGACCGAAATAGAGTGCATACTCGTTACCCTTTGTGTAAATAGACAAGTTAAATAGTTAAGGTAAGGTAGATGATGTTGTGACCGACACGTTGCAGTAGAACATGATTGGAAAAATGATGTGTGACAGAAAGACAGATAGACGGGCAGACAGACAGACATGTCGACAGCCAGGCGAGACGTAGGGGCGAAATAGACAGGCAGACAGACATGCCGACAGATATGCAAGTGAATCTGATGTCAAATGTGTTTGTATTTTTGTGTGTGGCAAAATTAGTGTTACAACAGTGTTACAAAAAAACAAAAGCAACGATGAGAACAGCAGAAAATCACAAAAAAAAAAAAAACACACAAAAAAATACCAAACAAACAAAAAAAAGCACCAAAAAACAAAAAACCCAAACTAGTGGAGGCTAGCAAAGCTTTCCTGGCGATTCTATGCATGCATGTAAGCATGTGTGTATGTGTGTGTGTATGAACGAATGAATGAATGGCGAGTGGAACGCGTTATTTGTTCGTGCTTGCACGTATTCAATTCGATTTGCTGAAATTGAGTTATTCTTCACTCATATCCGTACCGACTTCAACATCTGCCAACTGTCACACAGGTACTGCGTTGATAAATCAGCAAAATTTGCTATCATAAGTGAGCACAGTGAGCGTTGACAGTCGTCGTGACAGTCGACTTAAAGAGCAAACACTAACAATGTCCAACAAAAAAAAAAAAATCCACAAAAAAAGAATCCACAAAAAAAAAGCAAAAAATTTAACTACTTTTGCAAATTGTCAGCTTTGTGTAAATAGCTCAATGTCTCGCTATCTTTTTTGTCTCTGTCTATGGCTATGTATATGCATGTGTGTGCTTGTGTGTTTGTGTGTGTTAACGCTTAATGACAGTTGAACCAAACTATCGCACAATGAATGATGATAAAACAATTAAGCATGTTTTGGGTCGCCCAATTACGATACGTTTATACGCTCAGCAAGCCAGGCCAGGCTGGCAACGCTTGCTAATTGTACGCACACAAAGCGCATTAGCCTATTAGGGGGGGTGGGGTGGGCATAAGCGGCAATTTCACGCATTTATTGTATAACTTATAATTGTAACATGTTAATATGAAACTCAACAAATTTGCTGTCAAATGAAGTTCAAAGGCGGGTGATGGTGCGGGAAACTTGTTGGCGTATCCTTTTTGTAATTAATTACAATGCTTTTGTTGGCTATGCTATGATGCGCTATTGTCGCATAAATGAAGTAACTGTTGCACGTTCAGTCTTTGTATTACATATATTAGCGACTTGTTTGCGCTTATTTACATGCACAACAAGTGTAGCGCATTAAAATGCTTAAATGATTATTGTTTTATTTCAATGTTCTTTACTTACAACAGTAGTAAAAAAAAAGCAAAACAAAAATACAAAAAAATTGTTATAAATTATTCAAGAACATTGAAAACCAAAAAAAAAAAATTTTTTTATCTTTGCCAGAATTTTCCACTAATTTTGCATATTTCCGTTATAAACTTTGCAAAAAGTAACAATTCAAAAAAATTGGCTTTTTAAAGAACGCTCCGATTGCACAGTTTCACGACACATATAATTGTTTTTTCATATATAAAAAAAAAAAATATCAAAAAAATCCGAGCTTCACGCAAAATATCACGAGGAAAAACACTTGATTTCTTATAAGTTTTTTTTTTTTTTTTGGGGGTTTTTGTTGTTGTTTTATTTTTTTTGTATTTTTTTTTTGTATTTTGACGGTTGCGAGATTCTTTTGTTTTGTAATTTTTAGTTGATTTATTTAGTTTAGTTTAGTTTTTTTTTATCGGTTGTTAAGTTTTTCGCTTGCTCGATCAAGCGTCGTCTTGAATAGATGAAAACTGAAAACAAACTGATTCGAATAAACTCAAGTATGAACAATTTGACGAGAAAAAGAGACCAAAGCCGAATAGTAACACAAACCATCAACAACAGCAACAACAACAAGAACAACAACAACAGTAGACGACGGACGACGGCCACGATAATATGAAACACGAAGAAAAACCAACAACAACAACAATAACAGAAGAAGAAAACAACAATAACAACAACAACAACAGAAGTAATGATAAACTTACGCAACTGCAGAGAGAGAACAACTACAGCTAAAATAATATGAACAGCGGCGCAAGTACATGAGTGCGATGGCAACAGTGGCTGCTGCAGTACCAGTACCAGTAGCAGCAGAGGCTGTGACAGCGGCAGCGCAGCCGCAGCAATTTTGGCAGCAGGCATTGAGAGCGTCTCAAGTGTTAAGTAGAAAACTCGGACAACAATCGAGAACGATCAACGAGAAATTAAAGGGGCAAAAGGCATGGCATAGACGGGCAGGAACGGGTGAACAGTCCAACCGACAGACAGACAGACACACTGACTGACATATACAAGATGATCGGTCGGTTGGTCGGGTCGATTGGTCGATCCAGTCTGGTCGATTCGATTGAAGCTGAAAAATACTCAATGTGGAAAATTACTTTGAGCATAACAGACGGAAATGAAAGGCAGATATTTAACAAGATCGATAAGGTAAACACATACATATACATATATATATCTAAGTATGTATGCATGTATGTGTGTGTGTTTTGTATTGATGGCTAGAGCCAAGCGTCCAAAGAAATGTTAGTGCAATAAAGACAGCAAGATAAATTGAGTGGAATTATCAATTAGATGCATAAGAAGCAGAAGCAGAAGAAGAAGAAGTGGCAATGCAGTCAAGAGTATTGGTTCAAAATAGAACAATTTCAATGATAGCGACGACGACGACGTTGGAAAAAAAAAATTAATCAATCGAAGAGTAAACTTCAAACTAAAAGTATTTGCTACCACTCAAGAAAATTGCATTTGCTACGAAACGTTAAAATGGGGAGAACAACAGCAACAACATTAACAACAACAACAACAACAACGACAACAATAATAATCACAAATGATGGAAAAAAAAAAAAGAGTTCAGGCCATCCGACAAAGAGCCGCACTCAAATCAGGCATGTGTATCAGTTGTAGTAACGCGCAGGTAGCTGCTGCCGCCGTACCGCAGTACCAGTAGCATCAACAGCAGCAGCATTGTTGTGAACTGTTTTCATGCTGCCACAAATAACAAAACGCAGCGAAAGATACACATAGACAGATACATAGATAGATAGATTCAAAAAAAAAAAAAAAACAAAAAAAAAAACCAAAGACACAGCGCAACTGATACTCTGAGCGAGAAACATGGCACGGCACTAACAGATAAAAGCGTACAAACGATAACAAAACAAAAAAAAAAAAACAATTTTGAAGAAAAAAAAAAAAAACTAAAAACGGTAACCACTAGTCCCTGCTGATATAGATTATCGACGCCGCCGGTACCAAAAGTATCTCAGACTGTCATGTATCACTAACAAACACACACACACACACACACATGCATACATGCATATATGGTAAGATACGCTGTCATATTTGCCAACAAGCATAGTAGCAAACATACCATTGAGATATCTGCCAAAGCAAAGATTTTACAAAGCAAACCAAAACCAAAAACAAAACCAACAACTGAACTGAACTTTTAACAATATTTTGCTGTCGTTAGCCAAAAAAAATAATAAGAATTTTATTTTATTTCTTGCCATGCCGTCGTCGTCGTCTCGTTGTGTGGCACACGTTCAACACATAAATGTTTATCAAAACGTCGACGTCGACGTCGACGATGGCGATGGCAAGTGACAATTGTTGAAATCAAAAGCAGTCAAATCAGCGACAAAGCACATACGCGCACATAGAATTGAAAAACAATAACAAACAATGAAAACAAAAGCACACAAATTAAAGAAAAATTTAAGCACATTTTTAAAGCGTTTTAAAAACGTTTTCCATTTGCATTTCTAATGTTGAGAAAGCAACAACAAACATTATATATATATTTTCTTTTATTAATACAAATTTAACTTTCGCTTTTTGTCTTAAAAACATCATGTCATATGTGATAGATATGTAAATGTAGAAAAAAAAACAGCGTTGCACAATTTTTCTTGTAAATCGATACTATCGTAATTAATAATCGATGTTTAATTAATGACTTGCAAACACTAATTTGCATACAATTTCAATTACACTGGCGCAGCGGTGTAAGAAGCAGACAAAGAACATGTGTTACTTTAAACGGTTGTTTGCATGCATGCATGCATGTATGTATGTGTGCATATATATTGTATGCTTGTAAGCACTTGTTTTCACTACTTTCATGAAATGCCCTTTTCGCCTTGGCAATTTGAGTTGACTTGCGTTGAATGCGTTAACTGTGCCGCATTTGTGTGTTTGTGTGATTGTTGACTGTTGAATGTTCTTGTGGCGTTTGAATTAACCGCTGACTTCAGTTTAGCTGAACTGAACCGAACTGAGCTGAGTTGAGGTCAGCTTAGCTGCGCTGAGAAGCGACGTGCATGACATTAACAGTTGTTTGCAATTTAATTAATATCGTCAATGTCAATGCTGATGTCGCCAACAATAGCAACAACAACAACAACAAGAACAACAACAACGACGATGGAGACGGCGACAGCGACGTTGTCAACACCACAGCAACCAACAACAACACCAACAACACGAGCACAATCACGGTCACAGTGGATTGACTTATTGTGCGCTTCTTCTTATACGTATGTGTGTGTGTGTGTGTGTATGCGCGCATGAGACAATATTAGTTTGAGTGCATGATGAGCTACTTAAACATGATCAACAAATGCGCCGCCGCAACAATAAATAAACAAACAAAAAACAACAACAACAGCAACAACAACTACAACAACAACAATCGAACACATTAACGACTCATAACTTACAATGCAGACATTTCGGGTTATCAGTTCAGCTCATTTGAATTATTATATTTGTCCTACTGTGCATTATGCGCGCATAAGCCCTTTTTGTAGCTGAGACTGAGACAGCGACGGCGACTGAGACAGCGACGGTGACGGCGACTGAGACGGCGATAGCGACAGCGACGGTGAAATACCGCTTATTGACGATGGCGACAGCGGTGATAGCAATGCACGCGCTAGGATGGCTCGACTCGACTCAACTCGACTCGATCCAATGCAGGACACATTCAAGCTTAACTTTGTCGACGACGATTGGTGGCCATGACTGATAAAATTTGGCAGCCCATTGCCCGGCCAACAGACGCCAACGGACAGACGCTATCGGCGTGGAGCATGTTAAGCGATAATAGTAATAATATATGAGCAAAGGCAAATGCCCATTAGCGCGAAATATGCTTCGCTCTTATATATATGTATGTATATGTTATTTTTTGTGATAACATGTCTCGGAAAATTATCCAATCATGTCATGAGAAATGTCATTGGAAATTCCAACGAAATATGTCGTCGTCGGCTGTGCTGAAACACAACTCAGACGTGTCGATTTTGAAAATTGTACGCTTTGTTCTTTATGCTGCACTTTTTCTAATTCTAACGAAAAGAAACATTACTTTTTCATATTCAACTGAAGAAACTAACAAAATAGAAAATCATTGCTGTCCGATGACAAAATCAATCCTTATGTACATCGCAACAACTTATTGCTCGCCAAATTCCTTGAACCACTTCACTTCAAGCACTTAACAACGCAATATATCTTTTCCAATTGACGAACTATAAATAAACTCAAAAAAATATTCGAACAATTAACCTAACAAGCGTAGATAATTACTAAGGTAAAAAGAAAATCAAAACAAAAGTTAGAATAGTTCGGGAAAAAAAAGGTGCCAAAAGCAAGAAGAAGAAGAAGGTGTCAAATGCACCTTACCTACGCAAACAGTCATTTTCAGTGCACGCGGCCTACAATTTGACCCTTTTTTTCGTAACATTCTTTTTATGGCAGGCTATAAAATAGCAAAGACAATAAAGGTCGTGTTCTCCTTTTTCTGAAGTGAATAGACCGAAATTAACGCTATAATGAGTGCACTAATGTTGCACCATGAAGTTAGACAAATTTACTGCAGTGCAACAAATGTAAGTAGCGCAAAAGGAGACATTTACCTAAGGTTAGTTCAAAGATGGCGTCGTTGGTGGCATGAACATAACCTTGGATTGCCTACTTTTCGGCGTCTTTTCAGAGATCCAAAAGGGAAATACTAATTCCGACAAAACATATACTTTTTCAGACTTGTGCGACTCTGGTACCGAATTCGTGTTACTCTCCCTAAATTCGAAATTGGCACAAGACACACACAAAGTGAACTTTTGGCTAAATTTAGCGTAAGAAACAAAAAATGTACTCATTTTCTTGAAGTATCATTTTCAAGCAACTTAAAAAGTGCCGAGCAATGTGTGAGATTCGAAATTAATGAGATTAGAAATTATTTGAAAATATTTACGCAGCTTAATTACGAAAAATTTGTGGTTGTTGAATAGAAAAAAAATGAAGCCATTACAAAAATCGGCTTTAAAAATGAAAATAAATTTAAGATTTTATACATGAAATGAAAGCGCGCATTTTGAATTGAAACTGTTTGGTTTTTCAAATTTGATTAACATTCGTGCCACGCCACTCCACTTCACCGCCATACACCATCATCATCAACGCCAAACCAGCCAACAACCCCACCCCGAGCAACGCCCACGCCCACGCGCACAGTAACAACAACAACAACAACACGGACGTCGTCAGCCATTGAGCTGTTGTCACTCGTTACTAAGCTAGAATTTTGTTTGCTTAAAAAACAATTTTCGGAAGCCGGTGCAAAATAAGCTATTTGTTAAAATTGACAGTTTAATTCAACGCATCATTGGATCAAACGCTCTATACAAGTTCTAAGCCAACCGCCATCGCCACCGCCACCGTAAATGGCTGAGCACGGAGAACGAGTGAAAGGCAAAGCAAAACAAAACAAAACCCGAATTTTCATTCAGTTAAAATACAAAGATATATTTGTATGTTAGTGAATTGTATCTTGTAGCTTACATATTACACGACATGTTGCTCGCTCGCTCACAATCAACTACGAATGCAAACAACTCAATTTATCCCAAACAAAAAAAAAAAAAAGAACACAACAACATTAGGTAAATAAATGGCAAAGTAAGCATACACTTTGTACAATGATATTAAGCTACTGCCACGCCCATTTTTCATGACGATTGTAACAAATTTTTCTTTTTAATACGAACACAAATCTAAAGTTTCATGTCATTGGCATAAGAAGTGTTAAAGAAACTAGTCAGCCGACAATTTAATACACTGCATACAAAGTAGGCAGTGCCACGCCCCTAAATCTGCAAAACAATTTGTATATATATGAGTTTACACAATGGAGTATTTCAATTCAATTTCAAGAGTGACACACAAAATGAAGAATTTATGAAAATTTCTTTTGGATGGTCTTTGTAGGGGAACAATCTGGAAGTTTGGGCGATATTGCAGTTTCTTTAAATCGATTATTTGGCGTAAACTATTATTTCTTCTGGCATACGTGCTATAACTCTTTCAAAAAAGCGCTGGAGGGGCAGTAGTAAATTCCTGGAATTTTTCAAGATCCTATAATGTTTATAAGCACAGCTATTATAGGTTTTGGTATCTAATGAACTCAATTATAATTTTTATGAAATTAAACCTTATAAACGAACTTATATAACCGAACTGAACTGTTGCTCGCATAAAGTTGACACAAATTCGGTATTAGTTTTCTATAAAGTTTTATAACTATTAAGGTTATGATTACAACTCGATTGCAATGCAACGAAATTGTATGTTTTTTTTTTTTTATTTTTTGTTTTTAATTTAATTTATTTTAAAAGTTGTTATGTACAGGAAAATCCAACGAAAAAAGCAACAACAACAACAACAAAAAACCATGTCGTTTTTATTCAAAGACAAAGCCTACTATGGGTATTTGACACGCGCCAATTTCAACAACAACAACAACAACAATGTATGCGAACTAACTGTGATTGCACACATTGTTGCTATTTATGTATGCATGCACGTACGCGACATCGGCTTCGGCTACAACTCCGGCTCCGGCTGCGGCTCTGGGTCTGGGGTAGGGGTCTGGTGTGCTGTGTTGTGTATTGTTTGCCATAGGTACAGTGTCACATACGTGACTTCAAATTAACTCATGAATGTCTTTGGCTGCGAAATTGTAATGTTGTGACACTATGCATGTGCAAAGTGTAAGGAAAAAAAAAGGGTGTAAAAATATCAACGTTTGTATTTATAAGATTATCTATAGAAGCGTTAACAAAATAAAAGAAAACAATAACAACAACAACAACCAGTTATAAAGCCGGTAAAATCTTTTGTATTACGATTTGATGATTTCGGTTGCTCAACAAACATAAATGTTAAATAGGCATTTCAACTTTGGCGGGTCGTTTGCAAAGGAAGAAAGTATCTGAAGATAGTAACTACAAAAATGGACAACTAATATGAAAATTATATGTTATATGATATGAGAAAACAACTTGAGAACTCTAAAGTGCGTTAAACAGTGGTCATAATCATGACAATAACTCATGTATCTAGATAGTTGCATAAATGTAAAATTGCGCGTGAAGTACAAAAGTTGCACATGCCACAGGAACAGCGATGCAGCTTAACTATAAGTTGACGATGATGATGATGATGATGATGATGATGATGATGATGATGATGATGATGATGAAGGCCTCTGCCACTGCCACAATTCTTGATCAAGTTGCAATTTTCATGCGACCGAACGACCGAACTAACTAAATTGACAACAATACTCGTTAGCAACGTTGCCGCAGTCTTTGTTGTTGCTTGTTGTTGTTGTTGCAGTTGTTGTTGTTGTTGTGAAGACACTTCCTGGGCGCGACAATTGCTAACGCCACGCAATGTTACTTAATTTCAATTAAAACGTAAAACGCGCATCAGCAATGCAATCCGCAAACAAACTTACATTGGCCAATGATCAAGTTGACAATGACTATCATGATGATGATGATGACTATGATGATGACAATGATGATAATGACGTTGATGACACCGACCGACAACGTTTTTGACCATTTAACACTTTACGACAACGATTGATTTTCCTTTCAACAGTTGACAAACTGCTGAAGCGGCAAATACTCATGTACAACTTGCTGCGTTCATTGCTTACTCAGTCGCAGTGGCAGTCGGAGTCGGAGTGGCAGTCGGAGTCGTTGCGACTTAAGACAAAAGACAAAACGCAATTTTGCTTTTATCAGCAACATGTCTTTTGCAACAATAGCATAAGTAGCAACAGCAGCTACAACAACAACAGCAGCAACAAGAACAACAACCAAGCAACCAAGTCATTGCGGTAGATTTATCAGATTTGTGGGTAAGACTTGTCCGAAGCAAAGTAGCGCCAAATGGCGGACTGCAGTTTTCGTTAGATAACCACAAACCAACAACGAACGACTGAGCAACCGACCGAACGCCAGACCGACCGCCCAGTCGACAGAGCGACAGTGCGACGGACAGACCGTCTTTTCCAAGCTAACTAAACCAACCGTCCAACCGTCTGTTTGAAAATAGTTCAAGAAAACTAAACCGAAATCATATAAGCCCACACACACACACACACACATACACACACATACACATTTACTTTATATATACATATATATATCGCGCTTGATTGTAAAGGCAAAAAAAGCAAGCCGGAGCTTGAAATGAGAAATGTGCGCTGTAATGTAGAAAAGAGTACTCCAAGAGCTCTACTAAGCAAGCTCCAACTAACTACATACATGACCGCCAAGGCAGCCGAAGTGTAACACTTTTTCCAACTATGAAAATTGCAAAATAAACAAACTCTCATTTTTTTCTATCTATCATATGTGCACATGTATCTATGTGTGTGTGTGTGCGTGTGTGTGTGTGCGTGCGTGTGTGTGTGTGTGTGTGTGGTTGTTCTCATGGCAAGCTGCGATAAGCATTTATTGCTCATTGCAACATGCAAGGCGCGGGGTCAACGGGACACGGCACGGCACACGTCACAAAGGATGTAACTCTATTCTACGGTTTAACATCAAAAATTGATTTCATCAGGTCTGTAAGTACATATATACATATATATATATATATGTGTGTACACACCTTATCACACAGTTTTTGAGCTAACGAAATGAAACTCAAAAGGTCAGCTTCTTGTGGTTCCCGATTAAATCTTTATCGGAACCTTGTGTGTACATATGTTTTTATTATTCTTTCTTTTTTTGCGTCTTTAAGCACAATACAAAAAACAATGGAATTGTTCAATATTTTGATACGTTGTACAAGTAATATATAAATGAAAATATATGTAACGCCTAATGGAGGCGTGGCAGAAACTACAAAGTCAAAAATAGCAGTCGATCTCGGTATATAAAAGAGAGCTTATATCAAAAAGCGTTGTAACTCAAAAACATATATTAAAAATACAAATTCCAAAAGCTTATTTATAAGACTGGTGCCATATAACCTATAAGAACGGTGTATATAGAATATAGTATATAATATTCATAACATGGGCATTGCCAAGTGATCTAGAGAATTTCAAGAATTGAAGCGTTCAAAAAAAAACGAGTACTTATAGATCATGTATTATATGTGGTCTGTTATTTGTGCAATAAAAATGTCTTAATAACCGATAAAAGATATAACTAGTTGCATGTCCGGTGTATTTGATATTCGTGCACTATCGACTTCAAATAATACTTGTAACTAAATTCTAAGCCACTTGTTCTATACGAATATTAACTATGCATGATATCATCATCATCGTCGTTGTCGGCAACTTTGAAAGACACTTCAATTGAATTGCGAAATCAACAGTTTATTAGCTGTTATGCAACGTCGTGCCAGCGATCATTTAAGTACCTATTTGTATATATTAATGCGACACAACTCATCAGTCGACTATAAGTTCTAATAATTAAGAGCGTGTAAAAGTTACATTCGCTAAGAGATGAGGTTCCTCCTTCTATAATAAGACGCTTGGCTCATTAAACGCTTAAAGTTCGACAATCGAACATTTACAAATGTAAAATGAAATTCACAACAATGCACAAGGCGGCGGGGCGTGGCAGACAGTCTACTTCGGTCGATTCGGATCGGGTCAGGTCAGTTTTAATTCGTTCACTTTACAAGTGTAAACATAAAGAACCTTAAACGTATATGTAAACAATGTTTCGCTTTTTCTTAAGATGATCAAAGTGATGGAAAGCTGATAATAAAAATAAAACACACAAAACACAAAAAAAAAACAAAAATTAAATAAATATTTAGATAAGTACTAACCATAGATACATAGATATTGTTATCCACTGAGGAGTCTTTTGCTGCGTGCACGCATACAGTATTCTGTTGTTGTTGTTGTTGTTGTTCTTCCTGTTGTTGTTGTTGTTTCTGTTGTTGTTTTTGCGGTTTTTTGTATTGTTGAAATTTGTTGACTTTTACTTGTTTTTTAGTCTTTATTTCGTTGATAACTTTTAAGCATTAAATTGAAAACATTGAAAAACATGAAATTTGCGGAAACAAAAAATAAAAAAAAAATAAAAATAATCACAACACCAAAAAAAAAAAAAAGAAACAATAATGATAAAATAAAAAAAAAAACAAAAAAAAAATTGTTATTTGTCGTTTGTTGCTTGTCTTTTTATTTGTGTGTTAATAATAAATATGACAACGTTGGCGATGATGATGATGATGATGATGTTAACGACGATGATGATGATGATGTTGATAATAGCGACATCTGTTTTGCTTTTGTTTTCTTGTTTTTGTTATTGTTTTTGTTTTATTGTTAGGCATCACTTTAATTTCCAACAATGTTTTTTTTTTTTCCTCTCTTTTACTTTTCTTCTTTTTTATTTTATTTCATATAATTTTATTTTTGCTTTTACACTTTAAAAAAAACTTTTGATCCTTCATTGTATTTACTTTAAATATTGTGTTTTTATTCGTTGTTGTTGTTGTTGTTGT
>JBAMBP010001434.1:0-37365 GCA_037044515.1 Phortica magna
GCTCTGTTACACAAAGTTTCGAGCCTTCGCTTCTCTCTTGACCGAAATGAGTCAAAAGAAGAGCTATAGTTGATTGAGTAGTTATTCAGGGAGGAACTCACACCGAAGAAACGTGGCGTCCACTTACAAAACTGCTTGCTGCTCCGGTGTCCACGGTAGCCTTCATGGGAGTACCCCAGACCAGAACCATTGTAATCCCTCTACCACCACTCTGTCTGAGCGGCGCTATTACCAAAGAAGACTCTCTGGGTCCTCCCACCCCTCACCATCGTTCTGTGCGTAACAAGGCTTAAATATCGAACACTCTTCTACTTCCAGTTGCTCCATTATGGTGGGCAAAAACATCACCCATCTCTGCTGCTCTGTAACACCAAGTTTCTAGGTTCGCTTCCCTCTTGAACGATAGACGTCATTGGAAGAGCCACAGTTGATAGAGTAGTTCTTCAGGAAGGAACTAGCGCCATAGAAACCAGTCAACCACTTACAAAATTGATTGCTGCTTCGGTGTCCTCGGTGGCCACCATGGAAGCACACCCGACCAGCACCGTTACAAACCCTCTGTCAAAGCTCTCTTTGAAAGATGATATAACCAAAGAGGACCTTATGAGTCATCCCATTCCTCACCAAATGTCTGTGCGCGGCGCGGCTTAGATATCGAACTCTCTTCCATTTCCAGCTGCTCCTTTATAATGGGCAGCAACATCCCCCGTCTATGCTGCTCTGTAACACCAGGTTTCCAGCCTTCGCTTCCTTCGTGGCTGAAAGGTGTCCAAGGAAAAGCCACAGTTGATTGAGTAGTTCTACAGGGAGGAACCAGCGCCATAGAAACCAGGCGACCACTTACAAAACTGCTGGCTGCTTCGTTGTCCACGGTGGCCACCATTTGTGTACCTCAGACAAGCACCACTACTCTGTTTGAACGGCGCTATTACCACAGAACACGCTGTGCGTCCTCCCACCACACGCCAACTTTTTGTGCGCGGAGCGGCTAATACATCGAATTCTCTTCCACTTCCAGCTGCTCCTTTCTAGAAAGCAGCAACATCCCCTGCCTCTGCTGCTATGTAACACCAAGTTTCCAGCCTTTGTTTCCCTCCTGGCCAAAAAGAGTCCAATAAACAGCCACAGTTGATTGAGTAGTTCTTTAGGGATGATCTAGCGCCGTAAAAACCAGGCGACCACTTACAAAACTGCGTGCTGCTCTGGTGTCCACGGTGGCCACCATTAGTGTACCTCAGACAAGCACCACTACTCTGTTTGAACGGCGCTAGAATCAAAGAGGACCCTGTGAGTCGTCCTACCACACGCAAACTTTATATGCGCGTCGCGGCGTAGATATCGAGCTCTCTTCCACTTCCAGCTGCTCCTTTATGGAAGGCAGTAATATCCCTCGTCTCTGCTGCTCTGTAATGCCAAGTTTCCAGCCTTCGGTTCCCTCCTGACCGAAAGGAGTCCAATGAAGAGCCAGAGTTGATTGAGTAGTTCTCCAGGAAAGAACTAGTGCCGTAGAAACCAGGCGACCACTTACGAAACAGGTTGCTGCTCCGGTGTCACCGCAGTCTCCATGACCAGCACCGTTACAATCCCTCTACCACCACTTTGTCTGAGCGGCACTATTAACAAAGAGTGAGTCCTCCCACCCCTAACCATCTTTCTGAGCGTGGCGTGGCTTGGATATCGAACTATCTTCCACTTCAAACTGCTCCTTTATGGAAGGCAACAACTGCTGCTCTGTAACACAAAATTTTCAGCCTTGGCTTTCCTCCTGTCCGAAAGGAGTCCAAGAAGAGCCATAGTTGATTGAGTAGTTCTTCAGGGACGAACTCAGACAATAGAAACCAGGCGTCCACTTACAAGACTGCGTGCTGCTCCGGTGTCCACGGAAGCCACCATGGATGTACCCCAGACCAGACTGTCCTCCCACCCCTCACGATCTTTCTGTGCGTAGAGGGGCTAAGATATCTAACACTCTTCCACTTCCAGCTGCTCCTTTATGGAGGGCAGCAACATCACCCGTATCTGCTGCTCTGTAACACAAAGTTTCCAGCCTTCGCTTCCCTCTTAACCAAAAGGAGTCCAAGGAACAGCCACAGTTGATTTAGTAGTTCTTCAGCGAGGAACTAGCACCGTAGAAACCAGGCAACCACTTACAAAATTACTTGCTGCTCCGGTGTCCACGTGAGCCACCATGGCAGTACCCCAGACCAGAACCATTGTATTCCTTTTACAACCACTCTGTCTGAGCAGTGCTTTTACCAAAGAAGACTCTGTGGGTCCTCCTACCCCTCACCTTCTTTCTCAGCGAAGGACGGCTTAGATATCGAACTCTCTTCCACTTCCAACTGCTCCTTTATGGAGGGCAGCAACATCCCCCGTCTCTGCTGCTCTGTTACACAAAGTTTCGAGCCTTCGCTTCTCTCTTGACCGAAATGAGTCAAAAGAAGAGCTATAGTTGATTGAGTAGTTATTCAGGGAGGAACTCACACCGAAGAAACGTGGCGTCCACTTACAAAACTGCTTGCTGCTCCGGTGTCCACGGTAGCCTTCATGGGAGTACCCCAGACCAGAACCATTGTAATCCCTCTACCACCACTCTGTCTGAGCGGCGCTATTACCAAAGAAGACTCTCTGGGTCCTCCCACCCCTCACCATCGTTCTGTGCGTAACAAGGCTTAAATATCGAACACTCTTCTACTTCCAGTTGCTCCATTATGGTGGGCAAAAACATCACCCATCTCTGCTGCTCTGTAACACCAAGTTTCTAGGTTCGCTTCCCTCTTGAACGATAGACGTCATTGGAAGAGCCACAGTTGATAGAGTAGTTCTTCAGGGAGGAACTAGCGCCATAGAAACCAGTCAACCACTTACAAAATTGATTGCTGCTTCGGTGTCCTCGGTGGCCACCATGGAAGCACACCCGACCCTCTGTCAAAACTCTCTTTGAAAGATGATATAACCAAAGAGGACCTTATGAGTCATCCCATTCCTCACCAAATGTCTGTGCGCGGCGCGGCTTAGATATCGAACTCTCTTCCATTTCCAGCTGCTCCTTTATAATGGGCAGCAACATCCCCCGTCTATGCTGCTCTGTAACACCAGGTTTCCAGCCTTCGCTTCCTTCGTGGCTGAAAGGTGTCCAAGGAAAAGCCACAGTTGATTGAGTAGTTCTACAGGGAGGAACTAGCGCCATAGAAACCAGGCGACCACTTACAAAACTGCTGGCTGCTTCGTTGTTCACGGTGGCCACCATTTGTGTACCTCAGACAAGCACCACTACTCTGTTTGAATTGCGCTATTACCACAGAACACGCTGTGCGTCCTCCCACCACACGCCAACTTTTTGTGCGCGGAGCGGCTAATACATCGAATTCTCTTCCACTTCCAGCTGCTCCTTTCTAGAAAGCAGCAACATCCCCTGCCTCTGCTGCTATGTAACACCAAGTTTCCAGCCTTTGTTTCCCTCCTGGCCAAAAAGAGTCCAATAAACAGCCACAGTTGATTGAGTAGTTCTTTAGGGATGAACTAGCGCCGTAAAAACCAGGCGACCACTTACAAAACTGCGTGCTGCTCTGGTGTCCACGGTGGCCACCATTAGTGTACCTCAGACAAGCACCACTACTCTGTTTGAACGGCGCTAGAATCAAAGAGGACCCTGTGAGTCGTCCTACCACACGCAAACTTTATATGCGCGTCGCGGCTTAGATATCGAACTCTCTTCCACTTCTAGCTGCTCCTTTATGGAGGGCAGCAACATCACCCGTCTCTGCTACTCTGTAACGCCAATTTTCCAGCCGTTGCTTTCCTCCTGGCCGAAAGGAGTCCAAGGATGAGCCACAGTTGATTGAATAGTTCTTCAGGGAGGAATTAGCGCCGTAGAAACCAGGCGACCACTTACATAACTGCTTGCTGCTCCGGTGAACGCAGTAGCCACTATTGAAGTACCTCAGACAAGCACCACCACTGTGTTTGATCGGCGCTAGAATCAAAAAGGACCCTGTGAGTCGTCCCACCACACGCAAACTTTCTGTGCGCGTCGTGGCTTAGATATCGAACTCTCTTCTACTTCCAGCTGCTCCTTTATGGAGGGCAGCAACATCACCCGTCTTTGCTGCTCTGTAACGCCAAGATTCCTGCCTTTGCTTCCCTTCTGGCCGAAAACAGTCCAAGGAAGAGCCACAGTTGATTGATTGGTTTTTAGGGAGGAACTAGCCCCGTAAAAACCAGGCGACCAACTGCAAAACTGCGTGCTGCTCTGGTGTACACGGTAGCCTCCATAGGAGTACCAACGTGCAGCACTGTTACAATAGTTCTACAGCCACTCTGTTTGAGCGGCGCAAGTTTCCAGCCTTCGCTTCCCTCCTGACCACAAGGTGTCCAAGGAAGAGCCACAGTTGATTGAATAGTTCTTCAGGGGCATACTAGCATTGTAGAAACTAGGCGTCCACTTACAAAACTGCTTGCTGCTCCGGGGTCCACGGTAGCCACCATGCGAGTACCTCAGACAAGCACCACCAATCTGTTTGAACGCCGCTAGAATCAAGGAGGACCCTATGAGTCGTCCCACCAAACGCAAACTTTCTGTGCGCGGCGCGGCTTAGATATCGAATTCTCTTCCACTTCCAGCTGCTCCTTTATGAAGGGCAGCAACATCACCCTTACTTGCTGCTTAGTAAAGCCAAGTTTCCAGCCTTCGCTTCCCTCCTGACCACAAGGCGTCCAAGGAAGAGCCACAGTTGATTGAGTAGTTCTTTAGGGATGAACTAGCGCCGTAAAAACCAGGCGACCACTTACAAAACTGCGTGCTTCTCTGGTCTACACGGTAGCCTCCATGGGACTACCAACGTGCAGTACTGTTTGAATACGACTACAACCACTCTGTTTGAGCGGCGCTATAACTAAAGAGGACCCCATGAGTCGTCCCACCCTTCATAATTTTTCTGTGCACGGAACGGCATAGATATCGAACTCTCTTCCCCTTCCAACTTCTTCTTTATGGAGGGCAGCAACATCCCCTGCCTCTTATGCTATGTAACACCAAGTTTCCAGCCTTTGTTTCCCTCCTGGCCAAAAAGAGTCCAATAAACAGCCACAGTTGATTGAGTAGTTCTTTAGGGATGAACTAGCGCCGTAAAAACCAGGCGACCACTTACAAAACTGCGTGCTTCTCTGGTCTACACGGTAGCCTCCATGGGACTACCAACGTGCAGTACTGTTTGAATACGTCTACAACCACTCTGTTTGAGCGGCGCTATAACTAAAGAGGACCCAATGAGTCGTCCCACCCTTCATAAATTTTCTGTGCACGGAACGGCATAGATATCGAACTCTCTTCCACTTCCAACTGCTCCTTTATGGAGGGCAGCAACATCCCCCGTCTCTGCTGCTCTGTTACACAAAGTTTCGAGCCTTCGCTTCTCTCTTGACCGAAATGAGTCAAAAGAAGAGCTATAGTTGATTGAGTAGTTATTCAGGGAGGAACTCGCACCGTAGAAACGTGGCGTCCACTTACAAAACTGCTTGCTGCTCCGGGGTCCACGGTAGCCACCATTGGAGTACCATTGACCAGCACCGTTACAATGCGTCTACCACCACTTTGTCTGAGTGGCGCTATTACCACAGAACACGCTGTGCGTCCTCCCACCACACGCCAACTTTTTGTGCGCGGAGCGGCTAATATATCGAATTCTCTTCCACTTCCAGCTGCTCCTTTCTGGAAAGCAGCAACATCCCCTGCCTCTGCTGCTATGTAACACCAAGTTTCCAGCCTTTGTTTCCCTCCTGGCCAAAAAGAGTCCAATAAACAGCCACAGTTGATTGAGTAGTTCTTTAGGGATGAACTAGCGCCGTAAAAACCAGGCGACCACTTACAAAACTGCGTGCTGCTCTGGTGTCCACGGTGGCCACCATTGGTGTACCTCAGACAAGCACCACTACTCTGTTTGAACGGCGCTAGAATCAAAGAGGACCCTGTGAGTCGTCTCACCATACGCAAACTTTCTGTGCGCGTCGTGGCTTAGATATCGAACTCTCTTCCACTTCCAGCTGCTCATTTAAGGAGGGCAGCAACAAAACCCGTCTCTGCTGCTCTGTAACGCCAAGTTTCCAACCTTTGCTTCCCTCCTGGCCGAAAGGAGTCCAAGGAAGAGCCACAGTTGATTGAGTAGTTTTTCAGGGAGGAAGTAGTTCCGTAGAAACCAGGCGACCACTTACAAAACTGCTTGCTGCTCCGGTGTTAACAGTTACCACCATGAGAGTACCCCAGACAAGCACCACCACACTGTCTGAGCGGCGCTATTACCAAAGAGGACCCTGTGAGTCCTCCCACCCCTAACCATCTTTCTGTGCCACGGCGCAGCTTAGATATCGAAATCTTATCCACTTCCAGCTGCGCCTTTATGGAGGGCAGCAACATCACCCGTCTCTGCTGCAACATCACCCGTCTCTAATGCTCCAGCTTTCGCTTCCCTCCTGACCGAAAGGAGTTCAAGAAAGAGCCACAGTCGATTAGGTAGTTCTCCTGGAAGGAACTAGAGCCATAGAAACCAGGTGACCACGTACAAAACTGCTTGTTGCTCCTGTGTCCACGGTAGCCACCATGGGAGTACCCCTGACCTGCACCGTTACAATCCCTCTACAGCCACTGTGTTTGAGCGGCGCTTTTACTTAAGAGGACCCTGTGGATCCTCCCACCCTTCACCAGCTTTCTGTGCGAAGCGCGGCTTAGATATCGAAATCTTATCCACTTCCAGCTGCGCCTTAATAGAGGGCAGCAACATCCACCATATCTGCTGCTCTGTAACACCAAGTTTGCCGCCTTCGCTTTCCTCCTGGCCGAAAGGAGTTCAAGAATGAGCCACAGTCGATTAGGTAGTTCTTCATGGAGGACCTAGCGCCATAGAAACCCGGCGACCACCTACAAAACTGCTTGCTGCTCCAGTGTCCACGGTGGCCACCATGGGGTTACCCCAGACAAACACAACCACATTATCTGAGCGGCGCTATAACCAAAGAAGACCCTGGAGGTCGTCCCACCCCTTACAATATTTCTTTGCGAGGCGCGGCCTAGATATCGAAATCTTATCCACTTCCAGCTGCGCCTTTATACAGGGCAGCAACATCACCCGTCTCTGCTGCAACATCACCCGTCTCTAATGCTCCAGCCTTCGCTTCCCTCCTGACCGAAAGGAGTTCAAGAGAGAGCCACAGTCGATTAGGTAGTTCTCCTGGGAGGAACTAGCGCCATAGAAACCAGGTGACCACGTACAAAACTGCTTGTTGCTCCTGTGTCCACGGTAGCCACCATGGAAGTACCCCTGACCTACACCGTTACAATCCCTCTACTGCCACTCTGTTTGAGCGACGCTTTTACCAAAGAGGACCCTGTGGGTCCTCCCACCCTTCACCAGCTTTCTGTGCGAAGCGCGGCTTAGATATCGTTGTTGTTCTTCAAGGAGGAACTAGCGCCATAGAATCCAGGACACCACTTACAAAACTGCATGCTGCTCCTGTGTCCACGGTAGCCACCATAGGAGTACCCCTGACCAGCACCGTTGCAATCCCTCTACAGCCACTCTATTTGAGCGGCGCTTTTACCAAAGAGAACCCTGTGGGTTCTCCCAACCTTCACCAGCTTTCTGTGCGAAGCGTGGCTGATCCACTTCCAGCTGTGCCTTAATGGTGGGCAGCAACATCCCCCTTCCCTGCTGCTCTGTAACACCAAGCTTCCAGCCTTCGCTTCCCTTCTGGCCGAAAAGAGTCTAAGGAAGAGCCACAGTTAATTGAGTAGTTCTTCAGGGAGGAACTAGCGCCGTAGAAACAAGGCGACAACTTACAAAACTGGTTGCAGCTCCGGTGTCCACAGTAGCAACCATGGGAGTAACCCAGACAAGCACCACCACTCTGTCTGAGCGGCGCTATTACCAGAGAGGACCCTTTTGGTCCTCCCACCCTCAACCATCTTTCTGTGCGCGGCGCGGCTTAGATATCAAACAATCTTCCACTTCCAGCTTCTTCTTTATCGAGGCCTGCAACATTAGCCGTTTCCGCTGCTCTGTAAAACCAAGTTTCCAGCCTTGGCTTCTTTTCTGGCCGAAAAGAGTCCAAGGATGAGCCACAGTTGATTGAGAAGTTCTTCAGTGAGGAACTAGTGCCGTAGGAACTAAACGACCACTTACAAAACTGATTGCTGCATCGGTGTCCATGGTAGCCACCATGGTATTCCCCAGACAAGCATCACCACATTCTTTGAGCGGCGCTATAACCAAAGAGGACACTGTGGGGTCCATTTCCAGCTGCTCCTTTATGGATAGCAGCATTATCACCTGTCTCCTCAGCTCTGTAACACCAAATTTTCAGCCTTCGCTTCCCTCCTGGCCGAAGGGAGTCCAAGGATGAGTCACTGTTGATTGAGTTGTTCTTCAAGGAGGAACAAGTGCCGTAGAAACCAGGCGACCACTTACAAAACTGCTTGCTGCTCCGATGTCCACGGTAGCAACCATGGGAGTACCCCAGACAAGCACCACCACTCTGTCTGAGCAGCGCTATTACCAGAGAGGACCCTTTTGGTCCTCCCACCCTCAACCGTCTTTCTGTGCGCGGCGCGGCTAAGATATCGAACAATTTTCCACTTCCAGCTTCTCCTTTATGGAGGGCAGCAACATCACCCGTTTCCGCTGCTCAGTAAAACCAAGTTTCCAGCCTTCGCTTCGCTTCTGGCCGACAGGAGTCCAAGGAAGAGCCACAGTTGATTGAATAATTATTAAGGAAGGAACTGGAACCGTAGAAACCAGGCGACCATTTACAAAACTGCTTGCTGCTCCGGTGTCCACGATAGCCACCATACGAGTTCCCCAGAAGAGCACAACTATTCTGTTTGATCCTCCCACCCCTAACCATCTTTCAGAGTGCGGCGCGGCTTTGATATCGAACTCTCATTCACATCCAACTGCTCCCTTATGGAGAGCAGCAGCATCACCCGTCTTTGCTGCTCTGTAACGCCAAGTTTCCCGCCTTCGCTTTTCTCCTTGTCGAAAGGAGTCCAAAGAAGAGCCACAGTTTATTGAGTAGTTCTTCACGGAGGAACTAGCTCCGTAGAAACCAGGTGACCACTTACAAAACTGGTTGCAGCTCCGGTGTCCACAGTAGCAACCATGGGAGTACCCCAGACAAGCACCACCACTCTGTCTGAGCGGCGCTATTACCAGAGAGGACCCTTTTGGTCCTCCCACCCTCAACCGTCTTTCTGTGCTCGGCGCGGCTTAGATATCGAACAATCTTCCTCTTCTAGTTCTCCTTTATGGAGGGCAGCAACATCACCCGTTTCCGCTGCTCAGTAAAACCAAGTTTCCAGCCTTCGCTTCGCTTCTGGCCGACAGGAGTCCAAGGAAGAGCCACAGTTGATTGAATAATTATTAAGGAAGGAACTGGAACCGTAGAAACCAGGCGACCACTTACAAAACTGCTTGCTGCTCCGGTGTCCACGGTAGCCACCATACGAGTTCCCCAGAAGAGCACAACTATTCTGTCTGATCCTCCCACCCCTAACCATCTTTCAGTGTGCGGCGCGGCTTAGATATCGAAATCTCATTCACATCCAACTGCTCCCTTATGGAGAGCAGCAGCATCACCCGTCTTTGCTGCTCTGTATCGCCAAGTTTCCCGCCTTCGCTTTTCTCCTGGCCGAAAGAAGTCCAAAGAAGAGCCACAGTTTTTTCAGTAGTTCTTCAGGGATGAACTAGTGCCGTAGAAACCAAATGACCACTTACAAAACTTTTTTGCTACTTCGGTGTCCACGGTGGCCACCATGGGAGTACCCCCGACCAGCGCCGTTACAATACGTCTATCACCACTCTGTCTGAGCGGTGCTATTGCCAAAGAAGACTCTGTGAGTCGTCCCACCCCACGCCAACTTTCTGTGCGCGGCACGGCTTACATATCGAACTCTCCTCCACTTCCAGCTGCTTCTTTTTGGAGGGCAGCAACATCCTCTGTCTCTGCTTTGTAACACCAAGTTTCCAGCCTTCGCTTACCTCCTTGCTGAAATGCGACCAAGGAAAATCCACTGTTTATTAAGTAGTTCTTTAGGTAGAAACCAAGCGACCACTTAACAAACTGCGTGCTGCTCCGGTGTCCGCGGTAGCCACTATGGGAGTAGTCCAGACAAGAACCACCACTCTGTCTGAGAATCGCTTTTAACAAAGAGGACCCTATGGGTCATGCCACCCCTAACTATCTTTCTGTGCAAGGCGCGGCTAAGATATCGAACTCTCTTCCATGTCCAGCTGCTCCGGTGTGGAGGAAAGCAACACCCCGAAATTGCTGCTCTGTATCGACAAGTTTGCAGCCTTCACTTTCCTCCTGGCCGAAAGGAGTCCAAGGAACAGCCACAATTTGTTGAGTAGTTCTTCAGGGATGAACTAGCGGTTCAGAAACCTGGCGACCATTTACAAAACTTCTTGCTACTTCGGCGTCCACGATGACCACCATGGAGTACCCCCGACCAGCACCGTTACAATCACTATGTCTCCACTCTGTTTGAGCGGCGCTATAACCAAAGAGGATTCAGTGAGTCGTCCCATCCCACGCCAACTTTCTGTGCGTGACGCGGCTAAGATATCGAACTCTCTTCCACTTTCAGCTTCTCCTTTATAAAAGGCAGCAACATCCCCCGTCTCTGCTGCTCTGTAACGCCAAATTTCCAGCCTTCGCTACCCTCCTGTCCCAAAGAAGTCCAAGGAAGAGCCACGATTTAGTAGTTCATCAAGGAGGAACTAGCGCCGTAGAAACCAGGCCTCCACTTACAAAACTAAATGCTGCTCCGGTGTCCACGGTAGTCTCCATGGGAGAACCCCTGACCAGCAACGTTTCACTCCCTCTACAACTACTCTGTCTGAGCGGCGCTATAATCAAACAGGACACTGTGAGTCCTCCCAGCACTTAACATCTTTCTGTGCAAAGCGCGGCTTTGATATCGAATTCTGTTCCACTTCCAGCTGCTCCTTTATGGAGGGCAGCAACATCCCCCGTGTCTGCTGCTGTGAAAACAAAGTTTCCAGCCTTCGCTTCTCTCTTGACCGAATTAGGTTCAAAGAAGAGCCATAGTAAATTGAGTAGTTCTTCAGGGAGGAACTAGCGCCGAAGAAACCAGACGACCACTTACAAAACTGCTTGCTGCTCCGGTGTCCACGGTAGCCACCAAGGGAGTACCCCTGACCAAAACCATTGTAATCCCTCTACCGCCACACTGTCTGAGCGGCGCTATTACCGAAGAACACTCTGTGGGTCCTCCCACCCCTCACCATCTCTCTGTGCGTATCACGGCTTAAATATCGATTAATGTTCCACTTCCAGCTGCTGCTTTATGGAGGGCAAAAAGATTACCCGTCTCTGCTGCTCTGTTACACCAAGTTTCCAGCCTTCGCTTCCCTCCTGAACCAAAGAAGTCCAAGGAAGAGCCACAGTTTATTGAGTAGTTCTTCAGGGAGAAACAAGCGTCGGAGAAACCAGGCGACCACTTACAAAACTGCTTGCTGCTCCGGTGTCCAAGGTTGCCACCATGGGAGTACCCCAGACCAGCACCCCCATATTGTCTGAGCCGTGCTATTACCAGAGAGGACCTTTTGGTCCTCCCACCCTCAACCATCTTTCTGTGCGTGGCGCGGTTTAGATATCGAACTCTCTTTCACTTCCAGCTGCTCCTTTATGGAGGGCAGCAACATCCCCTGTCTCTGCTGCTTTGTAACACCAAGTTTTGAGCCTTCGCTTCCCTCCTGGCCGCAAAGAGTCCAAGAAACAGCCAAAGTTGATTGAGTAGTTCCTCAGGGAGGAACTAGCGCCGTAGAAACCAGGCCACCACTTACAAAACTGCTTGTTGCTCCGGTGTCCACGGTTGCCACCATGAGAGTACTCCAGACAAGCATCACCACTTTGTTTGAGCGGCACTTTAAACAAAGAGGACCCTGTGAGTCGTCCCACAACACGCCAACTTTCTGTGCGTGGCGCGGCTTAGATATCGAACTCTCTTCCACTTCCAGCTGTTCTTTTATGGAGGGCAGCAACATCCCCTGTCTCTGCTGCTTTGTAACACCAGGTTTTGAGCCTTCGCTTCCCTCCTGGCCGAAAAGAGTCCAACAAAAATCCAAATTTAATTGAGTAGTTCCTCAGGGAGGAACTAGCGCCGTAGAAACCAGGCCACCACTTACAAAACTGCTTGCTGCTCCGGTGTCCACGGTTGCCACCATGAGAGTACTCCAGACAAGCATCACCACTTTGTTTAAGCGGCACTATAACCAAAGAGGACCCTGTGAGTCGTCGCACAACACGCCAACTTTCTGTGCGTGGCGTGGCTTGGATATAGAACTCTCTTCCACTTCCAGCTTCTCCTTTATGGAGGGCAGCAAAATTTTCCGTCTCTGCTGCTCTGTAACGCCAAATTTGCTGCCATCACTTTTTACCCGAACGAAAGGCGTCCAAGGAAGAGCCACAGTTGATTGAGTAGTTCTTCAGAGAGGAACTAGTGCCGTAGAAACAAGGCGACCATTTACAAAACTTCTTGCTGCTCCGGTGTCCACAGTAGCCACCGTGGGAGTACTGCAGACAAGCACCACCACTCTGTCTGAGCGGCGCTATTACCAGAGAGGACCCTTTGGGTCCTCCCACCCTCAACCATCTTTCTGTGCGCGGCGCGGTTTAGATATCGAACTCTCTTTCACTTCCAGCTGCTCCTTTATGGAGGGCAGCAACATCCCCCATCGCTAATGTTCTGTAACGCCAAGTTTCCAGCTTTCGCTTCCCTCCTGGCCCAAAGGCATTCAAAGAAGAGCCACAGTTGATTGAGTAGTTCTTCAGGAAGCAACTAGCGCCATAGAAACCAGCCGACCACTTACAAAACTGCGTGTTGCTCCGGTGTACACGGTCGCGTCCATGGGAGTTCCACCGTGCAGCACTGTTAAATTACGTCTACCACTACTCTGTTTGAGCGGCTCTGTTAACAATGAGGATCCTGTGGGTCCTCCCACCCTCAACCATCTTTCTGTGCGCGGCGTGGTTTAGATATCGAATTCTCTTTCACTTCCAGCTTCTCCTTTATGGAGGGCAGCAACATTTCCCGTCTCTTCTGCTCTGTAACGCCAAATTTGCTGCCATCGTTTCCCACCTGAACGAAAGATGTCCAAGGAAGAGGCACAGTTGATTGAGCTGTTCTTCAGGGATGAACTAGCGGTTCAGAAACCAGGCAACCACCTACAAAACAGCGTGCTGCTCCGGTATCCATGGTTGCCACCATGGGAGTACTCCAGACAAGCACCACCACTCTGTCTGAGCGGCGCTATTACCAGAGAGGACCCTTTGTGTCCTCCCACCCCTCATGATCTTTCTGTGCGTGGTGGGCCTAGATATGGAACTCTTTCGCACTTCCAGCTGCTTCTTTATGGAGAAAAGCAAGATTACCCGTCTCTGCTGCTCTGTTACACCAAGTTTCCAGCCTTCGCTTCCCTCCTGAACGAAAGGCGTCCAAGGAAGAGCCACAGTTGATTGAGTAGTTCTTCAGGGAGGAACTAGTGCCGTAGAAACCAAGTGACCACTTACAAAACTGCTTGCTACTTCGGTGTCCACGGTAGCCACCATAGGAGTACCACAGACCAGAACCGTTGTAATCCCTCTACCACCACTCTGTCTGAGCGGCGCTATTACCAAAGAAGACTCTGTGTGTCGTCCAACCACACGCAAACTTTCTGTGCGTGGCGCGGCTTAGATATCGAACTATCTTCCACTTCCAGCTGCTCTTTTATGAACGGCTACAACATCCCCCGTCTCTCCTGCTCTGTAACACCAAGTTTCCAGCCTTCGCTTCCCTCCTGGCCCAAAGGCGTCCAAGGAAGAGCCACATTTGATTGAGTAGTTCTTCAGAGAGGAACTAGTGCCGTAGAAACCAGGCGAAAACTTACAAAACTGCTTGCTGCTCCGGTGTCCACGGTAGCCACTATGGGAGTACCCCAGACCAGAACCGTTGTAATCGTTCTACCACCACTCTGTCTGAGCGGCGCTATTACCAAAGAAAACTCTGTGTGTCGTCCAACCACACGCAAACTTTCTGTGCGTGGCGCGGCTTAGATATCGAACTCTCTTCCACTTCCAGCTGCTCCTTTATGAAGGGCTGCAACATCCCTTGTCTCTGCTGCTCTGTAACACCTTGTTTCCAGCCTTCGCTTCCCTCCTGGCCCAAAGGCGACCAAGGAAGAGCAACAGTTTATTCAGTAGTTCTTCAGGGAGGAACTAGTGCCGTAGAAACCAAGTGACCACTTACAAAACTGCTTGCTGCCTCGGTGTCCATGGTGGCAAACATGGGAGTACCCCAGACCAGCACCGTTACTATACATCTACCACCTTTCTGGAAGAGCGGCGCTTTTACCGAAGAGGATCCTGTGAGTCCTCCCACCTCTCACGATCTTTCTGTGCGTGATGGGCCTAGATATGGAACTCTTTCGCACTTCCAGCTGCTTCTTTATGGAGGGAAGCAAGATCACCCATCTCTGCTGCTCTGTAACGCCAAGTTTCCAGCCTTCGTTGCCCTCCTGAACGAAAGACGTGCAAGGAAGAGCCACAGTTTATTGAGTAAATCTTCAGGGACAAACTAACGCCGTAGAAACAAGGCGTCCACTTACAAGACTGCGTGCTGCTCCGGTGTACACGTTAGCCACCATGGGAGTACCCTGACCAGCACCGTGAAAATACATCTACCATCACTTTGTCTGAGCGACGCTATTACCAAAGAAGACCTTGTGGGTCCTCCCACCACAAGCCAACTTTCTGTGCGCAGCGCGGCTTAGATATCGAATTCTCTTGCACTTCCAGCTGCTCCTTTATGGAGGGCAGCAACATCATCCGCATCTGCTGCTCTGTTAAACCAAGTTTCCAGCCTTCGCTTCTCTCCTGGCCACAAGGTGTCCAAGGAAGAGCCACAGTTGATTGAGTTGTTCTTCAGGGAGGAACTCGCACCGTAGAAACGTGGCGTCCACTTACAAAACTGCTTGCTGCTCCGGGGTCCACGGTAGCTACATTAGGAATATCCCAGACCAGCACGTTTACAAAACGTCTTCCACCTTTCTTGCTGAGCGGCGCTATTATTGAAGAGGACCCTGTGAGTCGTCCCATCACAAGCCAATTTTCTGTGCGCGGCGCGGCGTGGATATCGAATTCTCTTTCACTTCCAGCTGCTCCTTTATAAGGGCAGCAAGATCACCCGTCTCTGCTGCTTTAAAACACTAAGTTTCAAGCCTTTGGTTCCCTCCTGGCCGAAAAGAGTCCAAGGAACAGCCACACTTGATTGAGTTGTTCTTCAGGAAGGAACTAACGCCGTAAAAACCAGCCGTCCACTTATAAAACTGCGTGCTGCTCCAGTGTACACGGTAGCCTCTATGGGAGTTCCACCGTGCAGCACTGTTACATTTCGTCTAACACTACTCTGTTTGAGCGGCGCTGTTAACAATGAGGACCCTCTGGGTCCACCCAGCCCTCACCTTCTTACTGAGCGAAGCACGGCTTAGATATCAACCTCTCTTCCACTACCAGCTGCTCCTTTATGGACGGCAGAAACAACCCCCGTCTCTGCTGCTCTGTAACACCATGTTTCCTGCCTTCGCTTCCCTCCTGAACGAAAGACGTCAAAGGAAAAGCCACAGTTGATTGAGTAGTTCTTCAGGGAGGAACTAGTGCCGTAGAAACCAGGCGACAACTTACAAAACTGCTTGCTGCTCCGGTGTCCAAGGTAGCCACAGTAGGAGTGCCTCAGACCAGCACCGTTATAATACATCTACCACCTTTCTGGCTAAGCGGCCCTATTACCGAAGAGGATCCTGTGAGTCCTCCCACCCCTCACGATCTTTCTCTGTGCTACTAGGCTTTGATATCGAACTCTTTCCCACTTCCAGCTGCTCCTTTATGGAGGGCAGCAACATGCCCCGTCTCCGCTGCTCTGTAACACCTAGTTTCCAGCCTTCGCTTTCGGTAGCCTCCATGGGAGATCCACCGTGCAGCACTGTTACATTACGTCTACCACTACACTGTTTGAGCGGCGCTGTTAACAAAGAGGACCCTGTGGGTCCTCCCATCACTTACCATCTTTCTGTGCAAGGCGCGGCTTAGATATCGAACTCTTTCCCACTTCCTCTTGCTTCTTTATGGACGGCAGCAACATCCCCTGTCTCTGCTGCTCTGTAACGCCATGTTTCCTGCCTTCGCTTCCCATCTGAACGAAAGACGTCCAAGGAAGAGCCACAGTTTATTCAGTAGTTCTTCAGAGAGGAACTAGTGCCGTAGAAACCAAGTGACCACTTACAAAACTGCTTGCTGCTTCGGTGTCCATGGTGGCAAACATGGGAGTACCCCCGACCAGCACCGTTACTATACATCCACCACCTTTCTGGAAGAGCGGCGCTTTTACCGAAGAGGATCCTGTGAGTCCTCCCACCTCTCACGATCTTTCTGTGCGTGGTGGGCCTAGATATGGATTTCTCTTCCACTTCCAGCTTCTCCTTTATGGAGGGCAGCAACATTTCCCGTGTCTGCTGCTCTGTAACGCCATGTTTGCTGCCTTCGCTTCCCTCCTGAACGAAAGACGTCCAAAGAAGAGCCACAGTTGATTGAAAAGTTGTTCAGGGAGGAACAAGTGCCGTAGAAACCATGAAAGCACTTGCAAAACTGCTTGCTGCTCCGGTGTCTACGGTAGCCACCATAGGAGTACCCCAGACCAGCACCGTTACAATACATCTACCACCTTTCTGGAAGAGCGGCGCATTTACCGAAGAGGATCCTGTGAGTCCTCCCACCCCTCACGATCTTTCTGAGCATGGTGGGCCTAGATATGGAACTCTTTCGCACTTCCAGCTGCTTCTTTATGGAGGGAAGCAAGATCACCCATCTCTGCTGCTCTGTAACGCCAAGTTTCCAGCCTTCGTTGCCCTCCTGAACGAAAGACGTGTAAGGAAGAGCCACAGTTTATTGAGTAAATCTTCAGGGACAAACTAACGCCGTAGAAACAAGGCGTCCACTTACAAGACTGCGTGCTGCTCCGGTGTACACGTTAGCCACCATGGGAGTACCCTGACCAGCACCGTGAAAATACATCTACCACCACTTTGTCTGAGCGACGCTATTAACAAAGAAGACCTTGTGGGTCCTCCCACCACAAGCCAACTTTCTGTGCGCAGCGCGGCTTAGATATCGAATTCTCTTGCACTTCCAGCTGCTCCTTTATGGAGGGCAGCAACATCATCCGCATCTGCTGCTCTGTTAAACCAAGTTTCCAGCCTTCGCTTCTCTCCTGGCCACAAGGTGTCCAAGGAAGAGCCACAGTTTATTCAGTAGTTCTTCAGGGAGGAACTAGTGCCGTAGAAACCAAGTGACCACTTACAAAACTGCTTGCTGCTTCGGTGTCCACGGTAGCCAACATAGGAGTACCATAGACCAGAACCGTTGTAATCCCTTTACCACCCCTCTGTCTGAGCGGAGCTATTACCAAAGAAGACTGTGTGTGTAGTCCAACCACACGCAAACTTTCTGTGCGTGGCGCGGCTTAGATATCGAACTCTCTTCCACTTCCAGCTGCTCCTTTATGAAGGGCAGCAACCTCACCCGTATCTCCTTTTCAGTTAAGCCAAGCTTTTACCGAAGAGGATCCTGTGAGTCCTCCCACCTCTCACGATCTTTCTGTGCGTGGTGGGCCTAGATATGGAACTCTTTCGCACTTCCAGCTGCTTCTTTATGGAGGGAAGCAAGATCACCCATCTCTACTGCTCTGTAACGCCAAGTTTCCAGCCTTCGTTGCCCTCCTGAACGAAAGACGTGCAAGGAAGAGCCACAGTTTATTGAATAAATCTTCAGGGACAAACTAACGCCGTAGAAACAAGGCGTCCACTTACAAGACTGCGTGCTGCTCCGGTGTACACGTTAGCCACCATGGGAGTACCCTGACCAGCACCGTGAAAATACATCTACCATCACTTTGTCTGAGCGACGCTTTTACCAAAGAAGACCTTGTGGGTCCTCCCACCACAAGCCAACTTTCTGTGCGCAGCGCGGCTTAGATATCGAATTCTCTTGCACTTCCAGCTGCTCCTTTATGGAGGGCAGCAACATCATCCGCATCTGCTGCTCTGTTAAACCAAGTTTCCAGCCTTCGCTTCTCTCCTGGCCACAAGGTGTCCAAGGAAGAGCCACAGTTTATTCAGTAGTTCTTCAGGGAGGAACTAGTGCCGTAGAAACCAAGTGACCACTTACAAAACTGCTTGCTGCTTCGGTGTCCACGGTAGCCAACATAGGAGTACCATAGACCAGAACCGTTGTAATCCCTTTACCACCACTCTGTCTGAGCGGAGCTATTACCAAAGAAGACTCTGTGTGTCGTCCAACCACACGCAAACTTTCTGTGCGTGGCGCGGCTTAGATATCGAACTCTCTTCCACTTCTAGCTGCTCCTTTATGGAGGGCAGCAACATCACCCGTCTCTGCTACTCTGTAACGCCAATTTTCCAGCCGTTGCTTCCCTCCTGGCCGAAAGGAGTCCAAGGATGAGCCACAGTTGATTGAATAGTTCTTCAGGGAGGAGCTAGCGCCGTAGAAACCAGGCGACCACTTACAAAACTGCTTGCTGCTCCGGGGTCCACGGTAGCTACATTAGGAATACCCCAGACCAGCACGTTTACAAAACGTCTTCCACCTTTCATGCTGAGCGGCGCTATTATTGAAGAGGACCCTGTGAGTCGTCCAATCACAAGCCAATTTTCTGTGCGCGGCGCGGCGTGGATATCGAATTCTCTTTCACTTCCAGCTGCTCCTTTATGGAGGGCAGCAAGATCACCCGTCTCTGCTGCTTTAAAACACTAAGTTTCAAGCCTTTGGTTCCCTCCTGGCCGAAAAGAGTCCAAGGAACAGCCACACTTGATTGAGTTGTTCTTCAGGAAGGAACTAACGCCGTAAAAACCAGCCGTACACTTATAAAACTGCGTGCTGCTCCAGTGTACACGGTAGCCTCTATGGGAGTTCCACCGTGCAGCACTGTTAAATTTCGTCTACCACTACTCTGTTTGAGCGGCGCTGTTTACAATGAGGACCCTGTGGGTCCTCCCACCCCTCACCTTCTTACTGAGCGAAGCACGGCTTAGATATCAACCTCTCTTCCACTACCAGCTGCTCCTTTATGGACGGCAGAAACAACCCCCGTCTCTGCTGCTCTGTAACACCATGTTTCCTGCCTTCGCTTCCCTCCTGAACGAAAGACGTCAAAGGAAAAGCCACAGTTGATTGAGTAGTTCTTCAGGGAGGAACTAGTGCCGTAGAAACCAGGCGACAACTTACAAAACTGCTTGCTGCTCCGGTGTCCAAGGTAGCCACCGTAGGAGTACCTCAGACCAGCACCGTTATAATACATCTACCACCTTTCTGGCTAAGCGGCCCTATTACCGAAGAGGATCCTGTGAGTCCTCCCACCCCTCACGATCTTTCTCTGTGCTACTAGGCTTTGATATCGAACTCTTTCCCACTTCCAGCTGCTCCTTTATGGAGGGCAGCAACATGCCCCGTCTCCGCTGCTCTGTAACACCTAGTTTCCAGCCTTCGCTTTCGGTAGCCTCCATGGGAGATCCACCGTGCAGCACTGTTACATTACGTCTACCACTACACTGTTTGAGCGGCGCTGTTAACAAAGAGGACCCTGTGGGTCCTCCCATCACTTACCATCTTTCTGTGCAAGGCGCGGCTTAGATATCGAACTATTTCCCACTTCCTCTTGCTTCTTTATGGAGGGCAGCAACATCCCCTGTCTCTGCTGCTCTGTAACGCCATGTTTGCTGCCTTCGCTTCCCTCCTGAACGAAAGACGTCCAAAGAAGAGCCACAGTTTATTCAGTAGTTCTTCAGAGAGGAACAAGTGCCGTAGAAACCATGAAAGCACTTGCAAAACTGCTTGCTGCTCCGGTGTCCACGGTAGCCACCATAGGAGTACCCCAGACCAGCACCGTTACAATACATCTACCACCTTTCTGGAAGAGCGGCGCATTTACCGAAGAGGATCCTGTGAGTCCTCCCACCCCTCACGATCTTTCTGAGCGTGGTGGGCCTAGATATGGAACTCTTTCGCACTTCCAGCTGCTTCTTTATGGAGGGAAGCAAGATCACCCATCTCTGCTGCTCTGTAACGCCAAGTTTCCAGCCTTCGTTGCCCTCCTGAACGAAAGACGTGCAAGGAAGAGCCACAGTTTATTGAGTAAATCTTCAGGGACAAACTAACGCCGTAGAAACAAGGCGTCCACTTACAAGACTGCGTGCTGCTCCGGTGTACACGTTAGCCACCATGGGAGTACCCTGACCAGCACCGTGAAAATACATCTACCATCACTTTGTCTGAGCGACGCTATTACCAAAGAAGACCTTGTGGGTCCTCCCACCACAAGCCAACTTTCTGTGCGCAGCGCGGCTTAGATATCGAATTCTCTTGCACTTCCAGCTGCTCCTTTATGGAGGGCAGCAACATCATCCGCATCTGCCGCTCTGTTAAACCAAGTTTCCAGCCTTCGCTTCTCTCCTGGCCACAAGGTGTCCAAGGAAGAGCCACGGTTTATTCAGTAGTTCTTCAGGGAGGAACTAGTGCCGTAGAAACCAAGTGACCACTTACAAAACTGCTTGCTGCTTCGGTGTCCACGGTAGCCAACATAGGAGTATCATAGACCAGAACCATTGTAATCCCTTTACCTCCACTCTGTCTGAGCGGAGCTATTACCAAAGAAGACTCTGTGTGTCGTCCAACCACACGCAAACTTTCTGTGCGTGGCGCGGCTTAGATATCGAACTCTCTTCCACTTCCAGCTGCTCCTTTATGAAGGGCAGCAACCTCACCCGTATCTCCTTTTCAGTTAAGCCAAGTTTTCAGCCTTCGCTTCCCTTCTGACCACAAGGCGTCCAAGGAAGAGCCACAGTTGATTGAGTTGTTCTTCAGGGAGGAACTCGCACCGTAGAAACGTGGCGTCCACTTACAAAACTGCTTGCTGCTCCGGGGTCCACGGTAGCTACATTAGGAATACCCCAGACCAGCACGTTTACAAAACGTCTTCCACCTTTCATGCCGAGCGGCGCTATTATTGAAGAGGACCCTGTGAGTCGTCCCATCACAAGCCAATTTTCTGTGCGCGGCGCGGCGTGGATATCGAATTCTCTTTCACTTCCAGCTGCTCCTTTATGGAGGGCAGCAAGATCACCCGTCTCTGCTGATTTAAAACACTAAGTTTCAAGCCTTTGGTTCCCTCCTGGCCAAAAAGAGTCCAAGGAACAGCCACACTTGATTGAGTTGTTCTTCAGAAAAGAACTAACGCCGTAAAAACCAGCCGTACACTTATAAAACTGCGTGCTGCTCCAGTGTACACGGTAGCCTCTATGGGAGTTCCACCGTGCAGCACTGTTAAATTTCGTCTACCACTACTCTGTTTGAGCGGCGCTGTTAACAATGAGGACCCTGTGGGTCCTCCCACCCCTCTCCTTCTTACTGAGCGAAGCACGGCTTAGATATCAACCTCTCTTCCACTACCAGCTGCTCCTTTATGGACGGCAGAAACAACCCCCGTCTCTGCTGCTCTGTAACACCATGTTTCCTGCCTTCGCTTCCCGCCTGAACGAAAGACGTCAAAGGAAAAGCCACAGTTGGTTGAGTAGTTCTTCAGGGAGGAACTAGCGCCGTAGAAACCAGGCGACAACATACAAAACTGCTTGCTGCTCCGGTGTCCGCGGTAGCCACCGTAGGAGTACGTCAGACCAGCACCGTTACAATACATCTACCACCTTTCTGGCTGAGCGGCGCTATTACCGAAGAGGATACTGTGAGTCCTCCCACTCTCACGATCTTTCTCTGCGGTACGAGGCTTTGATATCGAACTCTTTCCCACTTCCAGCTGCTCCTTTATGGACGGCAGCAACATCCCCCGTCTCTGCTGCTCTGTAACACAATGTTTCCTGCCTTCGCTTCCCTCCTAAACGAAAGACGTCAAAGGAAAAGCCACAGTTGATTGAGTAGATTTTCAGGGAGGAACTAGTGCCGTAGAAACCAGGCGACAACTTACAAAACTGCTTGCTGCTCCGGTGTCCACGGTAGCCACCGTAGGAGTACCTCAGACCAGCACCGTTACAATACATCGACCACCTTTCTGGCTGAGCGGCGCTATAACCAAAGAGAACCCAGTGAGCCGTCGCACAACTGGACAAGTTTCTGTATGCGGCGCGGATTAGATATCGAACTCTCTTCCACTTCCAGCTGCTCCTTTATGGAGGGCAGCAACATCCCCCGTCTATGCTGCTTTGTAACACCAAGTTTCCAGCCTTCGCTTCCAAACTGACCCAAAGGAGTCAAAGGAAGAGCCACAGTTGATTGAGTAGTTACTCAGGGATGAACTAGCGCCGTAGAACCCAGGCGACCACTTACAAAACTGCTTGCTGCTCCGGGGCGCACGGTAGCTACCGTAGGAGTACCTCAGACCAGCACTGTAACATTACGTCTACCACTACTCTGTTTGAGCGGCGCTGTTAACTATGAGGACCGAGTGGGTCCTCCCGCCACTAACCATCTTTCTGTGCAGGCGCGTCTTAGATATCTAACTCTTTCCCAATTCCAGCTGCTCCTTTATGGACGGCACCAACATCCCCCGTTTCCGCTGCTCTGAAACGCCATGTTTCCTGCCACCGCTTCCCTCCTGAACGAAAGACGTGCAAAGAAGAGCCAGAGTTGATTGAGTAGTTCTTCAGGAGGGAACTAACGCCGTAAAAACCAGGCGACAACTTACAAAACTGCTTGCTGCTCCGGTGTCCACGGTAGCCACCGTAGGAGTACTCCAGACCAGCACCGTTACAATACATCTACCACCTTTCTGGCGGAGCGGCGCTATTACCGAAGAGGATCCTGTGAGTCCTCCCGCCCCTCACAATCTTTCTGAGCGCGGTGTGGCTTTGATATCGAACTCTTCCCACTTCCAGCTGCTCCTTTATGGACGCCAGCAACATCCCTTGTCTCTGCTGCTCTGTTACGCCTTGTTTCCTGCCTTCGCTTCCCTCCTGAACGAAAGACGTCCAAGGAAGAGCCACAGTTGAGTGAGTAGTTCTTCAGGGAGGAACTAGTGCCGTAGAAACCAGGCGACAACTTACAAAACTGCTTGCTGCTCCGGGGCCCACGGTAGCCACCGTAGGAGTTCTTCAGACCAGCACTGTAACATTACGTCTACCACTACTCTGTTTGAGCGGCGCTGTTAACTATGAGGACCGAGTGGGTACCCCCACCACTAACCATCTTTCTGTGCAGGCGCGGCATAGAAATCTAACTCTTTCCCACTTCCAGCTGCTCCTTTATGGACGGCAGCAACATCCCCTGTCTCTGCTGCTCTGTAACGCCAAGTTTCTAGCCTTCGCTTTCCTCATGGCCCAAAGGCGTCAAAGAAAGAGCCACAGTTTATTGAGTTGTTCTTCAGGAAAGAACTAACGCCGTAAAAACCAGCCGTCCACTTACAAAACTGCGTGCTGCTCCAGTGTACACGGTAGCCACCATAGGAGTACCACTGACCACCACCAATACAATCCCTATGGAACTTCTCTTTTTGAGCGGCGCAATTAGCGATGAGGACCCTATGATTCGTCCCACCCCACGCCAACTTTCTGTGCTTGGCGCGGCTTAGATATCGAACTCTCTTCCACGTCAAACTGCTCCGTTATGGAGGATTCCAGCATCCCCCGTCTCTGATGCTCTGTTTTGCGAACGCTTCTTTCCTGGCCGTAAGGAGTCCAAGGAAAAGCCACATTTTATTGAATAGTTCTTCACGGAGGACATAGCGCCGTAGAAACCAGGCGCCCACTTACAAAACTGCTTGCTGCTCCGGTGTCCACGGAAGCCACCATGGGAGTGCCCAAGACAAGCATCACCACTCTGTATGAGCGGCGCTATTACCAAAGAATATCCTGTGGGTCTTCCCACTACTAACCATCTTACAAGGAGGAAAAAGCGCCGTAGAAACCAGGCGCCCACTTTCAAAACTGCTTGCTGCTCCGGTGTCCACGGAAGCCACCATGGGAGTGCCCAAGACAAGCATCACCACTCTGTATGAGCGGCGCTATTACCAAAGAATATCCTCTGGGTCTTCCCACAACTAACCATCTTACAAGGAGGAAAAAGCGCCGTAGAAACCAAGCGACCACTTACAAAATTGCGTGCTGCTCCGGTGTCCATGGTAGTCTCCATGGGAGTACCACTGACCACCACCGTTACAATCCCTATGTAACTTCTCTGTTGTAGCGGCGCAATAAGCGATGAGGACCCTGTGATTCGTCCCACCCCACGCCAGCTTTCCGTGCTTGGCGCGGCTTAGATAACGAATTCTCTTCCACGTCAAACTGCTCCGTTATGGAGGATACCAGCGTCCCCCGTCTCTGATGCTCTGTTTTGCGTACGCTTCTTTCCTGGCCGTAAGGAGTCCAAGGAAAAGCCACATTTTATTGAGTAGTTCTTCAGGGAGGACATAGCGCCGTAGAAACCAGGCGCCCACTTACAAAACTGCTTGCTGCTCCGGTGTCCACGGAAGCCACCATGGGAGTGCCCAAGACAAGCATCACCACTCTGTATGAGCGGCGCTATTACCAAAGAATATCCTGTGGGTCTTCCCACTACTAACCATCTTACAAGGAGGAAAAAGCGCCGTAGAAACCAGGCGCCCACTTTCAAAACTGCTTGCTGCTCCGGTGTCCACGGAAGCCACCATGGGAGTGCCCAAGACAAGCATCACCACTCTGTATGAGCGGCGCTATTACCAAAGAATATCCTCTGGGTCTTCCCACAACTAACCATCTTACAAGGAGGAAAAAGCGCCGTAGAAACCAAGCGACCACTTACAAAATTGCGTGCTGCTCCGGTGTCCATGGTAGTCTCCATGGGAGTACCACTGACCACCACCGTTACAATCCCTATGTAACTTCTCTGTTGTAGCGGCGCAATAAGCGATGAGGACCCTGTGATTCGTCCCACCCAACGCCAACTTTCTGTGCTTGGCGCGGCTTTGATATCGAACTCTCTTCCACTTCCACCTGCTCCTTTTTGGAAGGCAGCAACATCCCCTGTCTCTGCTGCTTTGTTACACCAAGTTTCCAGCTTTTGCTTCCCTCCTGAACGAAAGACGTCCAAGGAAGAGCCAGAGTTGATTGAGTAGTTCTTCATGGATGAACTAAAGCCGAAGAAACCAGGCTGCAACTTACAAAACTGTTTGCTGCTCCGGTGTCCACGGTAGCCACCATAGGAGTACACCAGATTAGCACCGTTTTAATCCCTCTTCCACCACTATGTCTGAGTGACGCTTTTACCAAAGAACACCCTGTAGGTCCTCCCTCCCCTGACTATATTTCTGTGCGAAGTGTGGCTTAAATATCAAACACTCTTCCACTTCCAGCTGCTCCTTAATGGAGGGCAGCAACATCCTCCGTGTCTGCTGCTCTATAACACCAAGGTTCCGGTATACACTTCCCTCCTTTCCGAAAGGCTTCCAAGGAAGAGCCACAGTTTTTTGAGTAAATCTTCCGGGAGGAACTAGCGCCGTAGAAACAAGCCGTCCACATACAAAACTGCTTGCTGCTCCGGTGTACACGGTAGCCTCCATGGGTGTACCACCGTCCAGCACCGTTACAATACGTCTACCACCACTCTTTTTGAGCGGCGCTTTAACCAAAGAGGACCCTGTGAGTCCTCCCACCCTTCGCCAACTTTCTGTGCACAGAACGGCTTAGATATCGAACACTCTTCCACTTCCAGCTGCTCTTTTATGGAGGCCAAAAACATCAACCGTCTCGGCTGCTCTGTAACACCAAGTTTCCAGCCTTGGCTTCCCTCCTGGCCCAAAGGCGTCCAAGGAAGAACCACAGTTGTACGAGAAAATCTTCAGGTATGAACTAGCGCCGTAGAAACCAGGCGTCCACTTACAAAACTGCGTGCTGCTCCGGTGTACACGGTAGCCTCCAAGGGAGTTTGACCGTGCAGCACTGTTACAAAACGTCTACCTCCACTCTGTTTGAGCGGCGGTATAACCAATGAGGACCCTGTGAGTCGTCCAACCCCTCGCCATTTTTCTGTGCACGAACCGGCTTAGATATCGAACTCTCTTCCTCTTCCAAGGAAGAGCCTAAGTCGATTGAGTTGTTCTTAGGGACGAACAAGAGCCGTAGAAACCAGGCGTTCACTTACAAATTTGCGTGCTGCTCCGGTGTCCACGGAAGCCACCATAGGACTATCCAAGAACAGCACCGTTAAAATAACTCTACCACTACTCTGTCTGATCGGTGCTATTAACAAACAGGACCCTGTTGGTCCTCCCACCCCTAACCATCTTTCTGTGCAAGGCACGGCTTAGATATCGAACACTCTGCCACTTTTATCTTCTCCGTTATGAAGGGCAACAGCATCCCCCGTCTCTTCTGCTCTGTACGAAACAATTTCCAGCCTTAGCTTGATTTCTGACCAAAAAGCATCCAAAAAAGAGCCACAGTGGATTTAGTAGTTCTGCAGGGAGGAAGTAGTGCCGTAAAAACCAGGCGACCACTTAAAAACTGCGTACTGCACCGGTGTCCATGGTAGCCACCATGGGAGTACCCCAGATTGTCTCCGTTTTAATTTCTCTGACACCACTCTGTCTGCGCGGCGCTATTTCCAAAAAGGACCTAGTGGGTCCTCTCACCCCTCACAATCTTTCTGTGAGTAGCACGGTTTTGTTATCGAACTATCTTCTACTATCAGCTGCTCCGTTATAAAGGTCAGCAGCATCCCTCGTCTCTGCTGCTCTGTAACACAAGGTATTCAGCCTTCGCTTCCCTTCTGACCGAAAGCAGTCCAAGGAAGAGCCACAGTTGATTGAGTAGTTCTTCAGGAAGGAACTAGCGCCATTGAAACCAAGCATCCACTTACAAAACTGCGTGCTGCTCCAGTTTCCACGGTAGTCTCCATGGGAGTACCACCAACCAGCGCCGTTACGATCCTTTGCCACAGCTCTGTCTGAGCAGCGCTATTACCAAAGAGGACACTTTGAATTCTCCCACCCATCACCATCTTTCTGTGCGAGGCGCGGATTAGATATCGAACTCGCTTCCACTTCCAACTGCTCCGTCATGGAGGGCAGCAAAATCACCCGTCTCTGCTGCTCTGTGGCGCAAAGTTTCTAGTCTTCAATTCCCTTCTTGACAAGCTCCACTACGATCAGTGTTCTACCATTCTGTCTTATCGACGCTATTACCAAAGAAGACTCTGTGAGCCCTCCCACCGCTTCCTTTTATTGTGTGGCGTGGCTTAGATATCTAACGCTCTTCCACTTCCAGCTGCTCTTTTATGGAGGGCATCAACATCACCAGTCTCTGATGCACTGTAAATCCAAGTTTCCAGCCTTCGCTTCCCTTCTGGCCGAATGGAGTCCAAGGAAAGGCTACAGTTAATTGAGCAGTTCTTCAGAGAGGAACAAGCGCCGTAGAAACCAGGCGTCCACTTACAAAACTGTGTGCCGCTCCGGTGTCCACGTACCTAACATGGGAGTACGCCAGACCAGCATCACAACTCTGTGTGAGCGGCACTATTACCAAAGAGGATTCTGAGAGTCCTTCCACCCCTAACCATCTTTCTGTGCGAGGCGCGGATTAGATAACGAGCTCTCTTCCACTTCAAGCTGCTCATTTATGGAGGTGAGCAACATCACCCGTCTCTTCAGCTCTGTAGTGCAAAGGTTCCAGCCTTCATTTCCCTTCTGACCGAAAGGAGTCCAAGGAAGAGCCACAGTTGATTGAGTAGTTCTTCAGGAAGGAACCATCGCCATTGAAACCAAGCATCCACTTACAAAACTGCGTGCTGCTCCAGTTTCTACGGTTGTCTCCATGAGAGTACCACCAACCAGCGCCGTTACGATCCTTTGCCACAGCTCTGTCTGAGCAGCGCTATTACCAAAGAGGACACTTTGAATTCTCCCACCCATCACCATCTTTCTGTGCGAGGCGCGGATTAGATATCGAACTCTCTTCCACTTCCAACTGCTCCGTCATGGAGGGCAGCAACATCACCCGTCTCTGCTGCTCTGTGGCGCAAAGTTTCTAGTCTTCAATTCCCTTCTTGACAAGCTCCACTACGATCAGTGTTCTACCATTCTGTCTTATCGACGCTATTACCAAAGAAGACTCTGTGAGCCCTCCCACCGCTTCCTTTTATTGTGTGGCGTGGCTTAGATATCTAACGCTCTATCCACTTCCAGCTGCTCTTTTATGGAGGGCATCAACATCACCCGTCTCTGATGCACTGTAAATCCAAGTTTCCAGCCTTCGCTTCCCTTCTGGCCAAATGGAGTCCAAGGAAAAGCCACAGTTGATTGAGCAGTTCTTCAGTGAGGAACTAGCGCAGTAGAAACCAGGCGTCCACTTACAAAACTGTGTGCCGCTCCGGTGTCCACGTACCTAACATGGGAGTACGCCAGACCAGCATCACAACTCTGTGTGAGCGGCACTATTACCAAAGAGGATTCTGAGAGTCCTTCCACCCCTAACCATCTTTCTGTGCGAAGCGCGAATTAGATATCGAGCTCTCTTCCACTTCCATCTGCTCTTTTATGGAGGTGAGCAACATCACCCGTCACTTCAGCTCTGTAGCGCAAAGGTTCCAGCCTTCGCTTCCCTTCTGACCGAAAGCAGTCCAAGGAAGAGCCACAGTTGATTGAGTAGTTCTTCAGGAAGGAACTAGCGCCATTGAAACCAAGCATCCACTTACAAAACTGCGTGCTGCTCCAGTTTCTTCGGTAGTCTCCATGAGAGTACCACCAACCAGCGCCGTTACGATCCTTTTGCCACAGCTCTGTCTGAGCGGCGCTATTACCAAAGAGGACCCTGTGAGTCCACGCATCCATCACCATCTTTCGGTGCGAGGCGCGGATTAGATATCGAACTCTCTTCCACTTCCAGCTGCTCTTTTATGGAGGGGAGCAACACCACCCGACTCAGCAGCTCTGTAGCGCAAAGTTTCCAGCCTTCGCTTCCCTGCTGGCCGAAAGGAGTCCAAGGAAGAGCCACGGTTGATTGAGTAGTTCTTCGGTAAGGAACTAGCGCCATTGAAACCAAGCATCCACATACAAAACTGCGTGCTGCTCCAGTTTCCACGGAAGTCTCCATAGGAGTACCCCAACCAGCGCCGTTACGATCCCTTTCCCACTACTCTGTCTAAGCGGCACTATTACCAAAGACAACGCTGTGAGTCCACGCATCCATCACCATCTTATCCGCGCCTATAAGAAATCGAAGTCTCTTCCACTTCCAGCTCCTCCTTTATAGAGGGCAGCGACATTCCCCGTCGCTGCAGCTCTATAGCGCAAAGTTTCCAGCCTTCGCTCTCCTTCTGACCGACAGGAGTCCAAGGAAGAGCCACAGTTGATTAAGTAGTTCTTCAGGGCGAACTAGCGCCGTAGAAACCAGGCGTTCACTTACAAAACTGTGTGCCGCTCCGGTGTCCACGTACCTAACATGGGAGTACGCCAGACCAGCATCACAACTCTGTGTGAGCGGCACTATTACCAAAGAGGATTCTGAGAGTCCACCCACCCCTATCCATCTTTCTGTGCGAGGCGCGGAATAGATAACGAGCTCTCTTCCACTTCCAGCTGCTCATTTATGGAGGGCAGCAACATCACCCTTCTCTGCAGCTTTGTAGCGCAAAGTTTCCAGCCTTCGCTTCCCTTCTGACCGAAAGGAGTCCAAGGAAGAGCCACAGTTGATTGAGTAGTTCTCAAGGAAGGAACAAGCGCCATTGAAACCAAGCATCCACTTACAAAACTGTATGCTGCTCTGGTGTTCACGGTAGTCTAAATGGGAGTACCCCCAACCAGCGCCGTTACGATACCTTTGCCACCACTCTGACTGAGTGGCGCTATTACCAAAGATAACCCTTGAGTTCACCCACCCCTAACCATCTTTCTGTGCGAGGCGCGGATTAGATATTGAGCTCTCTTCCACTTCCAGCTGCTCATTTATGGAGGGCAGCAACATTCCCCATCGGTGCTGCACTTAACACCAAGTTTCCAGCCTTCGCTTCCATTCTGACCAAAAGGAGTCCTAGAAAGAGCCACAATAGATTGAGTAAATCTTCAGGGAGGAACTAGCGCCATTGAAACCAAGCATCCACTTACAAAACTGCGTGCTCCTCCAGTCTCCACGGTAGTCTTCATGGGAGTTCCCCCAACCAGCGCCGTTACGATACCTTTGCCACCACTCTGTCTGAGCGGCGCTATTACGAAAGATAACCCTGTGAGTCTTCCACCCCTCACTATATTTCTGTGCAGCCCCGGCTTAGATATCGAACTCTCCTCCACTACCAGCTGCTCCTTTATGGAGGGCAGCAATATCCCCCGTCGCTGCTGCTCTGAAACACCAAGTTACCAGCCTTCGCTTCCCTAATGGCCAAAAGGAGTCCAAGGAAGAGCCACAGTAGATTGAGTAGTTCTTCAGGGAGGAACTAGCGCCATTGAAACCAAGCATCCAAAACTGCTTGCTGCTCCAGTCTCCACGGTAGTCTTTATGGGATTTCCCCAACCAGCGCCGTTACGATCCCTTTGCCACGACTCTGTCGGAGCGGCGCTATTACCAAAGAGGACGCTGTGAGTCTTCCATCTCTCACTATCTTTCTGTGCATGCCCCGGCTTAGATATCAAACTCTCCTCCACTACCAGCTGCTCCTTTATGGAGGGCAGCATATCCCCTGTCGCTGCTGCTCTGAAACACCAAGTTACCAGCCTTCGCTTCCCTACTGGCCAAAAGGAGTCCAAGGAAGAGCCACAGTAGATTGAGTAGTTCTTCAGGGAGGAACTAACGCCATTGAAACCAAGCATCCACTTACAAAACTGCGTGCTCCTCCAGTCTCCACGGTAGTCTTCATTGGAGTTCCCCCAACCAGCGCCGTTACGATCCTTTTGCCACAACTCTGTCTGAGCGGCACTATTACCAAAGATAACCCTGTGAGTCCACCCACCCCTAACAATCTTTCTGTGCGAGGCGCGGATTAGATAACGAGCTCTCTTCCACTTCCAGCCGCTCATTTATGGAGGGCAGCAATATTGAGCGTCGGTGCTGCTCTGCAACACCAAGTTTCCAGCCTTCGCTTCCCTACTGGCCAAAAGGAGTCCAAGGAAGAGCCACAGTAGATTGAGTAGTTCTTCAGGGAGGAACTAGCGCTATTGAAACAAAGCATCCAATTACAAAGCTGCGTGCTGCTCCGGTGTCCACCGTAGTCTGCATGGGAGTACCCCCAACCAGCACCAATACGATCCCTTTTCCACCACTCTGTCTAAGCGGCGCTATTACCAAAGAGGACCCTGTGAGTCCACCCATCCATCACAATCTTTCTGTGCGAGGCGCGGATTAGACTTCGAACTCTCTTTCACTTGCAGCTGCTCCTTTATGGAGGGCAGAAAACATCCCCCGTCTCTGCAACACTGTAACACCAGGTTTCCAGCCTTCGCTTTCCATTCTGGCGGAATGGAGTCCAAGGAAAAGCCACAGTTGATTGAGTAGTTCTTCAGGGAGGAATTAGCGCCGTAGAAACCAGGTGACCACTTACAAAACTGCTTGCTGCTCCGGTGTCCACAGTAGCCAGCATGGGATTATTGCAGATCTGCACCGTTGCAATCCATCTACCTCCACTCAGTCTGAGTGGCGCTATTACCAAAAAGGAACCTGTGGGTCCTTCCACCCCTAACCATATTTCTGTGCGCAGCGCGGCTTAGATATCGAACTCTCCTCCACTTCCAGCTGCTCATTTATGGAGGGAAGCAACATCCCCCATCTCTTCTGCTCTCTTACACCAAGTTTTCAGCCTACGCTTCCCTTCTGGCAGAAAGGAGTTTGAAGAAGAGCAACAGAAGATTTAGTAATTCTTCAGGGAGGAACTAGTGCCGTAGAAACAAGGCATCCACTTACAAAACTGTATGCTGCTCTGGTGTCCTTGGTTGTCTCCATGAGAAAGCCCCCGACCAGCACCGTTACGATCCCTTTGCCACCACTCTTTCTGAGCGGCGCTATTACCCAAGAGGCCCCTGTGGGTCCTCCCACCACTAACCAGATTTCTGTGCGAGGCGCGGCTTAGATATCGAACACTCTTCTACTTCCCGCTCCGCCTTTATGGAGGGCAGCAACATTCCACGTCGCTGCTGCTCTGTAACACCTAGTTTCCAGCCTTCGCTTCCCTTCTGACCAAAAGGAGTCCAAGGAAGAGCCACAGTAGATTGAGTAGTTCTTCAGGGAGGAACAGGGAGGAGCGCTATTGAAACCAAGCATCCACTTACAAAACTGCGTGCTGGTCCAGTCTCCACGGTAGTCTCCATGGGAGTTCCCCCAACCAGCGCCGTTACGATCCTTTTGCCACAACTCTGTCTGAGCGGCGCTATTACCAAAGATAACCCTGTGAGTCCACCCACCCCTAACAATCTTTCGGTGCGAGGCGCGGATTAGATAACGAGCTCTCTTCCACTTCCAGCCGCTCATTTATGGAGGGCAGCAATATTGAGCGTCGGTGCTGCTCTGCAACACCAAGTTTCCAGCCTTCGCTTTCCTACTGGCCAAAAGGAGTCCAAGGAAGAGCCATAGTAGATTGAGTAGTTCTTCAGGGAGGAACTAGCGCCATTGAAACAAAGCATCCAATTACAAAGCTGCGTGCTGCTCCGGTGTCCACCGTAGTCTGCATGGGAGTACCCCCAACCAGCACCAATACGATCCCTTTGCCACCACTCTGTCTGAGCGGCGCTATTACCATAGAGGACCCTGTGGGTCCTCCCACCCCTAACAATCTTTCTGTGCGAGGCGTGGATTAGATAACGAGCTCTCTTCCACTTCCAGCCGCTCATTTATGGAGGGCAGCAATATTGAGCGTCGGTGCTGCTCTGCAACACCAAGTTTCCAGCCTTCGCTTTCCTACTGGCCAAAAGGAGTCCAAGGAAGAGCCACAGTAGATTGAGTAGTTCTTCAGGGAGGAACTAGCGCCATTGAAACAAAGCATCCAATTACAAAGCTGCGTGCTGCTCCGGTGTCCACCGTAGTCTGCATGGGAGTACCCCCAACCAGCACCAATACGATCCCTTTGCCACCACTCTGTCTGAGCGGCGCTATTACCATAGAGGACCCTGTGGGTCCTCCCACCCCTAACAATCTTTCTGTGCGAGGCGCGGATTAGATAACGAGCTCTCTTCCACTTCCAGCCGCTTATTTATGGAGGGCAGCAATATTGAGCGTCGGTGCTGCTCTGCAACACCAAGTTTCCAGCCTTCGCTTTCCTACTGGCCAAAAGGAGTCCAAGGAAGAGCCACAGTAGATTGAGTAGTTCTTCAGGGAGGAACTAGCGCCATTGAAGCAAAGCATCCAATTACAAAGCTGCGTGCTGCTCCGGTGTCCACCGTAGTCTTCATGGGAGTTCCCCCAACCAGCGCCGTTACTATCCTTTTGCCACAACTCTGTCTGAGCGGCGCTATTACCAAAGATAACCCTGTGAGTCCACCCACCCCTAACAATCTTTCTGTGCGAGGCGCGGATTAGATAACGAGCTCTCTTCCACTTCCAGCCGCTCATTTATGGAGGGCAGCAATATTGAGCGTCGGTGCTGCTCTGCAACACCAAGTTTCCAGCCTTCGCTTTCCTACTGGCCAAAAGGAGTCCAAGGAAGAGCCACAGTAGATTGAGTAGTTCTTCAGGGAGGAACTAGCGCCATTGAAACAAAGCATCCAATTACAAAGCTGCGTGCTGCTCCGGTGTCCACCGTAGTCTGCATGGGAGTACCCCCAACCAGCACCAATACGATCCCTTTGCCACCACTCTGTCTGAGCGGCGCTATTACCATAGAGGACCCTGTGAGTCCACCCATCCATCACAATCTTTCTGTGCGAGGCGCGGATTAGACTTCGAACTCTCTTTCACTTGCAGCTGCTCCTTTATGGAGGGCAGAAAACATCCCCCGTCTCTGCAACACTGTAACACCAGGTTTCCAGCCTTCGCTTTCCATTCTGGCGGAATGGAGTCCAAGGAAAAGCCACAGTTGATTGAGTAGTTCTTCAGGGAGGAATTAGCGCCGTAGAATCCAGGCGTCCACTTACAAAACTGTGTGCCGCTCCGGTGTCCACGGTAGTCTTCATGGGATTACCTCAGATCTGCACCGTTGCAATCCCTCTACCACCACTATGTCTGAGCGGTGCTATTACCAAATAGGACCCTGTGGGTTCTTCCACCCCTATTCCCCTGCGTGGCACGGTTCAGATTTCGTACACTTTTCCACCTCCCGCTGCTTCTTTATGGTGGGTAGTAACATTCCCCGCCTCTGCTGCCCTGTAACACCAAGTTTCCAGCGGTCGCTTCCCTTCTGGCCAAAAGGAGTCCAAGAAAGAGCCACAGTTTATTGAGTAGTTCTTCAGGGAGGAACAGGGAGGAGCGCTATTGAAACCAAGCATCCACTTACAAAACTGCGTGCTGGTCCAGTCTCCACGGTAGTCTCCATGGGAGTTCCCCCAACCAGCGCCGTTACGATCCTTTTGCCACAACTCTGTCTGAGCGGCGCTATTACCAAAGATAACCCTGTGAGTCCACCCACCCCTAACAATCTTTCTGTGCGAGGTCCGGCTTAGATATTGAACACTCTTCCACTTCCCGCTGTTCCTTTATGATGGGCAGCAACATCACCCGTCTCTGCTGCTCTCTTACACCAAGTTAGCCTACGCTTCCCTTCTGGCCGAAAGGAGTCCAATGAAGAGTTACAGTTTATTTAGTAGTTCTTCAGGGAGAAACTAGCACCGTAGAAACCAGGTGACCACTTACAAAACTGCTTGCTGCTCCGGTGTCCACAGTAGCCAGCATGGGATTACTGCAGATCTGCACCGTTGCAATCCATCTATCTCCACTCAGACTGAGCGGCGCTATTACCAAAAAGGAACCTGTGGGTCCTCCCACCCCTAACCATATTTCTGTGCGCAGCGCGGCTTAGATTTCGAACTATCCTCCTCTTCCACCTGCTCATTTATGGAGGGCAGCAACATCCCCCATCTCTTCTGCTCTCTTACAATAAAGTTTTAAGCGTACGCTTCCCTTCCGGCCGAAAGGAGTTTGGCGAAGAGCCACAGTAAGTTAAGTAATTCTTCAGGGAGGAACTAGTGCCGTAGAAACCAGCCATACACTTACAAAACTGTATGTTGCTCTGGTGTCCACGGTTGTCTCCATGAGAATACCCCTGACCTGCACCGTTACGATCACTTTGCCATCACTCTGTCTGAGTGGCGCTTTTACCCAAGAGGACCCTCTGGGTCCTCCCACCCCTAACCAGATTTCTGTGCGAGGTGCGGCTTAGATATCGAACACTCTTCCACTTCCCGATGCTCCTTTATGGAGGGTAGCAACATCCTCCGTCTCTGCTGCCCTGTAACACCAAGCTTCCAGCGTTCGCTTCCCTTCTGGCCAAAAGGAGTCTAAGGAAGAGCCACAGTTTATTGAGTAGTTCTTCAGCGAGGAACTAGCGCCGCAGAAACCAGGCGACCACTTACAAAGCTGATTGCCGCTTTGGTGTCCACTGTAGCCAACATTAAACTTCCCTAGACAAGCATCGTTATGATCACTATGTTACCACTCTGTCTGAGCAGCGTTATTACCAAAAACTGCGTGCCGCTCTGGTGTCCATTGTAGCCAACATTTAACTTCCCTAGACCATTACCGTTACGATCCCTTTGCCACAACACTGTCTGAGCGGCGCTATTACCCACCCCTAATCAGATTTCCGTGCGAGTCCGGCTTAGATATTGAACACTCTTCCACTTCCCGCTGTTCCTTTATGATGGGCAGCAACATCACCCGTCTCTGCTGCTCTCTTACACCAAGTTAGCCTACGCTTCCCTTCTGGCCGAAAGGAGTCCAAGGAAGAGTTACAGTTTATTTAGTAGTTCTTCAGGGAGAACCTAGCAGCGTAGAAACCAGGTGACTACTTACAAAACTGCTTGCTGCTCCGGTGTCCACAGTAGCCAGCATGGGATTACTGCAGATCTGCACCGTTGCAATCCATCTACCTCCACTCAGTCTGAGCGGCGCTATTACCAAAAAGGAACCTGTGGGTCCTCCCACCCCTAACCATATTTCTGTGCGCAGCGCGGCTTAGATTTCGAACTATCCTCCTCTTCCACCTGCTCATTTATGGAGGGCAGCAACATCCCCCATCTCTTCTGCTCTCTTACACCAAGTTTTCAGCCTACGCTTCCCTTCTGGCAGAAAGGAGTTTGAAGAAGAGCAATAGAAGATTTAGTAATTCTTCAGGGAGGAACTAGTGCCGTAGAAACCAGGCATCCACTTACAAAACTGTATGCTGCTCTGGTGTCCACGGTTGTCTCCATGAAAGTACCCCCGACCAGCACCGTTAAGATCCCTTTGCTACAACTCTGTCTGAGCGGCGCTATTACTAAAGAGGTTTTTGTGAGTCCTTCCACCCCTAACCATCTTTCTGTGCGAGGTGCGGATTAGATATCGAGCTCTCTTCCACCTCCAGGTGCTCATTTATGGATGGCAGCAACATTGTCCGTCTCTGCTGCTCTGTCACACCAAGTTTCCAGCCCTCATTTTCCTTCCAACCTATAGACGTCCAAGGAAGACCCACAATTTATAGAGTAGTTCTTCAGCGAGGAACTAACGCCGCAAAAAGCAGGCGACCACTAACAAAGCTGCTTGCCCCTTTGGTGTCCATTGTAGCCAACATTAAACTTCTCTAGACCAGCACCGTTATGATCACTATGCCACCACTCTGTCTGAGCGGCGCTATTACCAAAGAAAACCCTGTGAGTCCTCCCACCACCCACATTTTTTTTGCGTGGCGTGGCTTAGATATCTAAGTCTCTTCTACTATCAGCTGCTCCTTTATGGAGGGCAACATCTCCTGTCTCTGCTGCTCTGTAAAACCAAGTTTCCAGCCTTCACTTCCCTTCTGGCCGAAAGGAGTCCAAGGAATTGCCACAGTTGATTTGGTAGTTCTTCAGGGAGGAACTAGCGCCGTAGCACCAGGCATCCACTTACAAAACTGTATGCTGATCCGGTGTCCAAAGTAGCCTCCATGAGATTACTGCAGATCTTCACCGTTGCAATCCGTCTACCTCCACTCTGTCTAAGCAGCGCTATTACCAAAGAAAACCCTGTGAGTCCTCCCACCCCTCACCTTTTTTTTTGCGCGGCGTGGCTTAGATATCTAAGTCTCTTCCACTTCCAGCTGCTCCTTTATGGAGGGCAGCAACATCCCCCGTCTCTGCTGTTAAAAGTCCATCTTAAGGCCGCTGTTGTTAGGCCGCTA